>CM044440.1:107161732-107175230 GCA_024363595.1 Xenopus borealis
AAATCACAGAGATAAAACACCCAGGAACTTTCCAAATAGAACCTAACAATGGGCAACAAGCTGCAGATGGATTCCCTTTAAATAATTTGAATTTCGCTCATAGCGTGTGACATCATCAAGCAGGTGCATGAACCCAGAAGTGCGCCGGTGCGCACGCCATAGAGAAACCGGCAGAAGAAGAGGATAGACGCATGCGCCCCCTCATGCCATCGGGCAGACCCCTAGACCACCAGGGTAATTATTAATCACACTATGTATGTGGTGGTATTATTACATCTACTGTACGTCTTATGCAATATTGTAGACTAAAATGGAACTAAAATCTGCTACCTGTTTTGATTTGACATTACTGTTTGTAGCTGGTGAAAACATGGACATTTTCATCTGCTGCGACTGTGTTCACCCTCTGGAAAATAAGATTACAACTGTGAAACATTTGGAATATAGCAGAAAGATGAAAGAAACAACACTTACCAAAGAATCTTTAACAGCTCAGATATGACTGGTAACTGCATTGCATATCCCAGCAGGATGAACAGCTTTTACAAATACAATATCTCTAAATGTTAACTCAGCTGATTTGGGGAACATATATTCTGAAGATGCAGTTAGGACAGAATGTCTAATCTGTGCTAATAATACATATTTAAAACTAATGGAAAAAAATATGCTTAGTGCAAACAATTATGCTTTGAGTAAACATTTCTTTTTTCTTTGCAAGAATTTAATACAGAGAACCTGTAAATGTATATATGTTCCACTGTAAAAAGAGATTACTTTACCATTCTATAGCAGTGGCGTAACTACTCGCTGGTGGGCCCTGGTGCAGGATTGGCACCCGGGCCCCCCTATCAGGCTCTCCCCCTGAGAATTGCAAATTGGAGTTCTCCTAGCCTCTCCGGCGGGCCCGAAGAGGCTATAGTTTGTGCCAGTTATAAAACTTTAAGGGTCAGTTACAACCTCTCCTGCCAGTGTAGTTGCTCTGAAATGGAGCGTGCATATGGATGCAATTAATAAAAGTACTTTCAAATGCAGAAATGCACATTTTTGTAATTTAAGCAATCTGTTTCATGTTTATGACTTTTATTACTAGCCCCCAAAGGGCTAGAAATAGGGGTCAGTAAAAGAGGCATGTGCCTAGGGCACAACAGTTGAGTAGGGCTGTAGGATCCAAAGCATGTTGCTCTACTACCCTTTGCTACCTGCACTCGTGGAGGTTGTTGATCAGGTGGAATCAGTGTTCAAGTGGCTGAGGTGAATTTGCAGTCATTCATCAAGAAACAAGATGAGTTGGGAATTGATAATCTATTCCAGTAAGTTTGTGGGTGGATTCCAGGCTAAGTAGTATTACTTTGGATGTCATTACGATTTGAACAGGCTCTGATATCCCAGTAAATTAGTACAGAACATTATTCGCATTAATTCAGCATGTGATGTAAAACAGTAGAGCATTCATAGGTTTTAACAATATTAACAATGATGATTCCTAAATGATTCCTAAATTATTCCTAAACAAAGCAGCAGTTGGAAAAGGACAGAAGATCATGGGCTAAGAACTAGTGATGGGCGAATTTATTCGGCAGGGGCGAATTCGCGGCGAATTCCCGCGATTCACCACTGGCCAATAAATTTGCGAATCGCCAGCGAAATTTAGATTTGCTAAAATTCACCAGAAAAACGAGTCGCGCGTCGTTTTTGACGCGACGCGCCCGAAAACGACGAGACGCGCGCTGAAAACGACGCGACGCGCAACAGAAACGGCGTGCCAAAGTCGGCGAAGCGAATCTCGGGAGATTCGCCCATCACTACTAAGAACCAGATAGGGTACTAACACAGCCGGAAAAGGACATGCTAGCCAAGAGGTTGAACTATGCAGTGACACCACAACACATCCTAGTAGTTGAATTTATCACAGCCACAGAATCTGATATCAATTATAATCACATAAACAAAAGGAAGAAGCAGCATAAATTCAGTGACATACAGCATTGCAAACTTCTTAGCCCCGTTGGTAGGCAATACAGTGAATCGTATCCAGAATGCCAAAGAGTTTGTAACCAAGATTCATGGCGTTACACTAGAGGCAGAAGAAACAATGGTATCATATGATGTCACTTCATTGTTTACATGTATACTTACGACAGAGACAATTGAGACTGTAAGAAATAGACTGCAGCAAGCTCAGTCCTAACCAAGTATGCTTTTTGCTAGACTTGTGACTTAACACCACATACTTCAAATACAAGGAACTTTTTTATAGACAGAAACATGGCTGTGTAATGGGTTCATCAGTCTCTCCAATTGTAGCTAACTTGTACATGGAGGAAGTGGAAAGGAATGCCTTACTTACCTGGAAAATGAGGTTCACTGTTAATAAATGCAAGGTTATATACTTTGGCAAAAATAATATAAATGCAAATTAAACACTAAATAAGAGTGCATTGGGAGATTCCTTAGCTGAGATGGATCTAGTTTTTTAGATAACAAGTTGTCTAATTCCAGGCAATGTCATTTTACTAAAACTAAAATTTTTATGCTTTCATTCCTAAAAAAGGGCATTAATTCAATGGATGAAACCATAATTTTGCCTCTTTATAGGTCCTCAGTAAGGCCTTACCTGGAGCATACAATTCAGTCCTTAAGAGGGATATAAATGAGCTGGAGAGAGTGCAGAGATGTGCAACTAAACTAGAGGAATAGAAGACTTAAATTATGAGGGTAGACTGTCTAGGTTGGGGTTGTTTTCTCTGAAAAAAAAGCACTTGCAAGGGGACATGATAACACTTTACATGTATATTAGAGGATCTTATAGACAAATAGCAGGGGACTTTTTTACCTATAAAGAGGATCATCACACCAGAGGCCACCCTTTTACACTAGAGGGAAATAACTTGTATTTGAAACAACGTAGGTAGTTCTTCACAATGAGCACAGTGAGGTTGTGGAAGGCCCTATCGGATGTTGTTGTGATTGTTGATTATGTTAATGCTTTTGGTTTTAGATGAATATTTGGACATCCATACTATCCAAGGTCATTGTGATACTAAAATCTACACAGGGAGGCTCATTTATCAAAGGTTGAATTTCGAATTCATGTGAACTTTTTTTGGTCTAATATACTCACAACAACAATTGGGAGGTTATTTTAGAAAACATTTGACTGAGATAAATTTCAAATTCTAATTAACATTCAAATTGGGGGATTCAAATTTTAATGTGTGAATTTTAACACCAAAAAAATTTGAAAATTAAAATTTTAATTTAATATTCAACCCTTATTAAATCTGCCCCTTAGAATAGATATGGGTATATATAGTTTATTTGAGTGTATGTAGGGGTCAATGTGAGTGTATGTATTCGTGGATGCTGAGTTTTATTTGGAGAGGTTGAACTTGAAGGACTTTAATCTTTTTTCAAGTTGCAAAAAATAATTACCTGGGAGCACACCAGTATACTACTCCTTCGTATGCATCACGCAAAGAGCTGCCCCGGAAAGCTTAATAGTACAATACCATTTAACAGAGCACGGTGCAACCTGGAAGGAGAGACTTTGGTATTGCTTAAAATTCATAGTTTTACTGTATTAATCCATTAAAATTAAACCATCAAAGTATCAAAAATAAAATGACAACTCCCATACCCGGTTCATACCCCCATATTACTCTATGGTTTTAAAAGAGAAGGAAAGAAAGCAAGGACGTTTATTGCCAGAAGATCAATAGTGCAAGCTATAATGATATATTTATTATGCAGAATGCTTTACCATACCCGAGTAAACAGCTCTAGAAGCTCTCTCTGTTTGTTTAGGATATCAGCTGTCATTTTAACTTGGTGTGACATCACTTCCTGCTCACTCATAGCTCTGGACTCAGATCAGAGTTGGGAGAAGAAAAAGGGAGGGGGAGAAGGAGAGAGGAGCAAACTGAGCATGCTCATGCCCAGGGCAAAGAGGTTTAAGCTGATACAGAAACAGTGTAAACACAACAGAAGGAAAGCAATGCTGTGTTTCTTTTTACAGAGGACTCAGAGCAGCATTACTTTGAGGATTTACTAGTGCATTTACAGTATATGAACCTTTTTGATAAAGCTTATTTAGTTTTAACCATTCCTTCTCCTTTAAGGTGGCAGAACCAATGTACTTCCTTAGCTTATAGCCTTTTATTCATATCTCCTTTCCTGATTTCTGTACATGGTTTGTCAATTACTTGAAAACAGACATCTGTAGGGTCAAATTGCCAGCAGCACGTGTGGTTTGGGCCACATATTGGGCTCCATAATGGCATGTAGCCAAATAAATCACCCCTTTGGACAAACAATTAAAATATTGAGGAATTTAAATTGTCTCTTAGTATATGAGCTAACAAAATCCTAGATGTCTGACTCACATTACATGCCTTACATTCGCATTTGTATGTACCTTTACATTTACATACAGAAGTTTTACTCTGTACATTCCACTCTGATTGAAAGAGGCTCTTCGAGGTACAGGAGGCCAAACTCCTACCTTTTCGGAACACAAATGAGGGTACCTCCTCCAAAACATCAGATAAAAGAGGATCTTGCAACAATATACCCCAATATTTTCTTATGATACATTTAATATTAAACGTCTGATTTGAGCTTGTGGTACAAAACCGTATCTTGGAACTAGTGCATGTAATCTGTCTGTAGTGTTGTAGCACTGTCTTTCTAACAGCACCTCTCCCAGATCCATCATTCTACTCATGTTCTGAACTCATTCAATTGGAAAACAGGGCTTACATTTAATGCATCTTTTTTGCTCCAATAGACTATTCCTATCATAGCTCACAGGTCTATCGAAGGCTTCTTTGATGACCGAGGTCTCATATCCTCGTTCTGCAAACCTGTCCCACAATGCCATTGATTAATTCATAAAATCATCCCAAGTCGAGCATATCCATCTTAGACATATAAACTGTCCAGTAGGGATACCTCGTATACAGGACATTGGACATTCACTCATAGCATATAACAGGGTTTTTCTTGTTATAGGGTTACAGAACAGAGTACTGTAGACCCTGTCTTCTGCTACATGAAAAGCTATATCCAAAAAAAATGCATTTCTGAGTCATTTATCTCATAGGTAAAAAAGATCCCCTCAACTGCATGATTGCAAACATTAGATATATCTTTAATCAGTAATCAATAATCCATCTCACTTATTTTTCACATTACTCTTTTTTTTCTCATACAAATAAACATTTTTTATTTCATTTCAACCCTTTTCCTTTAAAATATTTTTATAAAAGATAATCTATATTAAGAAAGAACATCTGAGTTTTTATTGGGTTTAAAAGTATATATTGGCATGTAATATTTCAGATAAAGGCCAAATTGAATTTGTGGCTCTGGCTATGACCTCTGAGGAAGGAAAACCAATTGATCCAGTTTGTTTGTGTTTTTTTTCCATCAATTTACTCAGAAAAGTCTTTCAGCCCCCTGTGTCTCAAATGTCAAAATCAAAATAATAAAAACTCAATACAGTTAAATAATTCAGTTTGCAGAATAAATAGATGATCATCATAATTGTGTTTGTTAATGGCCAAGGTCTAACATTACCTAAAACAATTATCCATTAGGAGAGCTAATTAATTGACAACTGGGTATTGGTATTAAATAATGCAGAACATTGAGTATTAAACATTGAAAGGAAAGAAGAAACATGTATCTGATGAAAATGACCCTTTTTTTAAAAAAAATATGGTGACTTTATCTACTTCAAATACATTTTTAATGTGGCTATTAATTATCTGGTGAAACAGATATTCTCTTGAAGAAAATTTCTCTAGAGAGATTAATATATATCAGTTTTGGTTAACACAGTATTCCCATGTATTTATGTATAATGATATCAGTAAATTCTAACAGTAAATTCTGCTTAAAAAAATAATGTATAGAACATAATTTGTTTTATTTAATAATCATTAAGCAACATGCATGCACACACACACAAGTCCATGAAGTTTTTAGGTAGAATGCAGATTTTTAGCTCCATGTTATAAACAGTGGATACAAAAACAAAACCAAAAGTCTGTCCAGGTCTATATAGAAAGATCATATATTATGCATCTTTTGTTTCATTCATTTGCTTATTGTCTTTTAGCAAAAAATTACTTAGTCATCAGTCTAATGTAACACCACTGTGAACATTTTTACTGATGTTATCATAAACATTTAAATCACTTAATCTAAGCAAATTATGAATTATTCTATACTACAACATGTGTTGTCTTCTACAAAATGTATTGCTGATTGTGATCTGCCAATATTCTCTGTGAAACTGTGTTCCTGGCAGGCAGCAGAGGCAGTGTTTCAACACTAATGTCGAGTCCTGAGTTCTTAATCTTTCTCTGTCCTTATGTCCTGTTCTGCACTGCCTTTTCTTATCGGGTTTCTCTATATGTAAGGCCCAATGGCACCTAGATAACTGACATATAAAGAGGGAATGAATATGAATCACATTTTGCCAAGTGCTTTCTGACATAGATCTAAACATATGCTGGTTCAGAGACTCTCTCCATTTGAAATTCATCTTCAATAATACTGTCATATGCAATTTGGGATTATTATATTCCTCGTTTGTTCATATGTATGCTAATGTAAAGAAAGCCATAATAAAAAAACTGGAAAAATAGCTGTGGTTCTAATTCTCTTGTCAACACCACTTTAGAAAGAATACTTAAATGCTAAGATGTAAAAGAAATAATGAGGGTGGTAAAAGAGCAAATATGATAATATATGTTACAAAAGAACAAAAGTATATTTGCATGCATGAGAAAAGGTTCAGTCCTAGAATTCATTTATAGATACCTAGCTTGGTGATCAGTGAATAGATTAGACATTTGAGGAAGGGCTCTAACAGGAATCTTAGGCACTTTTAGTAGCTTGACGGACTTAAGAGATATTTAACAGTTTAATTGAATAGTAGAAGAGGCTACATAATCTAGAGTGTTCTATATACAGTATATATAAGCAAGGACCATCACTGGCAATTATCAATGTAGTTTATTTTAATTCTCAGAATAGCCTTAGATATTTTTTTCCTAACAAATTTGTGTTGGGCGAATGTGTTTCCTTTTTCTGTTTCAACCAGGAGTAATTTGTTATGTTCAGAAGTTACATGTTTAAAGAATTATTCTGTGTCTTGACCTCTGCTGGGTTTGAACCTGTTACCTGCTTCATTATTGCATTTTGCCTTTACTTTTACTCTATATAGAAGTATAGGCTTTCCCTGTACTGAGGTATTCATATGTCAGTCTGTATCCCTGGTACTGCCAATTGCTCCCAGCATCTCTGCATTAACTGACAGGTGCAGCTCATTGGTAGAGACCTCTCAACAGAAACTCCCTTATATTTATCCTGATCCTTGTATTTGTTTTAAAAATAAGTTATAATTAGTGATTGGTTAATCTGTCCTGAAATGGCAGAAATTTATGAAACACAAATGGGCCAACACAGTCCCCAAATGGACCATTTCCAGTAATTGTGTCATTTTTAAACCATGTTTTTCTTAGTAATCAGTTAGGCTATAATTATAGCAGAAAACTCTTAAAAGAAAAGGAAAGTTAAACTAAAGAAGTAGACAAGAATTGTTGTACATTATGTTTTGGGCTTCTGTACTAGGCCACAGAAACCACAGCCCTTTAGCAGTGAACCTCTGTGTCTCCAAAGATGTCCCAGTAGCTCCCCATCTTCTTTTCTGCTGATTCACTGCACATGCTCTGTGCTTCTGTCACTTACTGAGCTTAGGGACTGACTCAAAATATACAGAACACATATAAACTATATGACTATAAATGTCACAGTATAAGGCTGATTAGTAATTAGTATGGATAATTACTACATGGCAGCACAGAAACCAGTGCAACTAGCATCAGAATTTAATAATCAGCCCTGTAACATCAGCTCATATTACAGGCCAACCTCATTTTCTGCTTGATAAATTGTAACAACCCCTAAGAAGTTCAAAGTCCTGGATCATTGCTGCTATTGACTAGCTGAAACTTTAGGCTGGTGCAATATATTCAGTATCTAAAACATGGCACTTTTAGCCCTATTAATTTTTAGGGTTTAATTCTCCTTTAAGGCCTTTTGTTAGTATGTTTCTAAAAAAGTTTTTACTTACCACACTTGGATTTGTGTGTTAAATGCGTTGTGACTTAACTCATCTATCCCATTTATCCCACTTAGCACAGAATATTGTGTCACAGCATCCCATCCAATTAAAGAGTTCACCATTGAAAAAAATGGTGCTTTGGTATTCTAATGAAAAGGTTAAATGCATTAAATGAGTTAAGATAACTTTGGATAACACAGTTTCTTCAATTAGCCCTGAGTCACAACGCATTTAATTTACAAATCCAAGTGACTGCATCTGTTGGTCCCTAGGTAAATCCTGTGGGTTTCCTGCAATCCTGCAAATTCTGAACTACTGAACATTACCTCTTTCACCAGACTTACCTTCACCAGCTCTGACCTGGCGAAGTGCATTGGAGTGCATAGAACATCCTCAATCTTCAGTCACTTACAACATAATTTTTGAGTGGCATACTGTATCTTCATTTGTTAGGCTGCAAAAGGCATTATATTTTTTTCCAGGTACCCGGTTTCCCCCATACATTTTTTACCATTTGGCACATTATTTAACAGTGGGCTTATGTGTAGGGCATTAAAACAACTCTGTTGACTTATTAAGGTTCTCTTGGCATGTCTAGTTATCAGTGTAAATGTAATGTATTAGATGCACCATGTAACATAAATAGCTCCTTCCCACTTTTAATTTTCCACCATATGCAAATTAGCGCAAGAACTCTAGCAAAGTTGCGCTAGCCAGAATTGAACACTAGTGCATCTTCGCTTTGATTTGCTCATTCTGCCAAACTAACACTAGCAGAAATTCACCAGCATTTATCACCTGGGACATAACTTAGCTACTTCATTGCTTTGGCACATAATATATGACAATACAAAAGTAAGGAGAAGAAATAGACACACACAAAATGTGAGCCTCAAAAACTTTTTTACAGGTTACAGAATTTTAGCTCTTAAGCTCAGCAAACCCTTAGAATAAACCTTCCCAAGCGATTAATTTAGTATTTCAAGGTCTCCAAAAATCTAAAACATTTTAATTGGAAATGTCAGGTCAGGTTAAAGATAACGGAAATTTGTTCTAATCCATTAGATGTTCTGCAGTGCTTTATAAGCACTGACGTGTTCAAAGCATTGAACGATTTTTGAGCTGCTGTACAAGAATAATACCTTATAATAAGCACAAATAAATAAAATATAGAATGGGTGCACAGTCAAGCTTCGCCAAATCCATGTACAATAATTCTGGAAAGAATAGCAGCCTCTTAAATTAGTATATCCTACAAAGTCCTACTTCAGTATTTCTCTGTGGCTCTCCTTGAAAATGTAAGAACACAAAGAGCACAAAAAAGTGCATTTAGTTTTGATAATTAGAATTTCACAAATAAACATACTCCCTTTTATTGAGTCCCAGTTTATTTTTGTACAACTGTAATGTTTCCTACGTAAACTGAAGTCTGTTGGTAAAAACATAAAGACCGCTGAAAAGCTATTATAAAATGTATCCCATTGCACATACAAGTTTTCTTTTTTGCTGAACAAGGGACGAGTGGAGGCTAAATGATTGGGGGGCAAAAAACAAACTTGTAACAATTTATGAAAAATGTTAATATATTTTCAATAAATAAATCTTAATTAAATGTTCAAATATCTTTATTTGAAAATAAAAATGTGGATGGGGAACCCATTAGGGTTTATTTATAATAATAAAATAAAAATACATTTACACCCAGTAAATGAGCTTTTATTTGTTATTTAAAATGCCAATAGATTCCCAATGGTAGAGACTGATTCTTTAATTTATAGGCAGAATGTTCAGTTAATGTTTGGTATCCAGTACCAAAACAGAACAACTAAACTAATAAAGGCTATGTAAGATCCCAGTCCTGAAGAAAGAGACTGACACGTTGGGATTGTTTATATTGTAGAAGGGGTGGCAAAGATGGCCATAAATTTAACAATCTTTGCGTGACTTAGCCACCCATGCTGGAGGCAAATTAGGCTTTCCTATAAGATTGTGTATGGATTCACAGCGCAATTCTGAATTTTTCCATGAAACTACAGCAAACATCCTCTTTGAAAAATCTCCCAGTGACATAAAAGCCACCGATACAAAATTGTCACAGAGACAAAAATGCCAATTGACTTAATACATTTGGACAAAAAAGACTCTGAGACAATAAAGTCATGAGAAGACAAAATTGTCACAGAGACAAAATATAAAAGAAAACAAAGAAAGATGCCCATTGACTTTACTACATTTCGTGAATTTCTTTGCATTTTACGCAAATTTTTCTGCAAAATAAAACTAGACAGATTTGCTCATTACTACTATCAGATCATCCTGCAGGCCTTCAGGGACCTGGATGTGGACCCTGGGACAATTTCAAATCTGTTTGAGGAAAAATGGAGACTACAGTAGTTTTAGATGTGCTTTGTTTTCAGAAGTTAAGCAGTACTTTAAATACTTGTCAAAAGGTTAAACTGATCAGAATGAGTTTTCAACCTCACCTCTATTAAACTCCTAGACACTATTGTGTCTCTGCTTAAATGAAATATAAAAAATGTTTGTCCAAATATAAAAGAGCAGCTGTGTCACTGTTTATTGCAGAAATTCAGGTTTGTTTTGTAAAATACCTAATGCTGAATTTTTAGCAGAAAGAACATCTATAGCACTCCAATGTATGTATGGATTGTAGACCAATTTAGTAGTGCTAGACAATTATACTGCAGATACGGTGCAGAGCAGACAGGTATAAAGTGTCTAGCATGTAATTGAGAATACAGTTTTTAGAGGACAACAAAAGGAGCTATTATTTTAGTTGGCTAAAAAAATGAGCAAGTTATGTATCCAGGCAACAGAAAAAGTCTGTGAGTAAAGGGTTTTATAAGAAATTACTTTTATAGTCCTTTTATATTTGTGCTAACATTATTAATGTATCCTTGCAATAGGTCCTTACCTTTAAAGGAGATGTAAACCACAAAACCAAGGGGCAGATTTACGAAATTCGTGTGAATAATTAGAATAGAAAAAAATTTGAATTTCGAATTCTTTTATTGGGCTACTTCTACTATTTGCAAAATTTAACTATCGAATAGCCCTTTATTGTAATTCAAAAATTCAAATTTGAATTCTATAGTCGAAGTATTGGATTTAAAAAAAATTTGCTATATAACCCTATGGGAAGCTCCCATAGGGTTTTCCAAACTTTTTTTGACCGAATTAAAAGAATTAAATCGAATAGTTAAAATCGTTCGATTCAAACGATTTTATCAATCACATTTTTTTAATTCGATTCATCGAATTTCGTTAAAACCCATCAAATTTGAAATTCCAATTGATGGGTTTCGAGGGTTTTTTAACCCTCGAATTTGACCCTTAGTAAATCTTCCCCCAAATGTACAGTTGAGCTCTGATTCTATGGGGCATGTTTACTAACATTGGAGATAAATATCTGGATGGTTTGCTGAATTTTTTTTTCGTTTTAGATTTCAAATGAAACAACAGTATTACCTGCTGTTCAGTTCTGCCGACCATCATGACAGTAAGAAAACTTCACACGAACAATTAAAAAATCTTATGATGTTTTGCTTTGAAAAGATCAAAGCAACCTTGGATAACTTTTTTCTTTTTTTAAGCAGAGCAACATCAGAGGAGTTTCCTCTTCTTCTGAAATTGCCTCCTAACTGAAGAACCGACTGCTGTTTCAATTTCATTATTAATTAATGTAATTTGCAATTAGAAGAGCACTTTGAGCATGTGTACATTCATTTGTTTTGAGGGCTTAACTTTCTTTTACCCATGAGTACAACCTTTTTATAAAAAAAAATTCTTAGAAAAAGATGGTGTTTGTGACCACTTTGACTACGTGTTTTACTATCAAGTCAACTTTTTGACAAATACAAATATAAACTAGAACTACACAATGATGGGCTGCTCAAATGATACATGGGGTTTAATACCCCACAGGACTCTGTAAGGTTTATATTTTAGAGAAACCAGAAAAACAATAAAAGACATGCCCTAAAGGTCTTCGGTGGGAAATTCAAAGTAATGAATAAAAAAGATAATAAACTGGTAATGTCAGGAAGAATATCATTACTGGTTGAGACAGAGGAAAGAGATTGTGGAAAATATTGTTCCTCTTTGGCAACCAGTATCAGTTCTACACTCTAATAGAATTAATAGTAGGTTACAGTCCTAGTGGGATAAAGTACAAGCCTGGCCGTGCTGTAACAATTTGCCTTTTTGTATGCATTATTTGCTCCCTATTGGAAACATTCACTTTTTACTTATTAAATATTTATCCTTGTATTATGTTTTGTTTGCTTTTGTAAAGCGCTTTTTATTTTAATAGAACTTCTGGCAGCTATTTGTTTAGTTTTTGCCCACTCTGGCTTCCGATGGTCCATGTTTATTCTAGCTTGACACTTCAAGAGTTGCACAATTCCCTGTTTGTTAAAGTGTTACAATAACAAATTAATTTCCTACCTCAGACACATACAGTAAATAAACTTGTGTATTTCTGGAGAACGATGTACACTGCAACACATGTAGAACACCCACATTGACACAGAAAAAAACAATGTTTCATATTGCACACAAACAAACCAAACATGTTAGGTCACATGAGCCAATTGACAATGGGGCAGATTTACTAAATTGTTGCCAGTGACCGATTCACACCACTTTGTCAGGTGCAAATATGTTACCACTATGCAAATTCACTAAAATGCGAGGTTGAGTCCTTAGTGGCGAATGCTGGTGACTTTTAGCTAGCAAGCATTTCATAGCGAAGATTCAATAGCGTTCATTTAAGGCTAGTGAAAATTCACTAGTGATCTTACACTTAGGTCAATTTGAATAGGGGAGGCGCAAAAAAGACGTATACATGTATTTTTTAGAGATGTTGGTGTAAATGCTTGAAGTGGCCACTTTTTATTATAAATGGCCAATGGAGCTTAATAAAGACATAAAAGCTACGGTAATGCAATAGACATGAGCCCACCCTAAAATATATGTGGCACGCCCATCAAATGTTTTAAAAAAAAGTTCACACAAAAATCTTTGATAGTTTGGAAAGGTTTTGAAAACTAGAAAAGTTGCCTGTGTTTTGTACACCTTTTATGACTTTCTGGAGTACAGGATATGATGTCACTGACATCAGATTGAGGAAGCTGTAGCTTTCTTTCAACAGTTCGCCTGGTCTGAAGTGGCAAAGTCCAATTCCAGTTAGGGAAGAAGCACACCTTTGGATCCGGCAATGCCTTTAAAACATTTATTTGCAGAAGTACAAAAGCATAGAAGCACAAGCTTTCGGGGACCAACCCCTTCCTCAGGTGCAACACACATTCGTGAAGATAACACATTTTAAAGGTTACAATACCC
>CM044440.1:107176681-107189846 GCA_024363595.1 Xenopus borealis
GTGAAATGAAAACTGGGATAGCAGTATCCGATCCGATGCCAGTTATGCACTAATAAAACCTTCTAAATAGAGTGTAGCAGTTGGACACCTTTATGACCACTGGTCAAGACATGTTCTAAAAAGAGAACATGTGGCTGTTTGACACCTTTATGGCCACTGGTGAAGACATGTCAAACAATTGAGGCTAGTGGTAATCTTCTGGTTAAATAAGCAGGACAGAAGTCAGTTCTAAAATCTTCAATATTTGTGATGTTCTGTCTGAAAGGAATTGTTCAGTATAAAAGTAAAAACTGGGTAAATAGATTTTTAATATAGTTAGGCAAAAATGTAACGTATAAAGGCTGGAGTGACTGTAAGTCTAACATAACATGACAGAATACTACTTCTTGATTTTCAACTTTCTTGGTTTACACTGACTGGTTACCCTGGTTACCAGGCATTAACCAATCACTTGGGTGGGCACATGGGACATAACTGTTACTTTTGAATCTGAGCTGAATGCTGAGGATCAGTTGCACTGAACAGTTATGTACCATGTGACCCCCTTATAGTCTGACTAACTCAGAGTTAGAGAGCTGAAAAGCAGGAAGTAATATTCTGGCTATTATGTTACACATCCGCTCACTCCCGCCTTTATACATTACATTTTTGGCTACCTAACATTATTAGAAACATTTTTTATTTATAAAAAAAATATTTTGCAGTGTTTGTTTTATCTAATTAAATAATCTGCACTCTCAACTTCTTTAAAATCCCAGCTCCAGCTCCTGGGAAATAACTTTTCTGTTCTTTTGTACTACAACTCACAACCATCCACAGTTTCAATAATTCCTGCTTTAATTCCTGGGAAATAACATTTTTGTTTTGTTGAAGTATAACTCACAATCATCCTTTTTTTTTTTAATTTGAAGCATATACCACCAACAACAAGGAATAGTCATTTGAATTATCTCCACAGGAAAATTGATTGCCCACCTGGATTGTATCCATTATTGATTTTAGAATTATTTATTTATAATGTATTTACTGTGTTTTCTGGTCGGCCAGTTTTAGTGATTATATAATAAATTGTATTTTTAATAAATTGGTTTTGCAGTCCACCTTTTACATTACCTATGGTCCTAACTGTTTACTTTTGAATCTGAGCTGCATGCTGAACTTCAATTGCAAACTCACTGAACAGTTATGTCCCATGAAACCCCCCTTCAAGTTGATGAGTAACTCAGAGTTAGAGAGCTGAAATGCCGGAACTTGTTTTCTGTTCTGTTAGACATCCAGTCACTCAATCCGTTATACATTACATTTTTGGCTAACTAACTATATTAGAAACATTTTTTATTTTGCACAGCCTATTTACCCAGTTTTTATTTTCACACTGAACTGTTCCTTTAAGGCAAAATTGCAACATAGGGTCTACAGCAGACATTATTATCCAGAACATGCAAGCTTACACATTGTCACACTCATTAAAATATGAACAAGAACACTTTAAAAGACACTTGGCTATTAAAGTGTAAATAGCCAATTAACGACAAAATTAAAAAAGAATCACAAAAAAAACAGAAAAGCAATAATTGGTGAAAATTACAAAAGGGTGAATTTTCGCCTTGGAAGGTTCTGCCACACATCTCGCGCAACTTTGCTAGAGGTGAATTCACAGTACATACACTTGTACACTAAAATGCGACGTTATGCCTCAGCAGACAGTTTCACCAGCTAAAATTTGTCAGCACAAACATTTTTGAAGCAAATATTTTGCTAGCGTAACTTTCTTCCTAGCAAAACTTCATTAACACACTTACATTGAGGTCAGTTTGAATAGGGCAGTTTGAATAGGGCAGGCCCATGTAGGTCATATACAGTATATGTATATATATATATATATATATATATATATATATATATATATATATATATATATATAGACAAATACAAAAGGTCCTCTGCACTCAACCCATTATCAATATATTTAAGACATTGAGACATTCTGTGCATACAGCTACTAAAAAATGCCTTACCCTTTAAACAACAGGGATTGTTTGTCCATATATTGCAATATATTTAAGCTGGCCAACTACGTCAAAGTCATCCCATATCTGGCCAGTCCTACGCTCAATTTTCATCTGATTCACTAAGAATTCCATTACTTCATTAAACATTTTACAAAGGGACTAAGTTTTACCTGCAACTTACTTGCTGCTTTCAAAGTAAAACTCCCAATCATGGATGCCCTTTTATTAGACACCAGTGGGATCACCTGACTATAGCTGGGAAGGGTGGGGGCTACAACAAAGAGCTGGTCACTGCTCCAGTATAACTACAACATATATAATGTTACAGAAATAAAATTTGCTCATTCATATCTTTTAGTAATGTAAACTGACAACTTTGGCCAACTTTACACATTCGACTGGTGTTATTGTGGCAGTTCTGCTCTGGTAAATGATATTGGTGTTATAAAAGAAGAACAGAGAATGGTGCCACATCCTTTTCTTATATTTTCTTTCCTATGGTAGACTGAACACCAGATATCAACCCATATATTTATCTCTAATGGCAGTTGAGAATATTTTCAACTTGGGGTGTGAAAAACAGATTTGGATAATTAAAAATATGGTTGAACAGAACAAGTGACCCATTCAGTATATTCTGATGATAGTGAGTGGCATGATATGTAACTGTAATTGAGAAGGATATGCATCCACTAGTGTATACTTGTCAGTGTGAATACAGAAAGATAACTTTCTCTGCAGACATACATAGTCTTTGTACAGGTTTTGCTATGCAGGCAAAACTGAGCATTTTCCAGAAGGATTTCAATTTCTTACCACTAAAAAGATTGCTTAGGTGTCATCTAAGTGTCATCAGTTTTCTGCATTGGAAAGTGACATATAGAAGAAGCAAAGTAAAGAAAATAATAATAGACATAGTTGTTTCCTCATTACTAAGCTGGTGCCAGGCAATGCTCTTATCTTGAATATAGAATAAACTCATCCCATCACACACCATACACTGCACAGTGTTGTAAGGGCAGTTTTTATGTAGAGGGGTACAACTATATTTTAATAAGAAACAAGCAAGCAAGTATTTTGCAGGATGGTTGCACATGGTGCATTGAAAACAATAACCTCTGGGGAGTTTCATATAGTGATAAATATTTTCAAAAGGTTTTATACTTCGACCATTCAGTTGCACAAATAACCCTTCAAAAACATTGACAAATACCGTATTTGATTTCCCTAAAACAATTCACACAAAGCACTCTTTGCTTTTGTTTCTCTGGAATTGTTGCTGGATAATGAAACAGGATAGTTCTGCTACTTGAAAGGATTTTATCTTGTTTTAAGCATTATCAATTAATCCACTGTCAGGTTTCTGAAGTTATAACACTACAGTATAATATCCCATGTTTTATAGCTTCATCTTGCACTGCTATTCTGGTTGGTGGCCCCTTGCAGTGGACAATAGTCAGGGCTAATTAAAACCCTGTTAAATCTTGAGGGATAATGGAGTTGATTTTTTAACTATGGATGGAACCACGGATAGTTGTGCTTTTGCAATGACAGTGTATGTGTCTACAGTATTTTTTGCTAACATTATTCAGTGCATTTGCTATTGCAGGAAGTTTTTTTTAGCAAATGTACCAGATATTGAGCCTAATTTCCTAATGGGGGCTAAGTAAAAAGTGCCTGTTGCTAGGTGCAAGCCATGTTAGAATGGCCAACATCACAATTATAGGAATGGGAAATATATTACACTGTAAATTTACAGGCTCAAAAATACTGTAATAGCACAGTAACCAAAGTGGCTAGCAATGAGTATTTTTTTGCCAAGCATACATTTGCAGCAAAATTTTGTGTTTTGCCATCTATTTTTTTTTTGCTGCACAATGTCACTTTTTTCACATTTTTCTCATAAAAGCTGCAAAATGCAACATGAAGAGGGGCACCAGATCATTACTAGAAGGGAACCCTTGACTATATACTGTTCTTAATGGCATATATACAGGGTTATAATGTCAATTAAAGAGAACAAGACTGATTTGGCATCCCCTAATTAAGACATGTGGATGTGTTGTGTGTGAAAGAAGCCATGTGTTATAAAAACAGGAGTGACTGTTATGTTTTGGTATTGTGCTGTTGCAAGAGTTCTACTTATAGTCTAATAAATAGTATATGCATGGTGAACCAGAAGAAGTTCAGACAAATTTTGTAATAAAATCTAAACAACGAGTAAAAAGAAATTAACAGATACATTTATTCTTGGTGTGCCAGTAAGACTTTTGGAATACAATATATTGTCACCACAATTACAGTAAATAACCAAGATTTTTTCTGACCCAAAATGTTAATGCTAAGCCTGCTCTGCAGCAGGAGAAAATCTGTGACCGCTACAGATGGAACAAATGTTATCTAGCCATCTGTCTCAGGTCTGGCACCATATCTTCCAGGTCATTCAGCTTAAATAGATTATTATTGCCACTTTTTATGGATGAATGCTACATTGTTTTATTCACAAAATGGTGAAAATTTTGCAAGATGCATTGAAGTCAAAAGGCAAAAATTTTAATGGTGTCTTTTTAATTTTCCCTCCAAATGCATTAAAGACAATGGGTGTTTTTTCTTGTGGCAACTTTTTTCTCGCATTAACTTTTTGTGCAAATTTATTAAAGTAAATTTTTTTGTCTCAGCTGCAGTTTTGTCTTGACAACTTTTCATGACAAATTTTTACTGCAGTTTTGTGAAAAAATGGCAGATGCCAATTTAAGTAATTTCACCAGGAATCCATGCTTGCCAAAAAAAATAGTTCATGACCGCTGAGCGTACCACAGTAACAGGTATCATAAAATAAAATCAAGGTAACAAATAAAAAGGGCTTTGGGGAAATAATATGGCTCCATAAATTGCTGTGTGGAAGCACTACTTGTGATAGATTTCTGGGATCCCCTTTGAATGCTCACATGTGGTTACCACTTTTAAATATTCAGGCTACATGGCTAAGAAAACGTGTGTGTTTATTTGTATGTGGTTGACCTTCACAGTCTGACCGTCAAGGTCCAACCTTCTGTGCAATCATAGCACAAATCTTTATCAGCGAAAATGAGACATGGTATCATGTGATGATCCCATTTAAGCTGGTTCATAGGGCTGTGCCTTCAGCAGTTTTTTCATCTATATGTTTAATAAAACTGACCTTATAGCAAAATAGCCTGTCAAGTGTAGCAATGAGATGAACTAGACTGATAACATTCTAGTTGTATATTGCATAATATAAAGATATACATACTGTACACATCTTCTTCACTGGAGAAGAGACAATTAAGGGGTGATATGATAACTATTAGTTTTGGGCAAATTTATTCGCCAGGCACGATTTTTGTGTTTTGCCACCGGCAAATAAATTTGTAAAACTGCTGGGAAAATTCACAGCGTCAAAAGAATTTTGAAGCTCGCAACCATTTTGGTGCCAGTGACCATTTTGACGACCATGACAATTTGATGCATCAAAATAGGCTTACATCAAAATGTTGCGGCGTCAAAATGGACACAGGCGTCAAAATTGATGAGGGCATGAAAATTCACGTTTTGCTAATCTTTTTTGGTGAAACAGGACAAATCACTAATAATTATGTATACATATATAAGGGGATCTAATAATAATCTCTCTAATGCTTTTTTGACTTTATTTATTTTAGCTTCATGTACAAACTGTGAAGATGTGGAATTCTCTCCCTGAATTAGTTGTACAGGGCTGATACATTAGATAGCTTCAGGGCCGGATTTCGAGTAGTGCCACTCCAAGGCCACGTGGTCCCAGCACCAGCCCTTCAGCATACACTCCCCCACTTGCACGCTGCTGCGTGGCCCTAGCATGGACCTAGGCTGCACAAGCGCATTTGTAAGCACAGGAGCACTGGGGAGCTTCAGTTTGTGCTAGTGACCAAAAAAACCCAGACCCATGTATCATTAGCCTAAAAGTCTGCATATTAACTCATCAAATTGAATTTGAATCAACTTTTCCTCCGAAAAACACCTTGAATGTCAGGAAGGCTATTAACATCTTCAAATGGTTCAACAGACCTCAGCCATTGACTTATATGACTTCAGCAAGTTTAAGGTGGCAAGTATCAAACTGAAATTGTTTCCAGGGTCGAGGTGTGACAAATTCCAATTCATACTCGGTCGAGTTGGTTTAAAATTCTAAATTTTGAGTTTTGACCAAAACTAATTCGAATTTACCATTCAAACCTTAGTAAATCTGCCCCTTAAATGAGAACTCCACACCAACATAAATTAAGCCTTTTGAAAAGTAAACATAATTTCAAGAAACTTTGCAACATCAATTAAAATAAAACTAAACCCTAAAACTGAAAAGGGCTAAGAATGCCATGTTTTATTTACTGAACTTATTGCACCAGCCTTACGTTTCAGTATGTCATTAGCAGCGATGATCCAGGATTTCAAACTTGTCACAGGGGAAAATGTCTGAGATACTAACATGCTCAGTAGGCTTTGAGCAGCTGTTGAGAAGCTAAGCTTAGAAGTCATCAGAAATTATCAAGCAGAAAATTAGGTTGGCCTGTGAAATCAGCAACAAGGCTGATTGTTAAATTCTGATGTTAGTTGCACTGGTTTTTGTGCTTGTGAATCAGCAGAAAAGAAGATGGGGAGCTACTGGGGCACCTTTGGAGACACATATCTTTACTTCTAAAGGGCCGTGGTTGCCTGGGGCTGGTACAGAAGCACAAAACATAATCTACATTTCTTGCTATTTTCTTTAGTTTAACTTTCCTTGTCCTTTGAAAAAGGATTTTTAATGGTTTGGAACAGTTCCCTAAGCCTAGCCCCCTGCTCTGCTGCTGATCTATTACTACTTTGTTGAGCTGGCTAACTACTCTTACTTTGTATCAGCAGTCATCTCTCCTTAGCCTGCATCCTCCAAACCCCGCAATTCCTTGCACACATGATTTCAATAAGTAATGGAATGTCACAGTGCAATGCATTGTGTGTTATGTAGTTCCTGCATGCTGTGTAGAAGTTGTTACAATTTGTAACATCAGTGTTTTAGTCCCTCTCTGTCAGGATTTCAAATGATGCAGAAAAAGAACTGTTAAACAGCTGGATTGGCATTTATTCATAATCATAACTCTGATGGGCATATTAGGGGTTTCTGTGCTATGTGGGCCTCTTTATCAAATTTTGGTTCGGAAGCTGGAGTTCCCCGTTACTGTTTTGGTCTGTACGTTAAGTATACAGATGCAGCCACTTGGATTTGTGTGTTAAATGCGTCGTGACTCAGGGTTAATTGAAGAAACTGTGTTATCTAAAGTTATCTTAACTCATTTAATACATTTAACCTTTTCATTAGCATACCAAAGCACCATTGTTTTCAATGGTGAACTCTTTAATTGGATGGGATGCTGTGACATAATATTCTGTGCTAAGTGAGTTAAATGGGATATCTGAGTTAAGTTATTCTGTGTCAAATGCACAATCCAGTGGCTTCATCTGTATGTACATATTGTGTGGTAAATTAGAAATGACTATATTTATTTGTGTATACTACATAAAATATGTTTACAAAATACATTGTAGATATGTCCAATAAAATTTAAGATTGTTTTATTGTTGTCTATCACTCTAGCTTTTGGATTTGTAAGCGACATTTGGGAAATGTGTAACCAGTTAAGCTGTGATATCAAT
Organism: Xenopus borealis; assembly: GCA_024363595.1. Classification (NCBI taxonomy): domain Eukaryota; kingdom Metazoa; phylum Chordata; class Amphibia; order Anura; family Pipidae; genus Xenopus; species Xenopus borealis. The sequence goes on from CM044440.1 coordinate 107,184,385, forward strand.
CCTAAGAGAAAATGTAATGCCAGTTGCAGAGAATGTTACAGAAAACTGCTATTATGATGGCATTTTGGGGAAAAAGCTATATTATGGGTAAAAACATGGCAATCATAGCATTCCAGTACTTCTCTGAGGATATACTGTAATTGTCAATATTTATATGGGTACAATGTATGATTGTTTTTTGTTTTACAAAGAACAAATTTGCATTTGGAGGGCTTCCATTACAAAAGTGTTATTTTGCCAATAAATTATTATGCAGAACAACCATTAATCACATATCTCCTGGCCTGTTCTGTTACTTTCAATATACTGGTTGCCCTAAATACTTTTCCAGCTCATCATTGGCAACTGGGCCCATTACTTTAGGCTATATGTTACTCTACAATGACATTGCAATGAAAGCATATGCAGCAAAATGGCAATAATTTTTGTGTTTAGTATCCCATACCTTTCCGTTAGGCATTTGTTAGCATCATTCTGCTGCACTAAACCACATGATACTTATTAGCAATTGGTCACTGGCCCAACTATTGTCTTAATAATGTATAAGTGGAATTTTGTATACTAAATAATAGGTAATATATGCATCATGATTGATATGGAGGCATAGGTTTCTTAAGAGTTTGATTAATTGCATATGGACCATGATGTGATTTGTGATGTGGCAGAAAACCATTGGGCCTGGGAGCAGGGGGTGGAGACCTCATGTGGCTTAAATATGGGCACCTGGTGGGGAGTAGTTGATGCCTATGATTAAGTACCAGGGGGTACGAAACGCGTAAGGCGGAACAACAAAATGGTCTGTATGCCTTTTTTAATGTCTGACTAAATAAAATATGTTTTTTTAACTATAGAATTTTTGGCTTTGGAATATATCTGAGAAGTTGATTGATTGTGCCTCTGGGACTGGGGGCTATATTCCTTCCAAACGTGGCCCATTAGATTGGCCGTAACTGAATGCAGCATTGGTGCATTACTATAACTCTGACTGGCCCAACTATGCCTTAAAGTTACGGCTGATCAATAAGCAAAATGAGCACAATTTTTTTGCCAGGTTTTGCCGTGAAAAAGACTTCTCTAGTCTGAAATGGGTGAAAAAGAAATTGTTGCTGGTAAAACAAAAAACTGTCACCCATAGACTTCAGTGCATTTTGATTTGCTCATCATTACTGATCAGCACTGAAAGTGTCTTATAGTTAAGCCAAAGTTTAATTCCAGTACACATCACAACATGGTAGTATATGGGGTGTTGTAGAACCATTTTTATTTAGGCATCAAGAACATTCGATCCTGCTGTAGAAACTGGGAAAATGTGTAAACAAGCCTGTTACTGTATGTGTTATCCAAGATGCCTTGATACAGTACATTACCATTTTAACTAAAAGTTATTTTTTATTTCAAGTTCTAAAAGTACACTATGTATTTTATCTGTAATAACTGGTAAATTTATGGAAGCAATTTTCTAGCTCCTCTTCACAACTCTGTCTCTATCGGCCTGTCCTTATCATGTCTGAGCAGATAACCTTCCAAAAGGCCACTTCACTCAGTTTCTCACAAGGCATTTGCAACCTCGGTCGACTAATATTCAGTCTTCATTTATATCTTTCATTTTTGTTAACCCCTTCACTAATGCAAAAGCCCATGAATGACATTATTATTACTCTGCGGTGACAACAAAAATCTGTATAAATGCACACATTTATTTTTTATTGCTTTAAACAATTTTGTAATACATTTTTTAATTGCATAACAATAGGAATGGGCATGGTAGTACTAATAAGGCACTCTACATAAATATAGTACAGTATATATGTAGGAATGGGTACAGCTCTACATTTTCACTATCTATGCATCTTCAAGAATATACTCACACGCTGTTAAATGTTTTTTAATTAAAGTGGCATCATCATGTCAGGCAGATTGCCAAGTGAAGTGTGCTGGTTCATTTTAGAGCACTGCTCTTTGACTGGGTATTTCCCTATCAAATGGAATTGTCATGGTGTAAGGAGCTGCATTCAAGACATTTAGTGGCAGCAAAAGGTTACCTATTCCTTAACCTTTAACAGGATTAAGCTCTCTTAAACTCTCTAGCAACAAAACAAAAACATGATGGGAAAACATTTTAAAAAGATATTTCAGATGACAGAAGGTGGTTAAAGGTAACAGAAATATCAGTTTCTCTCTTTAAAAAAAATCTCATGCAACTTAATGCAAATACCCTTCTGTAAGTAACAACACTGCAAAATGAGAATCTTTCATATTAGGATTATGAAAGAAACCTGTGCATAATCATATCACCTTTCTGCAGACAACAAGAATATCACAGTATTCACTAGCCATAAAGAGTTATCAAATAATTACATCTGCTCATGGGAAAGGGAGGTGGAATACCAGGGTAGTATAGGAGACCAGGATGAAATCAAAGCAAACATAAGAAGGTGATTCATTGCATATCAATCTTCTATCAAGTATTTCAGACTGATCGTTTTTCTATAAATGTAACTATGGAGCAACATGAAGGCTTTCATATTTAGCTGCAAATTAGTCTGTGTACAGACAGACAGCACAAACGCATTTTCAGCTCCAGCAGACAATTAATCTTTATTGAGGTTGCAAATAACTGAGCCCTCTTATTAAATATGCCTTCTTCACTTTATTCTGCTCTCCTGTATCTCCAAGTTTGAACTGAGGATCTGGAATGCCTCCAATTTATGGATTTCAACAAAGACCAGAGGAAATGTACCTATGACCTTATCTGGCCCAAGTGGAGCTTGATGCTATAATTCCACTTGCCAGATGATACATAGTGGAGATAGGAGAGCTTTGACCTGGTTATGAAGGCTATGGGGCAGATTCATCAAAAGGTGAAGTGGCTAACAGGAGCAGATGACAATTTGCTAACAAACGAGACTGTCCCTATCATTCATTTGCACTCTTTCACCAGGCAACATTTCACTCAGGCGTATGGTCATTGATCTGCAATTTCTGCAAAAGTGTGGATTTTACTGAAAGTTACATCTTTCACCAGAGATGGAGCCAAGGTGCTGGATAACAAAGTATTTACTACAGAACAAAAAATAATACCTTTGCAGGAACACAAAACAAGTGCAGGGAAAAAGGCAGCAACACAAGTCCAAGTTCAGGCTGAAATTCAAAGGCAGGCGGCAGACAAACGGAATCAGATTCAGGCAGAAAGGTCAAGATGGGCAGAGTTCATGCAAAAATCCAAATACAGGCCAATGTCAGAATCAGGAGATCAAGTACAAAAAATGATCAGGGACAAGGCAAGGTTAACTGGATAACAGGATACAAGGATTCAAAGGATACAAGGCATGGAGACAGCGTTTGAAGCTAATAATCCAACACAGGGGGGTTGGGGAAACAAGCTTTTGTAGTGCTCTAACAACAAATTGACCTCAGCTGGATTGGGGGCGTGCACTACGACAGGCTGACCTGGAGATAGCAAACCCATAGACATCATACTGTAAAGCCAGACCCACACCACACCACCTACTATGGCTCAAACAGGAACAGGAAGTACATTCGTAATAGAGAGAAGGTTATCTGATTCCCAGTCTTGTAAAGGTAAAAGAGAGAATCTGACTTATGTCAGTAAGGTTAATTGATTGTTGGATAGTATAGAAAAGAATTCCCCTCTTATACCTATAATAATAATAATTAATTTAAATTAGTGAATTTATTTTCCAATAGACTAGGTCAATTAATAAGTGCTTGTGCTAATTGATTTCTATCTCCTAAAATTACACCTAGGTTTAATTCATTAATGATAAAAATCCTTCATACGTGCTAAGTGTTACTAAATTACTTGAATAATTAATTATTGGTTGATTGTGATAAAATTATTTATACGAATAAATTAATTGATCAACAATTAATTGGTGAATTAAAATTAATTGCAAAAATAAGTAATTAGTTTGTGAATGCCGTGATTCGATGAGATTACTTAATGATTGTGATCATAAATTACACCTGGATTACAATGTATGAAAAGGAAATGATAGAGAGGTGGAGAAGTCCCGTGAGAACTACCTGTTATTTTGCTAACTTCGGGACCCCACAAGATTGAGAAGGCTGCCTCACAGGGACTGTGGTCTCGATTTTTAACTATCGCTTGCTGAATAAGAGCTATGCTAAAAAACCACAAATCCCCGTGTGCATGGAAAGGAAACCAGCTGGTAGAATAAAAGATTTAAGAACCAGGTAAAATGCGAGTAGAAAAGAATCAATTGTTTTCTAGTAAAAAGTTCCCCAAATATATATATTTAAAAAGAGATAGTTCTCAGTTAAAATAGAGTTCTCATGCCGACGCGCGTTTCGCTGTATGCTTTGCGAAGATTGCACAATAAGATTCATTACTACATATAGTAATAATAGTCAAATGTTACAGAACATAATGAATAAACATTGGCCAGTTTTATTGGAAGATGACAATTTGAAATTGGCCTTACAAGATAAGGTTTCCATGTGTTATAGAAGGAGTCCAAACTTGAAAGATCTATTATCCAGAAGTCATTTTCAATCCCAGAAAAAGCCAATTAGGAACAAAGGATGCTTTCAATGTGGGGAATGTAATGTATGTGAAAAGATAATGAATATCAACACGTTTACAGATAGGTTTGGGAATGAACATAAAGTCAATGACTACATTAACTGTAAAAGCCATGGAGTTATTTATTGTATTGAATGTCCCTGTCTAAAACGTTACATTGGAATGACCACACAAAAATTTAAAATTAGAATACAGCAACATTGTAGTTCCATTAGAACAGCGGACAATCCTAAGAAATCGGAATAAGCATTATCCACAGTAGCACAACATTTTTAAAAATGTCACGCAATGGATCCATCGAAAGTGAGAGTGTGGGCACTAGAAAAAATTAATTTAGGGATTAGGAAGGGGGATTTGGAAATAGCCCTCCTAAAAAGAGAAAGTTATTGGATATATAAAATGAATACAGTTTCCCCCAATGGTTTGAATGAAAAAAATTTATTTACACACTTTTTATAAATCAATAATAAGGGATAATTTTAATTCATGCGATAATTTTATTAAATATAATATTAAAAGTTATGTTTTAAAAGTAAATAAACTACTATACACAAAGAACATAAGTTAATGGTAAAAAGAAAGTTAAGGTATTTATATATACAATTACATAAAATGATTAGGACAGTGTATACATTTAATCAAATGATATTGCGCTGAATGTATAGATACATCATTCTATAAAAATCTTCACACAGCTATATATATTGTAAGTTAATTGGAACTGGTAAATGGTAAATGTAACTCATAAATATTATAATAAGCATAATAATATGATAAGAACGTAAATTCCATAAATAAAGGGTTAAATCACCATGTAGAATGGATAAGAAGTGAGATCGCTACTATAGAAACAACTAGTTGCGAATTGAATTGTATTGAATGATGTCAGTACGCA
>CM044440.1:107190145-107207951 GCA_024363595.1 Xenopus borealis
AATTAATTATTATTATTATAGGTATAAGAGGGGAATTCTTTTCTATTCTATCCAACAATCGAAGTACATAGGTAGTAAGCCCTCTTTATGATTAAACAATGGGTAAGAGCAGCATCCTGTTCTTTTGCACAGTCATTTGGTGGCCAAGCAGGGGCTAACTTCCAGGGTTCCTTTTTGGTAGCGTTAGTGTAAGTGATGCATGGTTTTTGTCTTAATTGGGTTGGCGGGGAATGTTTTCTGGAGTGAGACTGGGTACTGTAATGGATATTCCCCCTATATGGTAGAATTTGATCAGCGCCTCTTTGGGTAATGGATACATAAGGAAACAGAACATCTTCAGAATATATAACATGAACGGTTAAGTTCACATTGTCTGTTGAGAATGATTTAGTCTTACAGTTAGAACAAATAAGCGACAAATCACCATACATACATCAAGGTCAAACCCATATTGTGATCCTAAATATTTATATCTGGTCATATTTTCCTAGGCTGGCTCCTCCCTGCCTTACTGTCAAACCTACCCCTGCTGTAGCTTTTCAAAGGAAAGTAATATCCAACAAACTGTCAGGAACTGTCTGGTTTAAGACTTGGTGTTTGCTACCTGCTGCCTCTTCTTGTTGAGCCAGGAGGCTCTGCCTTGAAACTTATGTTAATGTATTTATTTTATTATGCCCAGTTAAAGGGCTATTTAATCCTGCCTCTCCTTTTACCCAGTGACCAAACCTCCTATTCGTTGCGTTCCTAGTTTCTGAGATGATGTACAGATGAATCCACTTTGGATTGTGCGTTTGACACAGAATAACTTAACTCAGACATCCCATTTAACTCACTCATTGAAAACAATGGAGCTTTGGTATGCTAATGAAAAGGTTAAATGCATTAAATGAGTTAAGATGACTTTAGATAACACAGTTTCTTCAATTATGCCTGAGTCACAACGCATTTAACACACAAATCCAAGTGGCTGCATCTGTATTCCTATGTTTCCAATCTGATTCTTGTCTCCTAAAATTCTGTAAGCCCATTTCTTTCCTGCCCTTGTCCTCCATAATCTGACTCCTGGTTTTAACCCTTGACCTGTTACTTGGATTTTGATTCTTTGCATCATGCCCTGACCTTGTGCCCAAACTTGGACTTGTGTGCTTGACACCTGTCCATAATTTTTTTGGACTTGTTTTTCTGTCTGCTCATTATTCACTGGGGTCCTTTTTTAGTTTTTTATTAATAAAACATTTTGTCTAAACACTCAATTTGTGTCAAATTAATATGTATGGTATGGGTTACACAGCTCACAGACTTCCATTGGCTAATTCACCTAGTGCACACATTGCAAATTGCAAAATACCACATTTTTCGGGTTGCCTGCCTTCCTGCAGAACAAATCTGGTAGCTTTCCAGCAATAAAACATGGGTTAAATATAATAAAAATGCAACTGGTCAAATAAGAATGTTACAAATATTGAAGACACACAAATAAAGTAATTTGTTAAAACAATCATGCACATCATGTTTTGAAATAAAAAATGCATTCTATAACAGATAACCTAGCATGTAAGCAAATATCAAGAAAGAAAAACTAAATGTGTGTGAGCTACAGGGTCAGAAAAGACAGACTGTTATTGTAGAATACACTACAGTTCTTTTTTAACTGTTTTTGTATTACCCTAAATATATGCTATATACATTGCAGCAGAGTTTTGTAGAGAAATATATCCTGGTGTCTCATTACCCTGAGTATAAAAGTGATCCAAATCTGGCACTTTTATAAAAGCCATGACATAGATTTAAACTTCTTGGGTTCCTACAGGCATAAGTAAGATGGCACTTTTAAAATGTATTAGAATAGAGGAGGCAATATGAATAATAATACAACTGTCATTTAAACATACTTTTATGCAAAATGTTATGATACAAAAAAACTACACTTTTCTTTGAAGATGAGGTTTCTGTAATTAAATAAAATTGGAATACAGCTCATAATAAAGTTAATAAAGGAAGTGTAACCTTCTCTAAAAAACACAATAGCTCTGGATGAGGCGAAGAGGAAGATTTTGTACTGAGTCAACTAAAACTAGTAAAAGCTATGTTATGGTAATGGCATCTGCTTGTGAATCCCTGCTGTCTTCTAGTAATATGTACATCCATTTACATTCATTCCACTGTCTTGTTAATTGCTATCAGGCAAATTCTGCCTAATATGTAAGTCTACCCTTGGGCTGATTGTCTTAATATCCAACTGATCAGCCATCTGGGCAATCTCAACTGCCCTCTGTATTAACTGATTGGTGGGTTTACATTTTGCAGTTTCTGTCTTTTCCCAGCTCATTGCTGACCCCCTAGACTATGCTGAAAAAGAATTATCAGTTGACCAGGTCAACAATGGCACAATAACACTTTAGTTCATTGTAACTGTGATAGAATTGCAATATATATTTGTTGGAAATTATAACATAATCAATACTATGGTTGGAGGGAGGCATAGAAAAGGTGAATCTTTGGTACCATTGCAACTCCACATTCTGAGAACATGGCTGCTGCTGAAAAATGTAATGTGTATGTACTGCTATTGCTATGCTACACATTTTAAAGCATTAAATAAAAGTTCACTACAACTGGAATTTCCAATTTAAAAAAAAATGTTATCAATTATCTTCAGAGTGATAGTTAAATAGTTAAATAGATTCTGATGTAGAATAATAAACGTAGAATGTAAAGTTGTAAAATGTAAGTCACCTAAGGCACAAAGGTACAGTACATTATTTATTATAATTTACAAGTTATGAGACAAAAATTACATCACTAAGCACTAATTATAGCTGATATTTAGCACTATTTATACAGATGTAAATCATAGGATTCATATGGATCTCATGTATTAGCTTATATGTTTATTATTGACAGGTAGTAAAATATCATTTTGTGTTTCAATTACTTTGCCCAAAATAAAGTCTCTGTACTTCAATCCATCACAGAAAAAAAAAATTGACATATATCAAAGAACATCAGAATTTGAGAATAAATATTGTCAAATGAGTAGAAATTTTCAAAATGAAATATTGCCTCCAATAAAGATTGGCAAATGAGTAGAAATGTTGAAAATTAAATATTGCCTAAATATTCCCTAAATTAAATATTGTTCCATGCATGATGGGGCACCTACTCATAGGATCAGAGTGCTCCATCAGGCATGAAACATACAAGGCTTGTCCTCATTGTACATTTTTATAATAGTGTCCTTTTGTTATGTATTTGATTTAAATAACGTTGTTAAGTTACTCTTTTTTGGCTGCACAAACACTAAAATTCACACAGGATTGGAAGTAGGGGAAAAAATATTTTTCCATTTATAAACAAGAACCTGAATTTTATGCTACATGTAGAATATCTAACTGTATTCTGTACTGGGAAACCTATTCCAACTTTACCAAAGTTGAAAAAATATAACAGTTCTTGATTTTGACACTCCTTACAATTTGCCTAAGGCCAATGCTACACAGTGATTTTGAAACATTTTGCAAGCTATGTTTTTTCTGAGCTCAAAAGCAGTACTTAAATTCCTTATGTCATTTCCCGTAGAAGTCTATGTAAATCTCATGAAAACATTGATGCAGGAAAGTTTCATTTGATGAGTACCTCAGAATCTTACAGTGAGAATGATGTTAAAGGAGCCTGGTGTTTTTACATAGTTTACATACATAGCAATGTGGGGCATTGGGATGCAAACTGGGGTGTTTTAACAGTATTTTTGTGTGTGATACAAAATGTGGCAGTACATTTGCTACAAGTGCCATAGGTTTTAATAATTTTTCATGTAATGCTCCTGTAGTGTCAATCTTGTTGAGTTTAGTGCCATCAATACTTGTTCTCCTTTATGGCCACATTTGATACCACTGTCCACAGTTTAGGAGGAACTCATGCATTCAGTCCTTCGTTACTGCCATTTGAGACCATTTGCACCACAGTACAACCTCACACAAGAACCTTTTCTACACTATTTGCACAAGAACCTTTTCTACACTATTTGAACTTTTACAAATAATATTCTATATTACTCAGTTACAGCGTATTCAGAATTGTCCTGAGATCTTGTGAATAAGTTGGAACATGTGAGTAAAGTTCATCCCTTAATGAATAGTGGCAGATGCTGCCAGATTAAAGAAACTTTCTACCTCACCCCATGAAGAATTCATAAGACATGGCAGTCAGCATCAAATCTATGTAGCTGGATTTTTTTACGTGATGTATTTTAGGATTGCCCCAAAGTTCAAAAATTTTGGCAACAGGTTAGGATCCTTAAAAATCCAATTCCCAATGACCCTGCAAAACCCTCTGTTACTTAAATTGAATGAGCTAATATCACAGTTATTAAATGCAGCTCAACATCTGATCCCCTCAAGATGGAAATTGCCACAGCCCCCTATAATTCAGGATTTGATGGATAAAGATAATGAATTGTAACACTTTGAGGAGCTCTCCACTACAACCTCCGAAATAGTCACCAAATTTACTGGCAAATGGATATATTCTGTTTTTTTTTAAGAATATAATGCATCCAAATGTTAAAATGTATGCAAGGTTGAGGTGCAGATAATTCCACCTCCTTCCTTTTTACCTGATTACAGACTTCAACAGCTTCCTCTCAGTGTTTGATAATGACATTGTAATGACATTTTACAATTGCAAAAATGCCATTTTAAATAACATTTGTGATTTTTAATGACATTCCCCCATGTGTAATTATAATTGCTTCATTGTTTTGGATGTATTTACCGGCAAAGGCTTACCACATTTATTTTGAAGAAAAGAAGCTAAGTAGATACACATTATAAACACCAGTAAATACAGTAAGCAGAGTCAAAGTGGAGAATATTCTGCTCTAAGTGATAGCACCAGAAAAAGCTTTTCCTCTTCAATTGTCCATTAAATTTGTTAAAATTGCATATATAATTATCCAGATAATATATAAATTGATTTGGTATGCTTTTCAGTTTTATCCATTATTTATTTATTATTAAATGAAAATTTTCATAAAGACCATTTATCCAAGAAATATTTGCTAGAAACATGCCTGCATTTTAACTTACTTTTCTTAGTACAGTACAAGTTCTTGGACAACTGAGCAATTAACACCATATGAAAGCTAGGCTTTCATGGGCTTTGTCCTCTGACATGATTTCCATGAAAAGAAATTACAAGACAGACATGTTGAGACAGGTTATGTTTATTGGCTTCCTAGAAAGCCACTTGTATGGAATTATGCTTTAAAATGACGTGATAATAGTCCTTGACTTTTCAGCTCTTATAGGTTATTTGAGAATAAGGCCCTGTAGGTGTTTGGCTAATGGCAAATAATCATTCCTGTTTCTCAAGGGAGAAGCTTATTCAGCTCTGTCAAACATATACAAATCTCTTAATGTTTCAGTCACTCTTACATATGTATGTGTTAATGGCCACTAAGATTACAAGGTACAGAATGATTGACCTCTTCACTAAAATGACTTTAAAGTAGCAGAGCAAAGTACTGTATTATAACTATATCTTGAATAGGTTCTTTTTAACCATTTGACCAAAGGAACCATTTCAGGTGATTCAAGTGGTGCCTATTCACACATTTAACACATTTTTAGACTTTGTTCAGAGTAATCATGGTACACAGAGTTTGCAGTAAGTCAAATAAGCAGTTTGTGTTTCTTAAAATATTTCTATTACAAAAAATAAATTTTAAATTATATTATATATTTTATTTTACTTTTAAGAGGATGCAAATGGTAGAAGTATAAGCAAGTTTGAATGCTGTGAAGAAATGACAGGTGCAAACAAGGATGGCTTGGAGTTAAATTCATGCAAATGCTTTTAAAAAAACACTAGGGGTTATTTATAAAGTTTGAACAGTGAATATTTAGTGGCCCTGTTTTTTTTATAAATGCTAAGATATTGCACTGTTGTGCCCTTCTTTCCATTTTTTTCCGAAATTGAGCATACATTTTCTTAAAGGAAAACTATACCCCGAAAATGAATTTTTGAGCAACAGATAGTTTATTTCAAATCAAGTGACATATTAAAGAATCTTACCTACCTGGAATACATATTTAAGTAAATATTGCCCTTTTACATCTCTTACCTTGAACCACCATTTCGTGATGGTCTGTGTGCTGCCTCAGAGATCACCTGACCAGAAATATTTCAACTCTAACTGTAACAGGAAGAAGTGTTGAAGCAAAAGACAGAACTCTGTCTGCTAATTGGCTCATGTGACCTAACTTTATAGTTTGTTTGGTATGTTTGTGTGCACCGTTGGATCCTAGGATCCCAGGAGGCTGTCCTTATTTTTTAAAATGGCTATTTTCTATTTATGATTACCCAATGGTACATGCTACTAAAAAAGTATATTATTATGCTAATGGTTTATTTACATGAAGCAGGATTTTACATATGAGTTGTATTATGCAATATCTGTTTAAAGAGACCTACATTGTTCGGGGGGTATAGTTTTCCTTTAAATGAGTCGGGTGCTTGTGTGAGTGCACACACTGTGAGGTTGTTGTGTGTGACAATAGCGTTAACACCAGTGTTTTTTGTTACTTTTTGAGGAGTTACTATCTACTCTTCGCCTGGTCTGAGGTGGTGAAGGCAAGTATGGCGATAGAGATAACGGTCAGTAAAATAAAAAACTTCGTGAATTTGTGTAGTAACACTGAAAGTCTGAAAGTCTGAAAATTCACCTGCGGTTAGAGTGCGAAGTTGCGCCAGAGTCTATCTCTTTGTTGAAATTACGCCAGCGAAATTACGCCAGCTACCATTAGTAAATGTGCGAATTTCCAAAATGACATCATGCTGGTGAATTTGCGCCAGCGTTAGTCACTTCGCCCTTTAGTGAGTTTGCCCCAGAGTGTGCGCATAAATATTCACAATTTTTGCCATATTATAAAAAACATTGCAATTATGTTCACACTTTTATTCAGCTTTATAAATAAACCTGTAACAATGTGCAGTACAAATATATTCCCCGTGTGAACCAATCTGCTCTGCTCAAAGTTTATAAATGAGTCCCATTGAATCTTATACCTTTATGGAGGAATATGGTAAAATTAGGGATGCACAGAATCCATGATTCAGTTGTGGAGTTGGCTAGGATTCTGCCTTTTTCAATAGGATTCGGAATTGGTCAAATCCGAGTGCATGGGTGAACAAAATCCAAATCCTAAAAACCATATGACTTTTCGTTACACAAACAAGGAAGTGAAAAATGTTCCAAATGCCCTTCCTTGCCAAACTATACATTGTAAATTAGGATATGAACTTGGTTTGGTAGTCGCCAAATCTTTCATGAAAGATTCTGGATTCGGTGCCTCCCTAGGTAAAATATCACAAAGGAATAAGTGCGACCATTTACTAATTTTTGACTGTTAGGTCTTCATACTTGTGGTGCAAAAATATGAGTGTCAAGGAGGGGCAGGGGGTGTGAGGTGCATTTTGACCCAAAAATGTGGTGGTTTGCACCTGGTTTTTACTCTTTACTTCCCTTAATAGATGACATTGTCTTTATGAACAATAATGCTTTTTATACCTAGTTAGCTATATGAAATATTACACAAATGGAGAAAAATAATATCTGTGTTTTTTATATGTATTGTTAATGGTAGAACTTGATTGAGACTGTATGCAATACATCTGGGCTACATACTACAGTATTTCTTATTCAGATTTTATTTCAGCAATGTATCTGTAGTTAATTTTAAAGTTCACTTGCATCCATATAGACCAGGCACCTGCAAGCACTGTAGGAAAACTTTGGATGAGATCAGTGGCTCCCCTGAAATAGATTCATATTGGTTTGTTTGATATATTGCACATGTGTGTTAATGGTGTATAGTCAGAGAATAATTGAATTTTCATGTGATAACACAATTCTTGAATGGAGAATGAAATACCTCACACTGTGGAATAATTTACTGTTCAATAATAACACATGTGCATGTTTAGGCTTGCAACAGGTGAAGACTATTCTTCATTTGTGCTCAAGAATAAAGTAACAAACCCAAATGTTCTGTTGTGCTACCTTTATCTTTCTTTGTTGCTTCTTTTTAAGTTATAAAGTTTATTAAAGAAGTAGCAAAGGTTCATTTGCCAATGGCAAATAAAATAGTTTTTCGGTATTATAGTAGTTATAATGAAAAATGTAAAATTTTGTATTTGCTTGCCTTACTTTTTGTATTGATGAATAGTACATGGTCCATTGTTGTTCTCTTTGTGAATCTCCCTTTACACTTTGTCTTTGGGACATCTCATTTGGCTTTAACTATCATCTGTATACTGATGATATCCAAATATATTTTTAAACCCCTCATTAACAGTTGAAACTGAAACCCAAATCTTTAATTGCCTCCTAGCAATCTTCAACTGGATGCAAAAAAAAACACCCCAAACTAACCCTTACAAAAATTTAAGTAATCTTACTACTCGCATGGTACGTATGCTCATTAACCCTGTCAACTCAGCACATTGTCTAGGGGCAATCTTTGACTCCTCCTGTATCTCCTTCAATGACCATATTAACGTTGTAATATTTTCTTTGAAGCATAGTGTTAAATAATTGCAGCTGTTAACATTATGTTAACATTATTTAAAATATTCTCGCCACCACCACTGGGGTTTTATTAGTTGCTGATTTCAGAGGGCCATAGCTTACAGTATTTTAATTATATCTATTAATATATTCATATTCTACATGCAGTCAGCTTAATCTTATTATTTGTCATATAAGGGGGATTTAAAGAATTCTGCATTTACTACCCTCATGTAATCATTTCATGTGGCTGTGCCTATATTTCTATATTAATGCCATATTGGTTGCCAGAAGTTGCAAGGGTTACACATACATATTAATGAGGAAAATGCTTAGAAATGCTTGTTGGGAATATATGCAGTTGAAGAATAGACAGCTGCATGGAGTTTATGGAGCTGCATGGAGATGTAGCAACAGAGAGAATCTGACATGGTCCCCCTCATTGAAAAGGAACCTAACTTCTACGGAAGCAGAACCCACAGTGGGAAGATCTGGCAGGGTTTGCTTCTTTTGTAGTCATCCAAAATGTTGTGCAGATGGAGCCTACCGCTGCATGTGGCTTTTTATATTAAATCCTCTAAAGGGTATATATATGAGGCCACTCGGAAAAGGACCAAAATGAATAGGATACAGCCCTCAGACAAACAAAAGAAAAAGAGGGGTGTCCCACTAGTCAAAATATTCCATAAAAATACAAATTTTGTTCAAAATATGAAATGTACATACAGGCCTCGTGCATAGAATATTGCATGGGACACTTGTCTTTTTTCTTTTAGTGTTTTTGTAAACATGTTTGATTAAGAAATTTTTTCCATGTCCTGTCAAGGAACTTAATGTGTTGAATTGTATTTTAAATATTTTGCCAAGGTCCTGCCCTTTATCTGCCTCTACACTTGTTCTTGCCTGCCCATCAGCAGCCCACCACCTAGCTCTTTGCTTCTGCATCTATTCTATTCTTTTCTTTACTACCCTGAACGTCAGCTTCATATGGTGCATAGCCAAACTTTGTGACTTTTATTACAAAGGAGGGGAGGTCTATGTTGTGTATTGTCTGAAGGTCCTTGACTATGTCTGATTCCTACTTTTGCCAGATATGGAATAGCCATTGCTTGAGAATAGCCCCTTACCCATTCTATGATCATCTTGCTGTTGCATGTGGCTCTATTTGTTCTCAGTCTCTGCAGACAAAGAAACCATTAACATAGGAAATGGCAAAATGCTTCAGACTTATGAAGTGTTCTGTTTCTGGTCAGTTTTTTTTTTGTGATTATCAGGTTTCTACCAACAAGTTAATTTTTACTTTTCTACAAATTGCTTTTGTGCAATTTCTGGAGACCTATGACAGCATAATATTGGCTTTGCCACACTTGACTAAATCCATTGCTATTTCAAATTGTCTGTGCATAAATATCTTGTTGGTTTTCACAAGGCTGGATTAAAATGAAAGCATGTCAGTAGTGTTCCATAGTAGCCTGAACCAGTAAAGCTAGCCCTTTCTATTTGATATTCCAGAAGTGTGTGTTTCAGCATTTAATGTCAAGCAACCTTTTTTAACACTTAACATTGTTTTGAGGGATCTTTAAATTTTCAATTTTCCACCATCTAATCACAAAGATAATATGAAAAAAATAACTGTGTTAAATTTACAATACGTTACATTGTCTTTTGGAGCCCTGAAAACTAAATTTATTCCACCTCCCAGTTGCCTTTTTATAAACGAAAAGCTATTAACAAAAATCAATCAACATTACAATGAGGATCTCAAACTGAACAGAAATATATGCAGGACTGCCACCAAATTTCAAAAAATATATACATAGAAAATGAACTCACGATAAAGAATCAGAAACTTTATAGATACCTTCACAAAAACAGTTACTATAATCCTGTCAGTTTATACCCTCTGCAGACTTCAATGGGTATTCAACTCCACCCATCTTTTTCAGGATTTAATGGGATTCATTCACTTTTTCACTGTCCTTTCAATTTGAATTCATATGCATACTATATATGTGTGTATGCTTGAGCATCTCTCAAATAGAACTACAAGTCCTTGGCTCACAGAACAGACAATAAATAGGCCACAGATGTAGGAAATGGTGTTAGCTTTAGAATTCTAGAACTGAATGGGTTATCCTTGAATAGTTTTTGAGGAAGAAAAATTGGCAGCTCTAATGTATTATTTAATCATTTTTACCACCATTATAACTTCTACAACTTGTATTACTGTTTACAATATGTTTTTTTAGTGCACCATATCTATTCAAAACTTGCACATTTTCTTACTGACCAATTATCAACCTGATACTATTTAAGTGAGACAGCCACTGTCACTGTCACTTTTTATCTGTTGTTTCTTTTTTTGTTTTGGATTCTTTCATTTAGAAATGCAGTTATTTGAATTCATAAATAAAATCAAGTAAATAAAGTATTATTTAAGTAGTATTCTGCAAGGTAAGTAGGATAATTAGAAAATGTACTTTGCCATTTGTATTTCTTTGTCTTTTTAGAGGTCTTTGGTAAGTTTATTGTGCTCTGCCAAATTTTTAATTGATATGAAAAACTGAAAATTCCCTGTGCGTTAAAAGCTTTATCATATTTTTCCTTCTTTTTATCAGTGCTTTTTTTCTTAAAGTTTTATACAGTATTTATGTTTTGAATGATAAAATCCCTATTTTGCAACACAGCAGATTAAATTGGTTATGCATTGTTTTCCAGTCATAGTTAATATAAAAATTGCAACTTCCCCTAAATCAGTGAGCTCATAGATATTTATGCCTCTCGAAAATCAATGGTACCTTCTTAGCATTTTTCATGGTAAATATTAAGAGAACTATCTGATCTTTTTCAACTTTTTGGAGACAAATAAACAATCTGACTGGGATGTCAACCTTTTTTGCTCAGATTTAGACACCATGAAAGCAAAACACTCACAGCTTTCGTAGCCATGAGACTGTGTAAATAAAATCTGTGTTCATGTCTGGCCAGATTGACGTTTACTTAGTTTGAGAGATGTGAATTTTGCTGCTGATAGGGGATGACAGCAAACTGACTGCAAATCCACAGTGTGAATTCAAAGTGAAAATTAAAACCTTTTCATGGTTTCAGTATTCCACAGACTCTAAAAATAGGACATATTTCTCTCTCTCTCTCTCTAAGCTTCATTTTTTATGTTCTGGTTCTTTTATTGTCATTTTTACAATCAGTTGATTTACTATACTATAGTTAGGGTGTGAGAATATTTATGAAAAAAACTTTTAAAATGTAATTTTGTCTTACCTCAATGATGCAGCCAAGAAAAGAGAAACCCTAGAATTATTCTAGCCATATCCCTTTTGCTGGCCATACAAATGTAGGAGGGTAAAGGTTTTTCTAAGCTTTAGGTCATTTGGTCCCTGGGTATAACTTAGTCAGCTAGATTGGATCCTCAGTTATAGAAGGGAAGCTGTTCAGTAGATGTCTCGGTCTTATTTTATAAAAGGGGAAGGTCCTATATGCTCAGTCTCTTTGTGGTGCACACTTGGTGGAGAAGGTACGGTTGTGCTCTATAGGGCCCAGAAGAAATGAAGGGTCCTGAATAGGTGAATTAAGTGCAAGGGCAGTTCTGTTATAGTTCCTTTAGGAGTGAAACACAATATCTGGAGTTGTTAAGTGAGCAACCAGAGGCTCAGATGAGGTGACCAGGTGGGTTAGTACACTGCAGTGACAGGGCATCCAGCCAGCTAAGGGACTTAACTGGTTAGGCTCATGGATACAGAGGATGGAGAGTGGAACCCCTGTAAGATCTTCCTTGAGTGGGGATTGTGCACCAAAGGCAGGCAATTGTGCACCAAAGGCAGGCAATTCTACCTCTGGGGTGAACATTAATCCTGAAGCTAAAGCTCTAGTATGCACTGGATGGTTATTTGTTGGAATCACTTACCGAATATTTGTGTGATTATACGCAGAACCCACCTAAGAAAGAATATGATGATATACATGTCTGCATGTAATTTAAAGTTACAGTGTTATACAAATAAACCTTTCAACCATATTCGTGTGTGAGATTGTTGATCAGATAATTCCCAGGGAGGGGTATTACAGTTCTGTGTGCCCTGACCCTGGGTGGAGGCATGCCATTTTATAGTGTATCTGCTCTCCCCACACGGGACCCCTGTAGCACCACAAGGAAGGAAATCAATTATAGATTTCTTGTGGTAGCAGAAACAGACTGTACAAGAAAAGTTTAAAAAATGAGTCTTTGGCAAATGAGACTTTCTGGGCCCTGAAAGAAATAAGGCTGATCCAGTCCCTTGGCACCATATCATTCACTAGATCAGGTGGTTGCCTTGTACAGACTTGTCAGTCAAAGTGATTTTTCAGAATAAAGTTATTAGCAAAAAATAAAATATAAGTGTTTGACCAAACAGTTTCACCAAACTGTCAACTAAAGTTTCAAGAAGCAGTCAAATCTAGAAATTCAGAAACCAGGGTCAATACGCTCAGACATGCCAAGATGATCAATATGAGACTTAAGTAGCCTACTTAGTAACCGACTGGCTATAGGCAGCTGAGAGCTTAGCCCCTGCAAAACTCTCTGCATGTCTTAAAGGAGAACTAAAGCTTAACCAAAGAAGTAGGCCAGAAATGCTGTTTCAGGCTTCTATACCATCCTCCAAATATACTCCAGTATCTTCCCATCTTTTTTTCTGCTGATTCATTGCACATACTCTGTGCTGCTGTCACTTACCTGAGTTTAGGGACTAGCTAAATTTATACAGTACACATAGACTATAAATGTCACAATATAAGTCTGATTAATAATTAATACAGATAACTACATCTAGCATCTAGACAACTAGCATCAGCATGCAGTAGCTTTGTAGCATCAGATTATTGTACAGGCCAACTACATTTCTGTTTGATCATTTGAGACAAGCCCTAAGCTTAGCTTCTCAACAGCTGCTCAGTAGTGATGGGCGAATCTGGGACATTTCACTTTGCAGAATTTTTCTTGAATTTCTTTAGAAATTCACAAGACGGGGAGAAATTCGTGAAATGCTGTCAGTCTCTCAATTTGGACACTACGTCCATTTTTGGATGCCGATGCACATTCACCACACATTTACTGCAAATTCGCAGCAGGCGAATAAATTCGCCCATCATTACTGCTCAGAGCCCACTGAGAAGCATGTGAGTGCTGCAGACATTTTCCAAGATGGTTATCTCCTGTGACATTGCTGATATTAAGAAGCTGAAACTTTAGGCTGCTGTTTTAAGTTTAATATATAAAACATGGCATTTTTAGGGTTTCCTTCTCCTTTAAATCTCATTTCCCTCAAATCCTGGTTGCATTTAATAGCTTCTGCTCTCTATGGAACTTTTCCATTCTGTATTTCCATGTTAGTAGCAGATTCTCTCTGATTTGGGTGTTGTGTTCTGTATCATGATTCCAATCAGAGTAATGTGCTTTGTTCTTGCTACAAATTGTATGCATTGTATTTGGCTTTCACTATAATCTTCCTTGTCTTCTGACATTTTGCCTATAAACATGACTATAATTTTGTCTACTACAATATTAGTCCACTTCTGATGCCCCTGTTTCCGTCCAAGTATATTTTGCTCATTATCACTGGCACTATTTCATTTTATTAATTAATAACCCTGATCTGTTCTCTAAAGTTTGTCTATACCCACTGTCTTGTCTAGAGTATTGTCCCATTCCAGGACAGTGGATCGTAACCTGTGATGATCCGTCTGCTTCTACTTATTTCTTATGGGTAACTAGTGCTCCATCCAGGTTATTTCCCAGACAAAAAAACATTCAATATTGAGTACAGTGCTCTTTTTCACAAACTCACAAAACTTGTTTTGCAATCTAAGAAAATTAAATGTTAAGATGCAAATAAAAGTGGGTTAAATGCTTCATAAAAAGTTTTGTTGTATCATAATGAGTCTGCTTGATGTTAAACACAAAGACAAGTTCCACTTTTCTGCTAACCTCTCTGTGCATTGTGTACTGAGTTCACTTTCTGACAAAATTTCATCCATCTTTTCTTCCACAATAGAAATCTGACAATTTCTCTTTAAATTAGTTGGCTAAGACAAGCCTTAAACTATTTACCTTGACACCTACCTGATGTAAATTAAAGATTTGCATATTAGCAATCTATTTGCTGTCCAGTGCCATATAATTAACCTAAGCAGCAAACTTTCTCAAATCCAATTTAAAGGCTTATTACGGCCACCTAATATTGGATATTACAAATTAATCAAACAGAGGCAGGCAATTTGCTGTATATTGTCAACATCCTTTGGCTGTTTAATTAACCAATAATTGCTAAATTGTTAAAGGAAGCACAGGGCTGTAGAGATGAAAAGTTTTTTCAACTACATTTCCTATCTACATGGAGTATTATTGTAACAGGACAAAAGCGATAATTTTAAACATATTCCAGTAAATTGAACTGCAATTGGTGCACACACATATGCCCTCATAATATATTTATTAATAAGACTACAACTGGTCTATGAGCAGTGTATGGAAGTCATAGCCACAAAACTTTCTAGCTTTCAGAATTACTTACTGGATTCTGCTTAATCACAGTAAGACAGGGACAGCCCTTGGATAACTTTTTTTTAACTCTTTCACTATTACTCAAAGTAATGTAGCAACAGGTACACTTTTCTTCTTCTGAACCTGATATCTTTCCGCATCTCTAAATATTCTCTTTATGAACCTCTAAACTTCTATTTCTCTCCAGGGACTAAACGTGCTCCTAACAGCAGTTTATTTGGTCAAGTCCTATAAACTGTTTCCCTGTGCCTTCAATTATTTAGCTGAGGTTTATGATCTAGTATTTTCTTCATCTTCTTTAACAATGCATGGGTCAAACAAATCCTTACAAAGTTGAGACCAATGTTTCTGCCTCTGTTCTAATACAGTATATACTGTATACTGTAATGTAAGAAATGTCCCGTTACTTTGACTTCACACCCTACACCCTATCATGAAATTACAGCATTTCTATTTATATAGATACTCCTCTTACTGAACACATAGGAGCTGATTTACTAAGGGTCGAAGTAAATATTCGAATGCAAAAATTCGATATTCAAAGAACATTTTTTAAAAACTTCGACCATCGAATAGGTTACTTCAACCATTCAACCATTTGAATGGTCGAATAGAATCCTTCGACTTCGAAATTCAAAGTACTGTCTCTTTAAAAATCCTTCGTTTTTTTTACTACGCCAAATAAAAGCTGCAGAAGTTCTGTGTTAGCCAATGGGGACCTGCTAAACCATTTTTCTATGTTTTATTTTATCGAATAAAAATCGTTTGATGGTACGCTAAAATCCTTCAAAACGTTCAAATTATTTTTCTTTGACCGCAGAAATGCAAAATTTGGTGAAAAATTTTAATTCGATGGTCGAATTTTTACACTTTTTACACTAAGTATTTTACACTTCGAAATTTGACCCTTATTAAATCAGCCCCATAGTGAAGTATTGTGTATTAAGACATTTACATCAATAATTATAGTTTGCCATTCTTTAAATATAAACAAGTTGGTTATAATATTAAAAGAAATATCTCTAGTTTGGCATTTGATTCACAACAGATCTGATAAATACTAAGTGGGGGCATAGAAAATGTGCTGGGCCTGTAAAAAGAGGCTTCTTATTGGTATAGCTCTAAAATTGCAAGGAGAATGAGAAATTGATATACAGCTTTAATTAGGCTTGAGAAGAAGGGTACACACATTTCTGAGCATATAAACTTATGAGGGATGGAGGCATGTGGCTACTGGCCAGCTCAGCTGTGACTCAATGATTACCATGAATGCCTCATCTATCAAAACAAAGATACAAACAAGCAACCAGATGTTCTGCTAGGAGGCAGATAAAATATTAAGAAGATTTATATGAAAAAAAAAATATTCTTTTTATTTTCATTATAGTTCGCCTTTAAAATTTCATAAGCAGAAAGAGAGTATGTTAGAGAAAATGGCAAGCAAGAAGCAGTGCTAATTTAGCAATCAATAAATAAAGGCTGTATCTTGCTCTGTGTAAATCTCTGAAGCATTCGTACATCAGGCTAATTAGTTATAGAAAGGATGCCATTTGAATTAATAGTAGTGATGGGCGAATTTATTCGCCAGGGGCTTATTCCCGCGATTCGCCGCTGGCGAACAAATTCGCGAAACGCCAGCGAAATTTCGCCTGGTGAAAATTTTACGAAAAAACAAAGAAAACGACGCGCGATGAAAACTAGGTGACACGTTGAAAATGATGTGACGCGCATCAAAAAACGTGCCGCGACTCGTTTCGCAAATTTTTTCGCCAATTCGCGAGTTTCGCTGGAAATTCGTGAATTTTCCGGCGAAGCGAAACTGGGTAGATTCGCCCATCGCTAATGAATAGCTATGTTGTGTTTGTTAACTTTAAGTTAAGACCAGAAGGATCAATCTCATTTCACATCTGAAAATAAGCTTATGGAACTAGAGGAGTTGTAGAGACATTCACCGACTAATCAAAAACACAGTAACTGGGGCACTATTGGACAGATATATGGGTTATTTGAATGAAAAAACACAAAAAGCATAAAAATATTACATTTCAGATAAATACACTGCCATTTACCATAAGAAGTAGGTCAGAATCTGTAACTTATTTTATTTGTTCTTTGGTTAGTTTTTTGATGGTAGTGCAGAAAAGCTTCCATCACTTGCAGCCACTATTGAGTTGGAGTCCTTCTTCTGGATCCTTTGACTGGTGCTTTTCTATAAATGGGGACTACTTCTGGCTAATGGGGATGGCATACTACCAATTTAAAGGGTATCAATGCTGCATCTGTTTCATTATGGGGGGGGGGACACTTTCTTACTTGGCAGCAGTTTTCACAGCCACGACCAAAACAGAGTGCATGGCCAAATGTACAGAGGCAGGCCTGTACTTAATCCCACAACAATAGAAGGTATATATGGCACTACCTTGACATTAGTTACAAGATAAAAATGCTTTTGATAAAGTCACACAAGCAATCTACCATAGTTCATGACCTTCTGGCCCACAGTGGAACATAAGAATTTGATTTTCTAGGCTGATATTATGATTTACAGTAGTATACTTTATCTGGAAGCCAAAATTGATAGAAAATATGATGTGAGAACAATAAAATGTACCAGCACGATAATAATCACCTCCATCGTTTTACAATATAACCCTGCAAAGTGAAGCCTTCTGAAATCAGAA
>CM044440.1:107225562-107236220 GCA_024363595.1 Xenopus borealis
GTATGCACCTTTTCTGTATTTTTTTCTGATTAATTTGGTTATCTTAGTATTGTTAGAGCATCAAGTAAGCATTTACAACTGAAAAAGTAAAGTTTCCCCAGTCTACAGGCGTATTTTGTTCAAACTTGGTTTATTCAAACCCTCTGATATCTTTACATTTTAATTTTACCATTAAAAATTATGAGAAGTGTTGTAAAAAATACAACCACCAGTCAGAAATATTGTAAATTGTAACCAACCAAGACAGCTTTATTCCTTTCCTTAATGTCAAGTATGAGGGAAAGGGAAATCAATATATTTATACTCATAAATGAAGGCTGTGAAGATGAAGCTTGATACGAGCTACCTGGATCTGAATAATGAAGTGTCAAATTAAGCAGAGGAGTTAAGCTTTCTGGTGAAGGCCAGCAAAAAGACTGGAGAAATACTTCTTTATTTACAGGATGAGAAGATCAAAGACCTGATAAATGCTCACTACTTGAATTAGAAAGCAAAGGCTGGGATAAGTGCTCCAGTATATGAAGAATCAAGTATGTTTAACATGAACAGACTGACACTTTTAATCAGAATGTATATTGTAATAGAAGTAAGAAAAGGCCATATGAACAAACCATTTATAAGAGTTTAAAATCAGGACTTGGCCCTTGTAAATATGCCGCATATACGTAGGGCTGACAGATACTGCCTACTGTTTAATGCTGCAAGGTGTTTACTCAGAATGGATATGGCACATTAGGACACCAAAGCCAATTAATCAAAATAAGTTTTTAGAAAAAGCATTTGAACATTAATGTAATGGTAACTTCCCTATAAAATTTCATAAATGTTAGTACTGACTGTAAGGGATGATGGCGTTCTTGAATTAAAAAAATTCATCATAGCAATACAGAAATGTTATTTAATTTTATTAAGTAAAATATGTCAAAGAAACTGGTTGCTGTTTCTTGAATCCTGAGCTGAGGAAATGTCCCACAGGAATTCCAGTGATACGTAAATGTCAACACATTTCACAAATATGCAACCAAATAATACTGCATCGCATTATAATGAGTGCTGTAAAAAAATGAGAATCAGAATGTGGGAATACTGTATATCACATAGTCTCAAATTTCTTCCATCATTCCATTTTCTGTTGTAGAATAATGAGTAAGAAACAAGGGTTAATGCCAGAAGGGATACTTGGATCTGCTCATTGGCACTGACATAAACAGTGATGGTAAGAATAATACAACATATAAAAGTCTTATGTAATTGAAACGAATGTGTCACTTTGACAGTTATTTTGAAAGTTTTGAAAGTATTGAATCCCCCCATGAATACAGTGATGACTGTGTTTGGCAGTTATCTACTGTATACAAGAGGGTGGGGCAGGGGACACCATGTAGTTATTCCCTATCCCTAACTACTTTGTCCTTCAAACACGTAGACTTGGAAGTGAAGTGGATGCATGCTGCAACCAAGCCTTGTACTTATTGCTGCCCTATAGCAATCTGCAAGGATAGAGTTGCCTTGCATCTGTCAGATTTTCAGTCTAACCCTAGGTGCAGAGTACAACCAGACAAGTACTTTTGTAAAAAGCACTAAGCAATGAACTTTTAACCCCCCCCCTTCTCTTGACTTTGGTATAGTGTAACACTGTTGGGCTCAAGTGCAATTGCAGTTATAGTCATACAGAGGTTGCAGCAGTATTTCCACAAAACTAATGTGATTCTCCTCCCATATAGTGATAACTGGAAGGGAACAATAGGTAACCCAGACATCATTTTGACACCAGAAGTGTAATTGGCATTAGCAATTGTTAATATTTTGCCTCATTTCATCAAGAAAAATCTCCCAGAGGTGGGAATTTAGTTAAAGATTGCAAGTGTTATCTACAAAACTCTCTCAATAGAACAGATTTTCCATGACCCCCAAACCAAAAAGTTAACATCTCGCCTCTACCGAGCTCTCCTGGACTCTACTCCTCCGCCCCTCGCCAGAGCAAAATACAAATGGCAGCAAATATTTCCAGCATTTGCCGATGAAGAATGGGAGGAAGTCACCGATACATGATACAGTGACCTAATCTCTATCAGGGATAAAATGATCCAATTTAAATTCATCCATCAGATCGACATCACTCCAGTAAAACATCAAAAGATGGGAGGCAGACCAAATGACTCCTTCCTCCACCTGGCTTGGGAATGTCCTCCTATACAGTGTTACTGGAAAAGCATAACTCAATACCTTGAAAATACTCTGGATTTCCCGAACTTGTGTACTCCAGAAATGTGCCTCTTGGGGCTGATAGAGAGCCAATTCCCAATGACCAAACCAGATCTCTAGCTAGGGTCCTGTTGTTCTATGCCAAAAATCTGCTATGCAATGGATGGGAGGCACGGCACCTGTAACGGCCCAATGGGTCAATTTGATTAATAAACCCCTTCCTACAATTAGACTTACTTATGAAGGAAGGGGATGCCCATTGAAATTTGACAAGATATAGTCCCCCTGGCACGGCAGCCAAGCAACTGAGGCCACTAATTAGCTACTTAACCATTCAACTCTCAGTAATCTGATGCTATAATTCAATACCTTGCAAACTAGTTATAGTAGATTCTTGTATAAGACTATTTCATACTATAATATAACTGTACTAAGCATAGCGTACACCTTTCTCTCTTTCTTCTTCTATAATTTTAAAATCTTTATTTTTTCTTCTCTTTCCTGTTGTTTAAAATGCAATAAAACAAAAATAAAACCTTTAAAAAAAAAAAAGATTGCAAGTTTTATTTAAAATGAAGTTTTTGTGCATGTACGGCACTGCTCGTAATGTAAAATCCTCCACTGGTAAATATTGCATTGGACCTTATCGCTAAGCAAAGGTTAGTGTTAACACCTGCACTGGAGTTTGATTAAATATATTGTTGCAAAAAACACTTTGCAATTGCGAAATTGTATTACTTATATGTTTGAAAAAAGCTGTTTATTCGCAAACATTGTAAGGAAGTCGTTGAGATCTGTAATCAGTCAAAAAGGACACAAACAAGATCAAAGAAACATATTACCTTCCCCAATAGACTATAATTAATAGTAGCTTTTTAGCAAATTGTCACACCGTTTGACGACCATTGAGTTCACAGTTGTCACTAGTGATGGTGAAATCTGACCTGTTTTGCTTTGTCAAAAAGTTGCAAATTTGCCCATAACTCACATATAACAATATATGTGAGTAAAAAACTTGCCCAAAGGTACTTTCCAAAAAAATGCACTTTTCACCGGTGCATGTAAATGAACCCTTACCACTAGACACACAAAGGTAAAATGAACGCAAATTTACTCTACAAGGGCTCTTAAACACGTTTTAATACATTTACAAATGAATGCAGAGAACAAAAAAAGTATTTATATGCTTTTTTTTAAGTACTGAGTACAGTATAGATAGCGGACGACAGTAAAGGTTTTACTTAATTAATTTGTAGGTATTGGCATAATCTATCAGGTACATTTGTCTGAGAGTATTCTACAGTGCTGACTACTATTTTTAAAGAAAATTTACAAACATTAATATTTATTTTGCTTCAAATGTCAAAGTACAAATACAAAAATGTGACCATAGTATTCAAATTTTCTTTGTTTGGTTTCTTTGGTATAAATTCTATGCTAAGCAGTAAACCTGCCATTTGTAACGTTAACGAAATTTTCCACCCTCATTGTCGATTTTGTTTTCTTAACATAGTTCATGTCACATAGTTTAATAAGATTCGGCACACTGCAATTGTTACACATGAGCAATCCCAACATAATCAGTGGGTTTGTTGCTGTTACATGCGCAGATTAGCTTGCCTGATTTGCCGGTTTTAAAATCAATACACAAGAGAAAGAAGAATTGTTAAATTAAAAATGCTCAGCTCCTGAACTTGGAAAGCAATGGCTTTAATAAAGAGAATGAATACAGGGTATGAGTCGCATTTGTCAGTCTGACACCGGTTAGGCACACGCCAGCACACTCATAACAGGACTGCTAGGTGTTTTCTGGTTTCTTGTTAAGCAAGAGAGTTTCAAGGGTGAAGTGTAGTGATGGGCGAATCTATCCCGTTTTGCTTCGGCGAAAATTCGCGGATTTCCAGCGAAATTCGCAAATTGCCGAAAAAATTAGCAAAACGAGTCGCGGCATGGCTTTTTACGCTCACTGCATTGTTTACGACGTGCGTCAATGCGTGTTGCGTCAACTGCGACATGCCGTTTTCAACGCGCATCGCGTCAACTGCGACGCGTCGTTTTCAACGTGTATCGCGTCAATCCCCCCCGTTGCGTCGTTTCTATGCAAGACTCGTTTTTTTTTTTTTTTAATGCCAGTGAATTTTAATATATTAATAGAATAAATTGCAGATTGAAGTTAAAGGGAAATGCGCTAGAGAGATGAGACAATATGATTCAGAAGGAATAACTGTATTTGGGATGGAAAGGTGAGGAGAGAAGGGGACAGCTGAGAAGGAGAAGGAAGGCGGTAGGATACCCTACCATTGAGTAGGATTCCTGAGCTTTCCCTTACTAAATAAGAAAGAATACAATTCTGAGTATGCAGATTCCCCTGGGAGGTCCCCTGACTAGGATGGATTCTGTTCTCAAACTAGCTTGGTCATTATCATGTTGACCTTGAGGAAGAACCATTTTATTGGTTACATGGGCAGTTCTTTGTTTTTCTGTGCTGTAAAACAATATCTATATGCTCTTGCAATGCCCTTTTATTCCTAAATTCTTATGTCACAGGTTTCCAAGAATATAAAAACTCTGTGATTTCTTTGTTCTGGGTTCTGACTGTGAGTTCAGAATTCAAGGACCTTGTGTCAAATAAACTTTATCTTTTTTTACCTCAAGTGGTCTCAGGTATGTGAACTTCCATGACAAATAATTTTCAAGTCGCTGTAGGTCATTGCAGCTGTACCTTGAGTTGTGACCAGCCACCCTGCATGTAATACACCAAAATGCTAATTACCAGTGAACTTGCAGCTAGTACCTGCAATTTGAGGATTGAGTCAGACAGATGTCATTTACTTGGTGAAAATCAGTGGTTGCAACTGACATCACTTTGCTGAACTTCTGTCAGGTCCAGGGTATTAGTAATGCCTGGTGGCACTAACAAACCATCTGTGCAAGTACTACCAAGTGCAAGGAGTATTTATGGGCGTAAGTACCTCTTTTGAATACCATTACTATTTGCTTCATTTTCTGGCCACTTTAGCTTGCCATGCTAGCTGTTGCTTTTGCAAATGATCCCTAATATTGCAAGCAGGTATGTAGCACAATAGTGCAGGAAAACTAGGTTTCTCTTTGCCCCTACCCTACTACTAATTGGAGTTCCATACCAGATAATATATGGATCAAGTCAAAGGCTTATCCTTTCTCAAAATGTAGTTGAGCATAAGCATATTGCACAGCATCTTTACTCGGATCCATAGTTAGTCTCCAGACTTTAACAGGACATTCTACTAGAACTTATAAACTGACTCTTACATCCCTTTGAATAGCTTTATTGAACTCAATACTTAATAATAGCCTCCCATTTGTCTCTCACTGGGAACTCAGATGAAGCGTTCATAACCACTTAGCTATAGCCAAAGTGGAGGATCAAGAACAGGTTCAAATGGATATGTAACCACAAGCCAGTCAAATAGTGAGGATCAGAAATAACTTTGCTTTTTAGTTAATTAGTGTAGTGATAACAATTTACACCTGGCGTAATGGCATAAAGTGTAGCAGAGCGTTCCCCATAGAGTCCCAATTGACGGGTCCAGTGTGAGATGACTTACAAGACTAAAAAGCATCTCACCTACTAACCTTGCCAAACAAAGGATGATGGAAAGGGAGAAACAACACATTAGGGTTTTAACAAATGAAGTTGTGGGTCCACAAAATAGGCCACATTTACACTAGTTGCATGAAAATTTGCATCAATATATAAACCTAACTGAATCATATTTAATGCATCAGCTGCAATTGTGTCAGGCCCAATTCCACCTAGTGGCTGCAAAGATGCTTGAATTATGGAGAAAAAATGCTGCACTGGCAGTTGTAAATGTCTATTTTGTTACAGTGATTAAAAATACTTAACCTAATTTTTTACAGATATTAAATTATTTTAAAAGTGGATTTTGTTCTACAGGTATGGAATCCATTAAAAAATGCATAGAATTTGAGGTTTGAGCAAATATATGTATTTTGGCTTTACTACAACTTTATGGCTAGATATAAGCATCACACAGCCAGCTATAAAAAACCTTGTTAAGTGAAAATGCAACAGCGAACAGCATTACTAATATCATGAATCAAGCCATAACGTGAAGGGGCCTGCATTCTTCTGAGGTGCTACCCGCAACTGCTATTTATTAGAAATTAAACAGCATGTTCAATATGGATGATTTGTTTAATTTTTATAAGCACATATCAGTCAGAAGGGTTGCCCTATGAAGGATATTTGTTCAATTAACTTCAGCATGCTATTTGCAGCTCTGGATTGACAACAACAAAGTTCATTTCAGAACAGAAACACGTGTTTATTTTCATAATTGCAGGGGGTAAAAATCTCTTTTAATATGGCACAATTAACAGATGAATCAATAAATTACTTTTTTACCCAGAGGTGTGCCATAATGAATAAAACCCATCTGAATATTTACACCAGACTCAAAGGGGTTGTTACCATATGGGAAACATCACATCACATCAAAAAATAAAACGCCAAGAAATATCACGAAACAGCTTTGTTTTTGAATAAACTACATCTGGATGTCACAATAAATCTTTATCTTGCCTCACTGGCTCTAAAAGCATGATAGCTTTATTAAAGATCTCGGGGAGTGGAAACAGAATGTAAAAATGCAGCCAATGTACAATGAGTTTTATGCACAGTCAGGGAAGCCTCAATGTGTTAGAGCTCATTTATGAAACCAAGTGCAAAAATTACTTGTGTCCAAACCTGTTTTTTATGCTGCTGCATGTTGAACAATAATTGTGCGTGAGTGTTCGAATTGGCACAAGGAAACCCCAGAGCCACACCTTGGATAATGGTGGTACTGTAATTCCAGGGCAGGCACAGCAGGCTGTCAAAAGGTGAAACAGAGTATTTGCAACAGAAAATCACAGGCTAATGGTGTTTAAATGCCTTAAGTTGAAAAATGAAAACTTGTGTGTTTTGATAGCAGAGGATGAGCAGAATATAAAAGTGCTTCATTAGCAGGTTCATGCAGCCATTACACAACAGTAACATAAACTCTAACAACTTAAGCAGTATAGACAGTATGGTGTATGCACAGTATAAATCATGTGCACAATGACATCTACAGGCCATTTGTATAAACACCATATATTCCCCCTATAGTAGGAAAGCATTTGGGAAAATGTAATAAACAACTACAATGCATCTTAAAGCAATAATATACATTCTTCACATCACATAGTCCATAGTCCATGCAGGTAGTTTTCTGATTCTCTCAGTACGCCTCATAGGTTCAGGCCTATTGCAGTTGGCATCAGGAGTAGGAAAATGTCCTTCATCAAATGGAGCTTCTCCAAAGTCATATCTAGCAGGAGCAAGATGACTTGCATTCCATATGCATCCATCAGATAGTTCATATGTGTATGATCCTCGCTGGCATCTCACTTCAAGTGGTGTAGTAAATTTAGTTTGTCCTTTTTCAGTATTCCTGGTTTCTTAATTCTGACTAAAGATCCAGGCTGAAAGTGCACTTCTCTTGCACCGCATTTTCAGTCAGTATAAGCCTTGCATTTGACTTGTTGACGTTTGACAATGTCAGCAGTAGATGATTTTGTAGGAACAGTAGTTGGTGGGAGTTTGATGTCTGCAACATGTAACTTCGTGCGCATTTGTCTGCCATGTAATAATTCAGCTGGAGATGATTGGGTTGCTGCATGGCACGTTGCTCTGTAGTTATGTAGGAACTCTGTTGTAAATACTTTCCAAGATTTCCCAGTACGGTTTGCTGCCTTTAGTGCTTCTTTCAGACTTCTGTTGAATTACTCGATTTCTCCATTTGCTTGTGGGTAATACACTGAATATTTTCTATGCACAAAAACGTTAGCCTCAATGTGCCCAAATAACTAAGGAACACTTGCATGATTGTGTTCCTTTTGATGTACAGGGCCATATTTCTATATAGGCACCCAAGGGCCTGTGCCTAGGTCGGCAGGATTGTGGGGGCCGTGCACGTGACATTACTACAGCTACAGAGCAAGCTCGGTGAGCGGGAGTGACGTCATGCGCACGCGCGCTGGTGTCACTTCCACGAGGTATAGAGGGCATGTTTAGGTACGATGCCTAGGGCAGCATCGGACCTAAATACAACCCTGATGATGTGTCATATGAAATTGCAGAGAACACAATCGTGTGCAAAGCCACTGGAATTGTGAGTAAAAAACATGGAAATTTACATCTGAAATTACATGTTCATGCAGTCATTTATAAGTCCTGTTGTCTTTTGTTGTGAAACAAATAAAATTTCCAATATCCACAGTCACCTTAAAGGAAAACTACCTATCTGTGGCTGGTGAGCAACATGTTGCTCACAAAACCCTTGGATGTTGCCCTCGTCTCAAAGCAGGTGCTTATTTTTGAATTCCAGGTTTAGAGGCAAGTCTTGGTTGCATAAAAACCAAGTGTACTGCCAAACAGAGCCTTCTGCCAGTCCATATAGGGGCTACCAAATGGCAGCAATTATTTTGCAGCATCCAAGAATACTTTTCATGCTTGTATTTCTCCCCATCTATTTTTACATCTGAATGTTGCTCACAGATAAAAAAAAATCGGAACCCCCAGGGTGGAAGTAAGACGCCTATGTACGTCCCCCTCATGAATACAGTGCTGCCTAATGCAGGTAGTTCTGGATACAGAAAATATGGGCTAACTGTTTTGCATTTTGCACATTGTAAATGACACATATATATACTGATTGTTTATCTGCTTCGTTTATGTATTTCATATGCATAGGTTTTCTGGTTTATTTGATTTGTTGTTTTGATGCTAATGCCAGAAGTACTTTACATTCTGCATTGCAGGAATACAATGCTTGCAATGCAATGCTATTTTCAAAAGCACTGCAAATTCACATCATGAATATTGTCTGAGACTTTCAGAAATCTAAATACATATTAGTCAAGATTTTACATAATAAAGGCAATAATAAATCATTCAATACCATGGGGATGTGAGTGTGCCCTATTGTGTCCAATACAATTTGACAGCTTTAAAAATTATACATCTAGTAAAAAAATCACTGTAATTCAATGTACTCATTATAACAGATCATGTGACATTTTCCAAACTCTTGCAGATAGGATGTCTGTCCAGTAGTGTAAGTATCTCATTGTGTTATAGTTTCCGCCTTCTCATAGTTTTCTTTTCCTCTTGAAAAGTGGCTTTAATATTGTTATTAAATATCTCTTTTCACATGCACTACAAAGTTTTCTTTCAGCAGCTTTTTCCTTCACTGTGGTCCACCACTTACAATTAAATTGCAGACAATATTGTTTATACAGGAAAATGATAGAGCTGCTGCTGTTATTTATTTTGTGCAAGCCATTAACCTATCATTTTAAGATCCAAATATCTCCTGGCATCTACTAATTTTTTAAAGGCTCCATCAGAAGGATTACATCAGTGACTAAACTAAAAGTAGTATCATTGCCAACCTTTTTATCTGTTGTTCAAATAAGTAAACTAAAGTCTGAAACTGAATGAATAGTGATGGGCCTGCAGGAGAAAACATTTTTGGACGCCGGTGTCCGTTTTTTCAACGCTGGCAATGGGCGCTAGCGTCCAAAAATGGACACCCACGGCATTTCACAAATTTTTTGCCGTTTTGTGAATTTCTCTAGAAATTCGCAAAAAATTAGGTGAAGCGAAATGCCGCCAATTCGCCCATCACTATGAATGAACAATATTTGCTTAATGTTACACACTTGTAACACTTGACTGATAAACACCCATAACTAGGAAGATAACTGTACAGGCTTTTATGGTGTAAAGTAGACATCTGAAAAAGTAATGCAATCAGACAATAGTACAGACCTGATTACAGTATATAACATGTGTCATGCTATAAAAAGTATACTTTCGTAATCTTTGTACAAAACATTTTGTCCTGGATCATTGCTGCTATTGAGAAGCTGAAACTTTAGACTGTTGCATTAAAATAAGGCATTTTTAGCCATATTCATTTTTAGGGTTTAGTTCTTCTTTAAGCTTGAATCAATAACAGTAACGATAACATAATAACAGTAACAATATCAATTACACAATAACAGTATAAATAATATAATATTTGTTGTTACTGGATTCCTTATTATTTCAGTTGTAAATTGTTTGATCCATATAATCATCAGTATTGCAAACAAGCACTCAATGGGCAGTCCATCAAAGGCAGAGAAGTAAAACCAATGTCCATTTATTCTTTGCCCATTACTGAGGCAGCCTGACTCCACTCCCCTAGATGAAGACTCAGGGCATTCACCTGGGCCTCCATGTGACCTTGGTGAGTTGTAGACACAACATTTCTCCAATTCCAGTTTTGAGAAGTAAAAAAGTAGAAGTAAAAAGTAGTATTAAAGTATTCTGGATATGTTTTACTAATCCAGGTAAGTTCGCAGAGAGACATGATGGG
>CM044440.1:107259631-107275936 GCA_024363595.1 Xenopus borealis
GGGGACATGATTACACTTTACAAATACATTTGAGGACATTATAGACAAATAGCAGGGGTCCTTTTTACCCATAAAGACTAGAGGAAAAGGACTTTTATTTGAAACAGCATAGGTGGTTCTTTGCAGTGAGGACGTGGAATGCAATGCTGGGTGATGTTATGATGGCTGATTCTGTTGATGCTCTTAAGAGGGGCTTGGATGATTTCTTGCATAGACATAATGTCAAAGGCTATTGTGACAATAGTATATGGGTATATATCATTTATGTGAAGGTATGGACTATGTAACTATAACAGCCTCCTATTTTATGATTTCAATTCAGATATTTATTATGTTAAGTTATGTTATTATGTTATAGCAATAAACATTTTCCCATTAATCAGTATTTAAGTAATATTTCCCATGGAACAGATTGCTAACAATGATTTTATGGATGTAGATCATATCGGAACTAGTGGTGGGCGAATTTATTCGCCTGCGGCGAAGTCGCTGTCAATTCCCACGATTTGCCGCAGGCGAATACATTCGAGAAACGCCGCCGAAATTTCGCCCTGGTGAAAATTCATCAGTGTCTCGTTTGGGTACGCGGCGTCCATTTTATTCGACGCCGACGTCCAAAAAAAGAATGAGCGCGTCTAAAACGAGACACAGCGGTGTTTCATTAATTTTTTGCCAATTCGTGATGGAAAAATTCGGCTAAACGCCGCAGATTTGCCCATCACTAATTGGGACACCATGGCTTCAAGTAGACCTTGCGTTAGTAAAGTATGTGCACTCCTGCCTTAAGAATTGAAACTGGGCAGTCAGTTACTTTCACTTTTCCCCTACTTCCTCATCATCTATAACTATGCAGTCAGTGAAAAGGAATTGGCTATAAACTTCTTCAGTAGCTTTCCTTCTCTTTTAAAGAAAGTAAAAGCATCTGAATCAAGGAGAACACATGAAATGCAAAATGCTCATATTAGAAAAACGAAACATAGTTACAACAATAATAAATTAAGTCAAGGTAATTTATTGTTCTTCTATGTATTCTTTAGTTCAAACTGTTTTGTTCTTAGTTTTTGTGGGATTTTTGCAATCTGTATTTCTAAGATGAATTAATCATTCTTCAACTGTACATATACACGGACCATTATACTAAAGGGGATGCTGTTCTCTGACCCATTTCCCTTTAATTACACTGGGGATTGCAGTATAGCAGATGGCTGCAAAGGTAACTAACTGTGAATCACTACAAGGCCTCTGAGTAGCAAGTCTGGAATGCATGGGTGATAAACTCTTTGGAATAGCCTTCATAATGTACTACACTAAAGACAGAGTGTTTCATGAACAGATGAAGCAATAAGGCATTGAAATATTATGTATTTGAGATCTTTATCAGCTGAGAGGGATACTCTTCAACATAAAACAGGAATTAGCTTTCCAATATTTCTCAATATATGAAAAAAACATAGTTGGGGAACATGTTTAGTGATATTAGATATCAGATAAACTGTTATTGCTCATAAAATGTAGTACTCAGAGCTGGATTTAATTCCCAAGCACCCCTGGGCCACCCACAGTACTT
The DNA here is from genome assembly GCA_024363595.1 of Xenopus borealis. NCBI lineage: Eukaryota > Metazoa > Chordata > Amphibia > Anura > Pipidae > Xenopus > Xenopus borealis. Next base: position 107,261,199 of record CM044440.1, read on the forward strand.
AAGTATAAGGCAACACAAAATAATAAAATTCAGGTTTACTACAAAGATGCACAATTTGTTCCTACATGAAAATTTTATCTTTTCAGGGCCTGGCTTGCCAGTTACCCTTTATTCTATCTGTCTCTTCATGTAGCTTGTGTAGAGGACTATGTGCCCTTCTGTCTTAAGTGTCTCTTACTTTCTCCTCTAATATCCCTCCTTTCTTAGCTACTCCGAGAGCATGATATTTGCTTTAGTAGAAAAGTGATGTATTGCTGCTCTTGTTGAATTACTGGTTGAGATATTTTAGGAAATTAATCTTTTGGGCCAAAAATCACTTAACAAGGTGCTCTCTCCTTTCTGATTCATCAAATGTGCAGCTAGGATTTCCATTACTTAGGATCTCATATGCCAAAGCAATTTCATATACTGCAGAACACAGTCATTAGAACCTTCAGGTTGTGCTTTGACATAATCAATATACACCCACTATATATTCAGTGGGTCTGAAACCACATTTTGTTAAAGGGCTTTGATCTGCTTTAAAGCTGACTACGAAATTTTAAGTGGCATAGAATGTACAAGCTCTACTCGGCCACTTCTGTAACAAAAACTAAAGTAGTATCATTCTCATTACCATGAATCTGTACAGCCAGTCCAGACACAGGGCCTATAACAAACCAAGGGGTTTTTGCACAATGGAGCCCCTCAGCTATAAATTGCTGTTTTAGAAGCATTTGTACAGCATCAATTACTCTGCAACTCACAACACAATATGGAGAATTCAGCAATGCATAATTAAATAGGGGATTATTTATTAGTCTATTTTATTTCTGGTCGTAATGTTAAATGGAAAAACACAAACTCTACTCAGACCTGCCAAATTCATGTAGAAGTCAATGGAAGATGTCCTGTTGATACTGTATCCTGATTTGCGCTGGGTTTTGTTCAATAATCCGAAGATTTTGTGGTTTCAGGAATCAAATCCAAAAAAGTTAGAGGTTCCAGGAGTCAAATAAGAAAAAGTCTCAGCTTTTGGCAACAAATCCAAAAAATGTTTAGGATTTGGATTTTTTCACGATTTTATTGAGTTTTTTCTCCCACAAGAAATTTCAGGGAAATGTATTAATAAATATGGGAGGAAAAGTCTGTGCGAGATTTATGTATCTCTAAAGTTGACTCAGCCATGTTATTTTTCTTCTTTTGGTTATAACAGTTTCATGGCCCTTTCTCTCGAAATTACATTCAGAGGATACAAATAACACTCTGAGTTAGAATGACTACTGTATAAATGAATACAATGCGGAAAGATGATATTAAGATGTTTAAATTCATGATATCTCGAATCATGTAGAACTAAAAATAATGGAAAGATGACATGGTTTTATTAATGCAAGTTGACTAAAGCTTGTAATTTCTTGTCATTTATATATAGTCAGTAGTCAGCTAAACATGGAGTGTTTTAGAATGCAGTAATAAAAACTGAAATCTATTCATAATATAAACCCTGTGTACTCATGTACAGTATTGGCAGACACAATGTAACATATATGATACTTTTATTTGTAGGGTAAAACAATATATTCAGTTCCTGTTGAAATTACGTTCAGTGGATGAAACCAACTAACACACTGAGTGGGGATAACTTCTGCTTGAGTTAAATGAGGGCTATAGTGAACATGAGAACTGAATATCAGTTTCATCTAATGGCAATTAGGTAAAAGATTGTGTACCATTTCTGAATTTAAAAAGCTAGCTTTTTCTATACTTTACTCTGAGCAATCACAGCAAGTTTTTCTGGCTCCACTACAAGGTACAAGGGAGCACACATGAATGCATCTGAGCCAATTGTGACTCAAACACTGATTGACAGGGAAAAAATTAAGAACAACTTGACTATTTCTCAATTGGTATAAAATGCAGTAAGTTATTATAATAATAATTATCCTTTATATATATAGTGCTGACATATTTCACATATTTCTTTACAGATACCCGATATCATTCACATCAGCGCCTGTCCCAGTCTAGCTTACAATCTAAGGTCCCTATCACACACACTAGGCCCATTTTTTTTCAAATATTAAAATCAGAGGTAAAACTCATAAAGTAAATACATTAGATACCAATCAAAAGCAAGCATTTGAAAGCGCTTTTGTACTAACCTGTTGTCGTACAATGAAAAATGAAAGGTGTTTTGCAGAAAAGTTTTGATACCTACATGGACATTGTGATATCATCCATTATGTGACATCACCAAAATACAGTGCATGTAAACAACAAATTTTTTACCTAAAAGGTTGTATGTCATGAACATATGCCACAAACATAAATGGTTCTTTTGCAGTTAGCTAGGAGCTGAAAATTATTAAAAATATAATTAGAATAATCCAATTTAACTATATATGTAAATACTAATGTTACCAAGAACACAAACATATTGATGCCATAACAGCTTATAAAGATAGACATTCCTTATATTATACTATATTAGAAACATTTCTAAGCATCTGTAAAATATACTTCTATACAATGATGGTGACACATGAAAGAGAATGAAAATAATACAAAAAGATGGGTGCAGTGCAGGGGGCTTTATCAAGTATTTGTTTGGCAGTTGATCTCATAATGATTACAGGACTAACATGACAGTCTCATTGAGTGTTACCATGAAGGATATCATCCCCTCTGATGGTCAGCAAGGGCTAGCTGTGTAGCTGAGGAGATACAATTACATCATCTATACTATGGTCTGCTTGCCGTGACAAATATCTTGCCACCCTAGGCCTGGTCCTTTGTGGCCTTTGCACAAATCCAGGCTTGAAAGTAGAAAAGTAAAACATATAAATACTGTATACTGTGACTCCCATATTATATAACATGGTCAGGTGCACCAACCCCAAAAACTCTCAGGGCAGGTTTGGAAAATCATTTATATTAACCACAAAAAAGGGGGATTCAGGCACTCAGTTTAATACCACATCCAATTTAGTGTATCCTTGATATAATGTGAGAATGGTTTTTGCCTTGCCATATTTTATCTTTGTATTTATCTTTGGATATCTGTAAATGTATTCATGTAGAAAATGAGCCATGTTTTTTAAGAGAATCTGTTCTTTCTTTTAAAGTAATTTCCATCTGTGATTTTATTGGTGGATAGTTGATAAATGGTAATTTCCTGCTGCTCTCATTTAGCCTGTGAGAGCACAAAACGCGCAAGGCAAGAGATGTTGTTCAATAACGTTTTTCTGTTAGCGTGAGTGCCTGAATGCCCATGGTTAATTTATCAGATATAAACTGCTCAAAGCACTGTTGTAATTAGATTTTTAAAAGCCCTTACTATGTGGAGGCCCATTTATTGGAGTTCGAATTTTAGTGGTTTTAGAACTTTTTGAAACCATGATTCAACCCTTATGCTCTACAATTATAAATGCTTTAAATATATTAGATCAGAATACAAAAAATACAAATGAAAATAGCTGCCAAAAAAAATCAGAAATTTTTTTTTTATGTGAATGAAAGAAAAATGTCTATGACAATGAAGGCTTTGATGTCTGAAAACCTCTACAATCATATATGAAAGGCTGATCTTTTGCAAGAAAAGTAAGGGAACGTTCACTGACTGCTACAGGACCTCGACAGCTTTTACTTTTTGTATTTGTAGATTTTATAGTCTTTACTTGATAAATTCTGAAAGAAAAAACTTGCAATGTTAAGTAGCTTTGATATAGCAGCAATGGCAAACAATGAGGCATAAAATGAAATAAAAATATAGGATAAATGAAAAGACACAGAGGCTCATTTCTAAATTTCGCACAGGGATGAATAATACGCACAGTGAACATATTTGCCCTAAGCTTGGTTATATTTCTAAAGCTGGATAAGAGAGGTGTATTTAAATTTTTTTTAGCTCTGTGAATGTCCATAAGAGATTTGAAATATGTCAAAAATCGACTACTATCAATGCTATTTTCATGCACAACACACAGTGGCCGCACTCAAGCAAACATCCGTCTCATTTGCAAACCATTTGAGAAAATGTGTGTATAATGCGAACTCGCAAAAAAAAAAAAACATAAAGAAGTGGGCAATGCAAACATCAATGATCAATGAGAACAACCTATTCACGTGCTTCTTGTAGATAAACTAAAGAATAATTAATAATTTCCCTCCCATAGAGATAACATAAGATTTGATTATCTAAGACAAAAATAAATAATGATGGCCGGTTAATTAGGCATGTTTTAAATTAATAAATAATTGCAGAATAAAAGATTCATAATAATAATTTTATATTATTTAAGTATTTGATTAATATGATGAGAGGCAGAAAATCAGAAATATGTGAAATTAGAGACAAAAGTTTAATTAAAAGTGTAAAAATAGTTTTTAATGCTCAATTTTTTGTAATTCATGGTTTTAAAATTATTTAAATAATAAAAGATGTTTTTATAGTAAAATTAATCAGTATTAACAGACTGGAATAAAGTGAGGCCACAAATTCATTTCCTTCTTTATAATAGGAAGCCCGTGATAGAAAGGAAACAATTCATATAGATAGAGTAAGATAATAAGCAATGTTACCAATTATTGCAACAATGTTACAAATGTAAAAGTTATTCAGCTAACTGCTGACAAGAACGAACGGCAAATGTCAATTACAAAGTGCGCTCTGACGCCAGCACGTATTCATACGTAATGCCATTACACGCTCACCAGAGATTATAAATATTCGGCGTCCGAGATGCAGCCGCACTGCCTATGATTAAGCTTTTGTAGCGAAACGCGCGTCAGGCTGACCTCTCCGATTTTAAAGAGCACTTGCTTACTTCTATTTAATTGTTTTTAGAAGTACTTGGGATGGGTAGTTTTAATTGAACCAACTCTTTTTTGGATTTGATAATCACTCGCTCCTGCCTACTGAATAATTGTAGCTAAAGCCCTGGGGGTTGATCTTTTTTAACCACACGTAGCACTCGCACATATTAGGTAATTGATTGGCGAGTTCCTGCTGTATTGCAATCTTGTACCTTATATCTCTTGAGCTAAAGTACTCTATGCGCTCAGGGGTTTGTGGTTTTTTTAGTACAGTGAGCTCTCAGCAAAGTTAGCGATAGTTAAATTACGAGACCAAAGCCCTTGAGTGGCAGACTTCTCCCTCTTTGTGGGGTCCCGAAGGTAGCCAAAAATACAGATAGATCTATACGGGACTTCTCCACACCTCTTTTATTTCTTTTTCATACCTTTCTCATTACCAATACAGCAGAACATAACTGATGAATTAATGAGTACAGAAACTTTAAAAAGAATCATATGTCTATGAATTTCTATTAGATAATTAATTTATTGGGGATTGTATATTAATTGTAACTTATGAAAAGAATTAATTCTTGTAATTTATATAAGTATTAACTATTTGCACGTGCACTTTAAGTAAGCTTCATATCGATCAAGATGAGATCTGTTCTTTTCTTTCCTTCTCATACAATACAAACATTTGTAAATAAATATGTACTGTGCAAACTTTATAAATGACCCCCACACAGTCATTAAAAATACATCAGGACTATATTTCTTCTCTAGTTGAAAAGGAAAGTAGTTAGCTCCTGCAACATCCTTTGTTTATCTTTGGTGTGCTAATATGCTTTTATATTCTTGATATGCTATCACAACTGCATATTTATAGCTTTGGTGGGATGCTGTTATGTAGCCTACACAATTACCTTTGTATCCTGATGTGGTACCACAATCCAATTTACACACTTTGGGGCAGATTTAACAAGGCTTGAATTTTGAAGAACAAAAACTTAGAATTCAAAAACAACAACCAAAATTAATCCAAATTTTTTTCTGATCGAATAGGTCCTCATTCAATTGAATTTGAATCGTTCGATTGATTCGTTCGAATTTAGAATTTTCAGAGTCCACCAATTGACTCCATATAGGTTCTAGGAGTTCCCCCAAAGGCTGAAACAGCAATTCGGCAGGTTTTAGATGGTGAATGGTCGAATTGTATTTTTTCAGAGACATTAAATGATAAATTTCAAAATATGAATTTTCAAATTTTTTGCAAATTCTAATCGAATTTGGACTATTCCCTAGTTGAAGTACACAAAAATAACTCGAAATTCGATGGATAAAAAAACAGATTTATCAAGGGTCGAAGTGAAAATTTGAATTAAAAAAATTGAATTTTCACTTCGACCCTTGATAAATCTGTCCCTAGGTATCCTTGGTGTAATACCAAAACTCACTTTGGTAAACTTTGGTAAACGTTGTGTTTTTTTATAGCCTTTGTGGGATCCTGACAATCACACTAACGTATGATCTCACAACTTGAGTGCAATTGCACTTAGTAGTCTGGCACCATGGGGCCCGGAAATGTGAATAAGTAATTTCTTTGAAATACCTATTTATTTATTTTTAATTTAAAGGAACAGTAACATCAAATTATAATTTTTTTTAATTCGTTAGTATACAACGAAAAAAAAACACCAACACAAATTAAACTTTAAAATAACAAAGTCTTTATTAAGAAGTAACTTACAGACGTTCCACTTCCTGTCCTCTTCAGAAAAAGCAACAGGGTGACCATCCATCCTGCAGCACTCGATTTCTCCTCCTGGCTATTCTTGTGACAGCGAGTGACGGAGATTTGGCTGGGAATAGCAGGAGTTACTGAGCAGGGAAGCAGAGAGCCGGCAGGGGTGTGAGCTGTGTAGCAGAAGGCAGCCTGCTACTTCTCCAACATTGATCTACTGCGCCCTCCGAAGCCTCCTCCAGATGTGAGTGAGAAGGTGCTGGACCCTGGGGAGCCCCTGCAGTAGATAGGCTTGCGCATTCCTTTGTGCACCCACGGGAAGCCTCTTGAACTAACACAGGCGCACGGCGAGGATTGCTTGAATGACACTCAGTCTGCAAACAACAATAATAAACTTTGCTCCGATCGCCGCTTGTCTGACACAAAAACCGCTTTGTTCGGGCAGGATTTCTGTGGATCTAATCCTAGTAAAGGCAGGACTTGTCGCAAGTGCGGTTTAACTCTGTAAATGTAACAATGCTGATATTGTGGAGAGGTGCGAGGAGGATCTTTGCACTAGAGATTTTCCCGCTTTGTAATGCTTGGCTGAGCCCAGTTGTAGTAGCAATCTTTCCTTGACAAGAAGAAGCGCGTGCCCCGGCAAAGCAGGTGAGACCGCGGGATTGTGGTGTTCGAATTTGATTCGAATTTTCACTAGAATCAATTCGGCCCTTAGTAAATGAGCCACCTTAAGGTATGAAGATCCAAATTATGGAAAGATCCATTATCCAGAAAACCCCAGGTCCCGAGCATTCTGGATAACAGGTTCCATACCTGTACTGTGTTCTTGAAAGCTTTTTCAAAATAGACTACATATGGTACAGAGCTATAACGCAAATTGTATATTCTTTCTTTAGAGGGAGAATTAGACTTTCCTTTTCCATAAAAAAATTGAAATTAAATGGTGTCCCTTGTTTAAAGATATACTGTATAATCTCCTGTATTTAGTTCAATACAGATATAAAATGATTCGGGAAATACATTTTAAGAATACATGTACAGAGGCCCCCTATCGTATTAAATGCTTAACATATATTTGGAGTAACATAAATCCTTTAAAACCAAAAAAAGATATAAAGGCTGAATTTCCTGTTGGTCATATTCCATGACTTTCCCTGCTATTATTAAAGCTAAAATCAGCCGTGAGCTTCTCTCCCTATACATTTCTATGAATATGAAATAGTTTCCTTGCTCAAGCCACAATCTCAGAACATACAAAACGCTTGAATAGGCACAAAGCTTTTCGAATCCCTGCTGTGTTTGATAATAAAATGTTCTTGGTAGTCTCACCTCATAGATATCATGAAGATGTCAGACAGAAAACAAAAAAAGGAAAGGCTTTTAACAATTTTTATATATGATGGCTGCATAGAATAAGAAAGTTTGTGCTGGTATTTTAACTTAATGGAACAGCAATGGCAAACAATGGGACATAAAAGGAACCCAAAATGTATGATAAATATAAAGAACACACAAGACACAGCAAATTCTTAGTGTATAACAATGGTACCTTAACACCTGACACACAGTGAGCAAAGAACATAATTTGCATGTTATAATGTTATTGTGTTCATTTTCATATACCCTGCATTAGCAGAGATCTAGTTTAGTATAAGATATCATCATGTGGTGTGACTTTATTGGGAGGTGGCTAGACATTACTGGGCCCCACAGCAAATTAATTTTAGCGTCCCCCAACATATCCAGAGGTTGTCCTGTTTTACCAATATATATTGAAATTGCTCATTAATGCCCTCTACACCGCATGGGGCCCCTGCAGGCACAGAGCTTCTTCTCCTGTAGTTACACCCCTGTTAGGAGAGACAGGCATTAATTGTTTACAGTTGTTGAACAATGAATGCAGGGTCTTCCTCAGGGCCGCCAATAGAAATTACAGGGCCCCGCCCACCCCAATCCCACCCTAGATCCTGCCCACACCACAGTTAAAAGACCACACAGACATCAGTGCTAAAAATGGTAACCCCCCCATACAAGTTATAAAAAGCCATTGATGGTGAGGGCACCCCTATAAGTTAAAAAAACATTGGTGCCAGGGTCTCCCATAAAAGTTTTTTATTAAAAACACTGGTGTCAGGGGCCTATAGAGTAATAAATAATACATTGGTGGCCAGGGGTTTAATGAGATAAAAAAAAAAAAGCATTGGTGTTCAGTAGAACTGAACTGGCTGCTTCAGTGTTTCAACTTCAGCTTTTTGCAGCTTTGCATCAGCAGGGCACGGCTTTGGCGCTGTCAAGGGGGGCCACAGAGCTGGGCCCCCCTTCAGGCCCTGTCCAAGAGTGCCCCCCATGCCCCCCTCATGGTCACCCTGGTCCTCCTTCATGGGTCTTCAGTCTACCATGTAAAGATACTCAGGGGGAAATACTAAATTTTTTGAGTGTGTGATTTGTTTGCAATCACAGCAGTCATAAATTTTCCTGCCATAATAATAATTACATGATAATTACATCACCAATTGGAAATCTCGGCCAGTTGATATCTGAATTTTTTCTTCTGTGATTTAATGGTAGGCGCAAGTTTTCATCTAACATATGTAAAATTGAATTGTAAAATGCTATTTGCAATTTTTGCAGCTAGTTACCATGATGATGATTCACCCATTGAAGATTCTTCATAAATATGTGCAAAAACAACTTTTTTTTCTTGTAATGGTACAATTTTTTTTATAAATATGGACCTTAGGGTAGTATTTCAGCGATTCTAGGCATTGTAGCATATACTGTAGATGGATCAAAATGTATCTAGTAATAAATACACTAAAGGTCCTATTTATCAAAATCCAAATTTTTTTGAGTAATTTCATTTAAAAAGTTCGACCAAACTAGAATCCATTATTGGAGCTTATTTATTATTTAAAAAGCACAATTTTTATTGAGTGTTTTCTCAAAATCTCTGTTTTTTGACAAATCGCTCTATTTATCGGGCTTTTTGTCGCTTTTTAGGCTAATTCCAGCGCAGACTACAGATAATTCGAAATAGGATAGGGGCCTCTTCAAACGAATTATTGTGCAAAATTTGTAAAATGAAATACTTCTGTTACAACATTGTTTCTTCATTTAAATCATACATTTCAAGCATTTCAAACAAGATCCATCTTTTCCTAATTTTTAACATTCTACACAAACAACTATTTCAAACTGTGTTAAGTAGCTGCATTTTTCTTTCTTTTTTAATTGGATTTACATTTCTTTGTCTATTTTTAAATTTGTCTTTTTGTTCTTATTTTCTTACAGGTGTAAGATTTCTACTTCCCTCTCAGGTGAGTACCCTTCCATTTGAGTTGAATGTTTAACCACTATACTTTTCAGCTCTAAGTCTCTCTCTTTTCTATTTATGTTGCCGTTATATATTCTCTCCAAGGTAACCATACTGCTAAAAAATTTCTATACTTATTATTTATTGATGCTGTTAGTTCTTCCATATTGCATATCTCGTTAACCAATGAGAACCAACTACCTTTACTCGGAACTGTATCCGTTCTCCACAACATGGGTATTTGGGCTTTAGCTGCTATTAAGAGTTGTCTTAGTAGGTCTTTTCTTGTGGTGTTTATAGGTTCATAATTGTGGAAAAGTAAAATAGCCAGAGCATCTCTTTTAACTTGTTCTCCTATAATCCTAGTACATGTCTCTATTACCTCATTCCAGTATGTTTGTATAATTAGGCAGCTTAACCATATATGTTCTACGGTACCTATTTCCTTCTTGCATCTCCAGCATAGGTCATTGTCTATTAGTCCCATCTTTTTTAGAATTACTGGTGTTCTATACCATCTCGAGAACAACTTATAGGTTGATTCCTGTAGCCTATTGCTTATTGAGCATTTGTTTATTGATTGAAATATTTTATCCCACTCTTCATTTGTTAGTGAGATATTTAGTTCATTTTCCCATTTTGTAGTATATTTGGGATATATTTGATATTTCTTGTCTATCAGTAGGTTGTATAAAACTGATATTGTTCGTTTTAGTGGGGTACATAACTTTTCAAAGCCTGTCATTGGTCTGGTTATGGGGCCTTTCTTTTCCAAATCTTGTATAAAGTGTTGTATTTGGTAGAATCTCCATTTATCTCTTTCTACCCATATCTCTTTTGTCTTTTGTATCTCCGGAATTTGGTTTGGCCCTATACTTAAGTATGTTTTAATAGGGGGTTGTTTATCCCAAAAGCTGTAACATATCCTTTATCTAGTTGACCTGGTAGGAATTCAGAATTCTTGTAGAGTGGTGTTAAAGGTGAGGGATATGGAGCTAAATCATATTTTCTTCAAACGAATTATATACAACACTGGTAGATCTGAAATACTGGATTTTTGGGTTCTTACTTTTTCCATCCTCAGGGTACTATAAATCTTTTTCCCACTAAAAAAACTTTGATTTTTTTTTGTTTTTATCTTAAAAACATGATTTTTTTGAGTTTTTGACATTTGGACTTTAATAAATAACCCCCTTAACTTTTTCCACAATAAAATGAATGTGTTATGTGGGCCCTGTTTTGTGGGAGCTATGCCAATGTAATTAACCTATAAGAATCAAATAGGAGCAAGTGATGTAAAGTCTGGAAGTTCAGTGAAAGAAAGTATAAAAAAAGCATACCATTGTGAACTGTTCTGTTAACATTTTGTTGTAGCATTGTGCTATTTCATAGGCTATAACCAACACATGCAGACCAGACTGAACAGACAATCCTGAGAGATACAGTAGGAATACAAGAGAGGCCATATCTCATTTTAAGCTACTAGACACATAAGTGAAAAGAATTTCAGGTAATATGGATTTGGGCTTCTGCTGTATTTGTTATAAATGTATTTATTTGAATAATCTCTTTTATTGATTTTCATTTTAAATGGGGGTGTACAGAATAAAGAAGGATGGGGAAGGGGTATGCACATACAACATTTCATATTCACAAAGGAAATTGTTACAATCGCTTTGTAGTGGAAAAACAACAAATTACAACTACTAATACACCTCTGTGGGAGCTCAAATAAGTTAGACAATACCTAGGGGCAGATTTACTAAGGGTCGAATTTTGAATTGAAAATAATTTGAAATTCGACCATGCGAATAGGCAGGGAAGTAAATGATCCTCTTTATGGGTCCCCAGTTTAGTTGCACGTCTTGGTATATCATTTCCAGTTGTTTTGCTCTGGATCAGCCTCTATTATAATGGTTTTGAATAATTTTGTCATCTTGTCACATCTTGTTCCCTCAAGAAATATTCTTTCAATGTTTCATATGAAGTCTCTGGTTAATAAATAATTTTTACAGTGATGAGACACCCCCATTTTATATGTCAAAAATGCAATTTGAAACTGAAAGCAACACAGATATAGAGGTCTGTAAGATGCTGTCATCTTTGCTGTTCTCTATAAAGTAAACAGCTAGATGGCTTGTTCATTCAATCCATCGTTTATCTGACATACCGTACAACTGATGTGTTTATTTCCTAACAACAATATGCTTATTCGGCGTACACAGATTTATCACTGCTTATGTCCCAATAACTTACTCTTGATTAATCTTTCAGTCTCTGACTGATTTATTTGCCAGGTTTTAATTTATACCTACGAAAACTAATCTAGAAGTTGAACAGAATTTATAAGCCATCCAGAACAATCAATAGCTTCATTATGGCATGGATTTATAAATTGTGTAAACAAACTATTACAAACTGGCAAGCACCACATGCCAGGTGATTTTGTAAAGAGAACTGCAGGAAAATGCCACCTTTTATTAACCTCATCATTACAGCAATGCATCGATTTCTGTTCATTTGTTTTAAAAATGAAAGTGAACCTACAATCCAAAGTTAGAGCATATGAGTTGGTGTAAAATCTGTTGATTCATACCATAACACATGTTCTAATATGGGGAGCACACAGTTCTAATATGGGGAGCCCAACAATCTGTTAATACCTGGGAAACATATCTTAACAAAATCTGTTTTTACTTGCTGATCAAAATTAAAATAAATCAAATTTAAAAGAAAGAATTGTAAGGTTATTTAATTACCTTAAAGGGATTCTGATTATAGTTTTTAAAAAGGCATTGGTTAATAGTGATGGTTCAGCACTGTTAATTTTGAAATCTGACATGAAGATGATGTTAATTTCCCAGGTACCCTCAGTCATGTGAATTGTGCTCTGATAAACTTCAGACTTTTTTTACTGCTGCACTGCAAGTTGGAATGATATCACCCCTTCCCTTTCCCCCTATCAGTCTATCAACAAAACAATGTGGAGGTAACAGCTCCCTTAAATCTGAATTGCTAGTTGTAGATGTGAGAATAGCACTCCAGTTACACTGAATAGGAGAAATAATAGCTTATTTGAATGCAGTTCCATTATGCAATGTTGGCTTTTTCTGACAGCACAGGATCAGGCACAATGAAACTGCCAACACACCAATATTAAAGCTAATAAATTACATTTTATACATTCCATACATGCAATTCCATTGTATATGCTTTAAATTGTTAATCCTGCAATTCAACAAAGTTTAAATAAAACAAAGATTTTTGGTTTTTGAATACATAATGCAAAAATAAAACAACAGAACTTTTTCAGCCCCACTAAATCTGTTTGACTGGGCTGCCAAACAGATCTAGTGGAAAATGTACTTTCCAAACAGATTAAACAATAAAATGTGGCACTTATTTTTACTTTTATTTTCAATTTGGAAATTTGATCAAGTAAAATTAATTGTGGGAAATAAAAGGAATAGAATGAAAGGAAAGATAAACTTGGGGGATTTATACCATTAAAGAACATTTCTGTTTTAATTGATTTTCAGTGAGAAATTTTCAGTGAGTAAATCTGCATCTTAGCATTTCTATTAAGGCTATCTAGGAGGCGGGCTTATTAATGTTCACATTAGAATCTTTAGTTAAAACTATATTTATCAAGCACAAAAAACATTCAAAAAATGTTAATTTAAACATTTGGTAAATAAAAGCTGCCAAGCTTTTGTAGAAGTTAGTCATAGTTCTCCTAGAAAACATTTTAGGTAATTTTAAGTTTTTTAAAAACTTCCATTGCAAATTAGCCATTGAAAATGATGATAAAAAGATAAATATAATGATTTTTTTGCTTTTGTATTCAATATAATATTTCGTATTGAAAATGTTTATAGTATTTATTTATACATATGCACATTATTTATTTTCATTAATAAAAACTCTAAAATTCAGAATTTCAATTCAGAATTCTGCTGGAGCAGCACTATTAACTGATGCATTTTGGAAAAAAAAATTCCCATGACAGTATACCTTTAAAATGATTTATTAACTTTGGAGACAAACACCACCAGTGATGTTGCCCATAGCAAGCTATCAGATCTTTGTTTTTGTTTTCTAACTTGTAGGAGACTGTTCAAGTACAAGTGCTGTTTGATTGCTATGGGCAACATCAACAATGATATTTGTCTCCAATGTTAATTAATAAGTGTCTCAATTCTAAAAGGCCAACATTCCAAAAAGATAATAAAATTATCAGCATTGCTTTGTCATCGCAAAGAACACTACACTTTTATCAACTGCCATTTCTCCAGCTCAACCAAATAAACCTATAGAAAATCAAGCTTCTCTATCGGTTATCTCAAAGGATAAACTCCCTTCAGCACTTCAGCTGTGAATTAATCATAACTCTCAGCATCCCCCACCAGAAAAAGAATGGAATGTACCTATCTCTGCTTGAATCTGTAAGGCTCTCTGTTAGGTGCATAGTTTTTTTCTATTCCTTGGTATCATTATATCTTTGTGTATCTGCAGGATTTAGATATGTATCATATTGGCTTGGGAAATAAACTCAGTCTTGGCTCTCCCTATTTTTGAATGTGAATTGTACCTAGTGTTAATAAGTAATGTCACAATGCCAACAATAAGTTTGACTAAACTGATGCATTTTTCATTATTTGCCATCTAAGAATGTGAAATAAAGAATAGTGTGACTGATTTCTTTACATGGGGGACCTTGTACAGTATGCCTAGAAGTGATAAGCAAAATAAGTGATAACAAAAATGCCTGCATTCAAGATGCTTGAATCATTTCATATTTCACCGTAAATAATTCAGCATCGAAAGGCACACTCTTCAAAGAAGAAAAATGCCTTATGCTTCTAGAAGGCAATTCCACTTAAAGGAACAGTAACATCAAAAAAA
>CM044440.1:107279524-107292711 GCA_024363595.1 Xenopus borealis
TTTTCGATGTATTCTAACGAATTTTAAAAAAAAAGATTTTGATGTTACTGTTCCTTTAAAGCCATTTATAAAAAGACACAGCAATCCGAGGACCTTTAGTTTAAGGTGCAGATATTTAGCATGTGAAAATAATTGCCTTCTACAAGCCACTGAGCTTAGCTTGATTGCAAGCCAGGCTTTCTATGTTATATATGTTCCCTTTAAATTACATTTATTTAATGGAAAGTTCCATTGATTCAGGAATTCAAGAATACTGTGTAATGGCGATCAAATGGTCTCCAAGCTGTTTCATTATTTTATATAGGTTATAGCACCAACGGTGATGGTGTATATCTAAGTCACTTAACTCTCACTAAGTAAATGTTCATAAGCTGCTTTCAAAAGAAAGAAACTATAAACCCCAACATGGAGAGGGCTCACTCCTATCTATTGAACAGAAGATGCTAGGATAGATTGGCAGGGATAATGATGGTAGGACAGACAAAGAGAATTTCTCATTACATGGGGCTTACTGTACAATTGAAAAGCATCTGTGGTTGGCGAATTCCATTTTCATTTGCTCTAACATTATATAGTCATGATAATACTTAGAGAAATAATGTCAATAAGAATTTCATTAACCATAAAGTGTGAGAGCAGAATTGTATATATTATTGTGAAAAGGAAATGCCTTTACTTATATTATTGTCTAATTTTTTTTAAGGTAGTGTTATTGCAGGGAGATGGATTTAAGGAAAAGCCTATAAAATTATTTTACAGAAGGGTAATTAATTTCCATATATTACATGATTGGCTATAAGACACTACAATTTCCAAGAAAATACATGGAAATATATGTGAATATTCACGTATTCTGAATTTCTAGTGACTGTGATTTTGCATTACAATCTATAAAATTACATAGGCTGAGAAAAAAATATTTGACCTTGTTCATGTTCCACCCTTCAGTTTACCACCTGGTACTGGTGAAATGTAGCAAGGTGAAAAGAACACCTGTAAGTTCATGCATTAAAATGATAAATGAGTTCCTGTTAATACCATTCATGAGCATTTACCTGCTATATTGTCATGTTTGGTAGTTTCAGCTTTAGCTGACTTTTCTTGATTGCATATCTCAAAATGACTTTGCTGCTTGAGACAATGTAGATTTCCTATACTCCCAAAGCCAGCAGAATTGTTTCATTACTCCCTCATACATAGTTATCCAGTGAGCAAAGACCCCTGTAGTCTTGATCCCATAAAAGGGACATTTAAGGGCTCATTTACTAAATTCATGTGATGGATTCGAAATTCGATCAAATTCGATCGAATTCCGATCGTTCGATTTTATCGAATATTCAAATATGCAAATTTGGCCACTTCAATCATTTAATATGCAAAATTAGTTTGTATTGAATAGATCGAATAGATCGACTGATCCAATCCAATGATCCATTCGACCATTCAGTGATCGAAGTACTCCCCCTTTAAAATTTTCTTCAACTGCCTACTTCGCCAGATTTAACCTACCTAATTGCAAGAGAAGCCTATGGAAACACCCCCCCCCCCATAGGCTTCTTTTCTAAGTTTTATGTTCGAATACCAATCATACGATCGAACGATTTGATCGTACGATCGAACGATTTGATTGTTCGATTCGTAAAAGTTTTTCAAACAATCAACTGTTTTTTTTACAATTTTTTCGTAAAATTGTTCGATCGTACAAAAACCATCAAATTTTACTTCGATTTGATCGAATTTACATTCAAAAATCATAGAAGGATCGGATTCGAGGAAAAATAGCCCTCGAAAATTTGGCCCTTAGTAAATCTGCCCCAAAGAGGCCTATTTACTAAACCTCCGTTTTTTCTCATTTATTTATTAATACAAAAACAAATTACCTTCATTTACTTAAAAAATCAGATCAAAAAACAGAAAATGAGGGGAAAAAGTGCAACAAAATCGAATTGTCACTTGAAAACCACTAATGTTTCGGATTTTCGGATGAAAACTAGCATCAAACAGCCCGAAACCCTCGAAAATCATGAAGGTAAAAAACATCTTAATTATAAAAGGCACATTCATAAGATGTATGAAATTCACTGCCAACTCGATTCAAGATAGGAGTGCAACTTTCCCCAATCAGGTCACCAAAAATGAGGAGAGCACTCTAAAGGCATATTAATGCTGTGGTTGTTCTTTTATTTGCTGACTACTAGTACATGACATGTTTAGGACCTGTGTGCCCTTTATCAAGTGTAACAAACAAACAGAACATGCAGGCTTTTTAAACCCACCTCTACCATCCCCCACAATTGTGAGTAATTGGACCAAAAAGTGGTGTGTAGAGTCCCTTTTTTTCAGTCCATATACAAATATCAAATCAAAGTGTGCAAGTCTTTAAATCCCAGAATATAAAGTCCTTGTATCAGTGTAAGTATGCCACACTATTGTAATATAGTAATACATTCATAATAATCATATCAGTTTTCAAAAAATTACACAATGTTGTATCTAATCTTTAAAAAAAGGAAATAGTTACCACATGTTAATTGCCACAATACAAAATAGAAACAGTACTGCACATTTCTGTGCCTACCATGGATTAAAACATATACATTAAACATAATAAGAGTAAATCTAAATGCTTACCACCAGCTCAAATAAATCTTACCATTACTTTCTATTCGTATATGCTGCTGGTGTAGTCTCTAATCAAAATCAAGCCCTGCAAAATTAAAAAAAATCAAGATTACAGAAATGGTTTAAGACTCCAGATATCATTTAACCCTTCAGGGGCTAGAGTATTTAGTCTTTTAATACATTTACCCTTAGCTTGTAACAGTTTTGTCTGCCTGACGCTACCTCTTTTATCCGCATCAATTACTTCCAACACACACCATCTCAATTGCATAAAGTTATGTTTATACTTATTAAAATGTCTAAAGAATTGGGTGTCATTCTATGTATTTTCTTGTATCCTTTTTTTGACGTCTCTCTTTGTCTGTCCAACATAACCCATGCCACAAGGGCATTTAAGCAAATATACGTCAATCATTGAATTGCAAGTGGCATAGCTTTTAATGTTAATGTTGTATCCTTTAGTGGGGTGGTTGATCTTGTGGCCTTTAATTATTGAGGAACAGCAGTTACATTCTAGACAGGGATATGTCCCGTATCTAGGTTTCCCTTTAAATTTTTTATTTTTAACTCTTGTGTCAGTGGGGCAAAAATATCTTTTAAAGTACTGTCACATTTATAGCAGAACAAATGTGGTTGTGTAAATAAGTGTCTGAACTTCCTACCAGATTGGATCAGGGGCCAATATTTTTAGCCACTTTTTCTATTTTGTCACTGTATTGGTTAAATGTATACACGTGGTATTTTTGGTTTGGCTGCATTTTTAGGTCTTTTGGTTAGTAGGTTTTTTTTTCAGTAAGGGTATTTTTTGCCTCTGTGTAACCCTTGGGGCTAAATGATATTCTTTTAGCCCTCACAAATTGCCCTTTAGGCATGGCTCGCTTCACCTTAGAAGTATGGAAGCTTCTGGCATGGAGCAGGTTATTTTCATATACAGACTTTCTATATAGATAAGTGCACAATTTAACATTGTTCAAGCTGATTTTGACATCTACGAATTTCAATTCAGATTGTGAGCATACTTCTATCACACATAATGAAGGTATGGTTTGTATAGAAGTGTTATTGGAAACTAATTGTCATGATGGGCACTCAAAATCCAGAACCAATGCTAGGATCCCTGGTCTTGGCTCTTGCTTCCACCTATAACAGCTGCCTTTCACCCGGGAGGAGGCCTCAGCTAATTGGATGCTGCCAGGTCTCATTAAGAGAGTAGCCAAGCTAAGGCAAAGTCTTTTTGGGCAAAAGGTCACAGTTCAAGGAACAGGCAGAAAACGTAGTCAAAACCAGGCCGGGTCGGTGCAGGCCGAATACAAACGGGTCAAACAGGCAGGGGTCAAAGCTGGACGATCAATCAATAAGAGTAAAGACAGGCACGGGTCAGAATACAGATGTCAGAATAGTTGGTTACCAGGCAGTGGTCGGCATCACAAAAATCAGGAATAGCCAGGCAGACAGGGTCAAACAGGAATCAGAACACAGGAATACTCAGGATAGCACCCAGGAACTCTCACAAGATGAACCTATGACGGGCAATGATCAACATACAGGCTTTCCCTCAAATACTGTTTGAATTTGGCACCACTGCGGGCTGATGTCACACGCCAGCATCAATGCAACTTTAAGAAGCAGCAGTGCATGCCATGCACACCCTAAGAAATTCACATTTCAGGAAGAAGAGGAGCAGCGCGGCGGGTGTCCCTGCAAGAAAAGTGTCTGGATTTAAGTACCAGTAATGAATGGTGTCCAACTGACCATTTTATCAGAAAAATACTTGCAGTTGCTTTTTAACATAGTAACATACTGTAGTTAGTTAGGTTGAAAAAAGACACATCCATCAAGTTTAACAATTTAAATCCATAAACAACCTGCCTAACTGTAAAGCAAAAAAATAAGTTTGAAGCCTCTCCAATTTTACTCAGAGGGGGAATAAATTCCTTCCTGACTCCAAAATGGCAATCGAACCACAAACACTTATTATCTCTCTTTAGTGATGAGCAATTTTTTTCCATTTCGCTTCATTGAAACATTTGCCACACCCATTGAAGTCAATGCCAAATGCATTAAAGTAAACGGCTGCAAATGTTTTGTACAAACTGGCACACACAGCAAATCAAACCAGGGTGAAACCCCTGGTGCGTTTATTGCATTTGTTTCACCCCGGTTTGATTTGCTATGTGTGCCCGCTTGTACTTTGTGTTCTGTATCCTTGGGAGGGCCATCTCCCTAACTGTCTAGAGCACCAAGCAGAACCTATTTTTGAATGAACTGAGAGTTCACGTGAACTTCTGTGCAAATATTTTGTAACAGTTTTGCTAAAAAAATTGCAGATGGTGAATTGCAGAATTTCACAGCAAATCCACAGCTGACAAAAATTCACCCATCACTACCTCCCTTGCTAAAAGCTATCCAACTGCCTCTTAGAGTTAAAATTAGCTTATATCACATGATTACAGTGTTGGTAGGTAGGGTTTTATGTAAGATGCATGTCTCATATTCAGCAGTTACTAATTATGTTATTTTCAATGTTTAAGAAAAATGGATAAATAATTTATGGGATTCATATAAAGAAAATAGAATTCAGTTTCATTTGTTTAAGTATAAACATAAATGTATTGTTTCTTGTTGAGCAAAACACAGCATAATTTTGCTTCTGGTAGGCACAAGTTATACATTTGACAAATATCATACATCATTCAGGAGTATTCCCAAATGCAAGCTCATTGCACCTGCCATTGATTTGGAAACTCTCCATGCAGCTTTGAATGATTGCTCACCTCCATGCTCTAGACTCTTCTGCTGCCACTGCTGACTACATATTAATTCATATACTCAGTTTTCAGAAACTACAAGGACCTGAGAGTATTTTGTCAATGCTACAATCTGCAATGCACAATATAAGCTACAATGCTGGAGCCTGGAATACCAATCTATGCACATTTGGTAACCAAAATATGAGAAACCAAATTTTAAAAGCTGTGGGCATTTGTTATTAATGCAATTCTATATCCCTCTCTTTTTTCCACTTGTATCTGTCTTCTGCAGTCTTGTCAAAATTCCTTTTGTGAAGTTTACTGACCCACAATTCCTTTTGTTTCTATCCTTCATGACAACTAATTAGGAACCCTGCAGTTGGCAGCTGCTTGACAGCATTAAACAGAGAAAGATTTGTCGCAGTGGAGGATTCAGCATTATCACAGTCAAGCCAAATTTCCTACAAGCATATTTTCTCTACAATTCTTTACTGTAAATAATATAAGAAATTTAATATTACTGTATGCAATTGATACTAATGCATTCCCATCATATCTAGCCCGGATCTTCCATGCATAATGTTTTTAAGTTTTTCTAAGGGAAAATTTTATCCACCTTTAGCCATTGTAGAGAAAATGTTGTGCCACGCATGCTCCTTTTTCTCTACCCACCCATATAAAAGCAATCAAAGAACAAGAAAAACCCTGGACATATCCAGTTTAAGTTATGATTACAGAGAGTGTGTAGCAAGCTGTTAATGATAAGGTTGTAATGAAAAAGCACTGGGGATAAAATAGCTAGACACATGACCAGACAAGTATAGCAAGCTCTTAAAAGCATAATGTTACCAAGACACTAACAGACAATTGAATGAATTACACATATCCCCAGTGCTATCTCTTAAAAGCAATAGGAAAGTACACAACACTAGTATACCATTTCCGACATCATTACATTTTTAATTTAGAAAGCAACATGGTAAAAATAAAATGCTACAATGCAAATGTTGGTGTTTACTTATTGGTTTGTGCCATCAGTGGTCAACAGCATTAACAACACATTGGACAGAACTACATTTAGGCAATTATTCATTAAGTTCCAAATTTTTCTTTTATCTGAATTTTAAAAAGGAAAATATCTTTTTTCTGGGGAAAAAATAGATATTTAAGGGATTTATTAAAGTCCGATGTTGTTAAAAGTCTGATAAAAAAGTACTCCAACTCAGATCTGCAGAGAACATGTAAAAGTCAAAGACAAATGTCCCATTAACAACTGGAAGATTTTATGTTTTGGCTGGGCAATTTAACGAAAAAATCATAGCTTTCCGGTTCTTTTATGATTTTATCATATCCTAAAAGAAAAACTCATGAAAATGTGTTAATAAATAGGATGGGGAAGGCCATGCAGATTTGGTCAGAGTTTGATAAATAACCCCCCAAATGTTAAGAATTTAAAATGTCTTTACTAACACATTCCACAATGTTTCAGGCCCACCTTGGACTTTTGTTAAGCCATTAAGCCAAGTTAATAAAGTCTCTTCAATTGCATTCATTTAATGGAATATTAGAGAACAATACATAGAAAGTTTGTTGACCACAGGTTAATAGCATTAAACTTTAAAGATTTACAATACCATTTCTAAGAAAAGAATGCTGGAGTCTAGTAGCCTTGAATTGTTAGTCAAGGTGGCACTTCAAAAGCGTGCTAGTGCTTAGTGAATAACTATGCCCAAATTTGTGTAACAATATATATTTGCCTATATAATTTGTAGAAATAATGGTAAGGTTAAAGGGATACTGTCTGGGGGCATCTGGGAAACTGACAATATGTCTAGCCCCATGTCAGATGTCAAAATTGAATATAAAAAAATCTGTTTGCTCTTTTAAGAATTGGATTTCAGTGCAGAAGGTTGCTGGAGTAGAATTATTAACTGATGTGTTTTGAAAACATGTTTCCCATCACAGTATCCCTTTAATTTATATTTATATAGATGGGTGCTGAACTGCACAAGTGCAACTGCCCATAGCAACTAGCTAATCAGCAGTGTAGCACCTTGAAATAAATCAAGCAAAAATCAATGAGCAACTGCACTGGTTCTATTTTGCACTTATGTTTGTTTTAGTCCTTTTATCTAAAAATATAACCAAACAGCATAAAAATTAAAAACGGCACAAACAATTAGGGGCAGATTTACTAATTCGACCCTCAAAGAATTTTTAAATGGCTTTTTCGATCGAAAATGGACCTATTTCAATCGAATAGGTCAATTTTCGATCGAATTTAAAAAAAACATTCAAATTGAATCATCCTTCGAATTCTTGGAACTTAGAAAATTTTTCAGGACAGGTTCTATTACGCTAAAATGGCAATCTGGCAGCTTTAAGCTGGCGAATAGTTGAAGTCGAAGGATTTTTATAGGGCAAGTACTATTTTCAAATTTTTTCCATTTGAATCGAATTTTGGCCCAAAATTACGGCAAAATTTGAATTTTAAAAATTTGAATTTTATTAAAATTTTCACTTCGACCTTTAGTAAATGTAAATGCCCATTAGACTCAGGAAAAAAACCTGAAAATTAATTAAAGAATTTTAAGAACTGAACAGCTTTAAAATTAAATGAAAGCTCAATGAGGTTTATCATGTTTTGAACAGAAATTTCATGTGGCCTGAAACAGATAGACTGCTGCTTTTTTGTAACTTTCATCTTCTCTTCACAAATTGATTCAGCAAACAGTTTTTCTTCATTTATGAAAAAGAAAACATGTTGGCGTGGTATAATTGCAGTCAATATTAAACCATTTCCAAAAGAGAAGAAAATTCTTCCTAAGGCAATGTGGCTTGTAACTACTGTGTTGTGTCAGAGAAAAAAATGCAAAAATATTTCTTTCCACTGAATTATTGTATGTTTGCTATGGGGAATTATTCCTAAACAAAGACAAAAAGTTACCTATTTTATGCCAGAAGAATTATTTCTTTACATGCACAGTATTTAAAAGAAGATATACACTAATACATATGCATAATATTTAAAGATGCACCGAATCCTTGAATTCTTCATGAAAGATTTGGCCGAATACAGAACCAAATCCGAATCCTTATTTGCATATGCAAATTAGTGATAGGAAGGTAAAAAGTGGAAAAAAAAATTTTACTTCCTTGTTTTGTGACAAAAAGATACGCAATTTCCCTTCCTATCCCTAATTTGCATATGCAAATTAGGATTTGGATTTGGTTCGGCCAGGCACAAGGATTTGGCCAAATCCAATTCCTCCTGGAAAAGGCCAAATCTTGAACCGAATATTGGATGTGCATCCATATATTGTTGATAATGTATTGGATCCATTGTTGTAAATTATAAGGTTAACTGAAGTCCAGCTGAATGAGAATATATATATTTATATATACATATACTGTATATGTTACAAATCTCTGAGCTTTTTTAATATCTTTTTTTAATTTTCAGTACAACATGCCTTGTCTTCACATTATTTAGGAAAAAATTTATTTTACTCTAAGGGATTTTTCAGTGTTCGTATTCAAATTATTAAATCGATTTGAATTTTCTTTTAAACTCACAAATTTGAATTAAACAAAACTCAACAAAAACCTGGTATTTATTAAGAACAAAACCTTGAAAAAAATAATTTAAAACATAGGCATATTAGAGATTGTGAGTCAATGGGAGTTGTCCTAGACAAAATTCATGCCATTTTTGTTAATTTGAGATTTTCAAAAAAATTTAAGGTTCTAAACTCACAAATTCAAGTATGTTTGAGCTTGTACACTCACAAATTACAGGTATTCAATTTTTTTTACCATTATTGTATTCAGCTGAAGTAGCAAAAACTTCTAATACCTCACAAATTCCATTTTTAATAAATAAGCCAATAACTGTGGTTAGAAGTCTTTGTTATAAAGAGTTAGGTGGCTTTAAGGGCCTTCCTATATCCTTTTACATTTTGGTTAAAAATTCTTTATGTATAAAAAAATGGTAAACTCCCAATTGTAAAATAAATATTTGCAATGTATCTGTGTTATAATACAACAATGGGATCCATTATCCAGAAACCCATTATCCAGAAAGCTCCAAATTACAGAAAGGCCATACCCCATAGACTCTTTTATAATAAAATAATCCATATTTTGAACAAAATTATAATTTTTTCTGTAATAATGAAACAGTACCTTTGTACTTGATTTAAGGAACTATTTCTTTTAAATAGGTTGTTCACCTTTGAGATAACATTTAGTATGATGTAGAAAGTGATATTTCTTATACAATTTGCAATTGGTTTTCAGTTTTTTATTATTTAGGCTTTTTGAGTTATTTATCTTTTTATTCAGCAACTCTTCAGTTTGCAATTTCAGCAGTCTGGTTGCTAGGGTTCAAATTATGATAGCAACCATGCATTGATTTAAATAATATACTTGAATATGAATGAGAGGACCTGAATAGAAAGATCAGTAATAAAAAGTAGCAATAACAATACATTTGCAGCCTTACAGAGAATTTGTTTTTTAGAAGGGGTCAGCAACGCCCATTTGAAAGCTGCAAAGATGCAAGTGGAAAAGGCAAATAGTTATAAAACGATAAAAAATAAATAATGAAAACTAGTGATGGGCGAAACGGGCGCGTTTCGCTTCGGCGAAAAATTCGCGAATTTCCAGAGAAATTCGCGAATTTTTCGCCGATTCGCGAAACGAGTCGCGCGTCGTTTTTGACGTGCGTCGCATCGTTTCCGACGCGTCGCGTCATTTTCGGCGCACGTTGCGTCGTTTTCGGCGCGTCGCGTCAAAAACGACGCGCGACTCGTTTTTGCGCGGCAAATTTTTTTGGCAGTTTCGCCGCGAATTCGCCCCTGGCAAATAAATTCGCCCATCACTAATGAAAACCAATTGAAAAGTTGCTTAGAAGTGGCCATTCTATAACATACTAAAATTTACCTTAAAGGTGAACCACCCCTTTAATAAAGTAAAATGTGGTTAGCAAAAACTTTCTGCATCTTGTGCTCTCTCTCTTATCTAAAAATATTACAGACAGAGAGTACTGCATGGGAAAGTATAGATATATTATGAATGATGTACCAGTAAGTTTTGCACATGATCCATTTCTTTGCAAAGAGCAACAAGTAAGATATGCTATATGCCATAGAAAGATCTCTGGGTCCCAAAGTGGTGTGTTGAAAAGAAGGGCATTGCTGTTCAAAAAAACAATAATAGCTAAATGGAACTATTTGGTATAAAAAGAATTGCATGTAACAAAAGAAATCAGTCCTTGTAACATTTGAGATTTAGTCTAAGTTTGATTTGCAGCCTTAGGACTCAGGTGTTTCTTAATTTTATAATATTGTTACATCTTTGCCACGGATTAAAAGAGGAAATGTAGAGTAAACCTTTTATTTGCTAACTGGGTAGATTATAAAATTCAAGCTGCGGGGGCTGCTTAGATGTCTTCTTCGGAAATTGTATAATTGTGCTATAATAATAAACATTACAATAAATCCTGTATTGTACAAACAAACAATACTAAAAAGTCAAGGCAAACACCTGTCAACTGATGTTTCAAGTGCTATTATCATATTCTTACTAATATGCTAAGTCTTGAAGAGTTTGTATTGATTAAGCAAAAATAAAAGCTTCTTTATAAAAAAGGAAATGTTGCATAGCACTCTGCTAATTAATATGAATGCTCTGCCAGTTTTCGGAATGGTACAATAGGAGCTGGCAGAAAAATGACTAGGGCTGCTTTTGTTCATGATTAATAATTTTAAAAAACAGATAAAAAATTATAAGAATTTAGCGAAAACTTTGCGAACATGAAAATTGGTAGTCATGACAAGAAACAGAACAAACATGAAAAAGCAGTCAGTTAAGGACTTGACAAAATTAAACATAATAAGGGTTTAATGCCTATTAGCACAAAACAGCAAGGGACAGATTTACCAAGGTTCGAAGTGAAAATTCGAATGAAGTAATTGTTGGATACTTTGTCAATTGAATAGGCCAAAATTCTAATCAAATTGAAAAAATTTGTTTCAAATTGAAAAAACTGACCATCGGATTTCAAAGTACTGTCTCTTTAAAAACTGCGACTATTCGCCATCTTAAACCTGCCAAATTTCTGTTTTAGCCTATGGGGGACGACCTATAAACTTTATGGAGTCTTTTGGCTAAGTTTGAGAAGTCTACGTTTTTTGGAGGCAATCGTTCACAAAAAAACACAAAATCTTTAAACAAAACCCAATACAAATCAGGATATCTTCAAAATGTCAACATCTGCCATTGACTTCTACATGAACACAGTAGGTCTGAGTTGGAGTACTTTTTGTATTCTGATTTTTAACAACATCGGAAATCTCGAAATATTAATTTTGTTTCTACAAAATATTGTGTTTTCCCCTTTAAACGTCTGACCAGATAAAATCGTACTTTAATAAATAACGACCTTATGGCATGGGACTTTAAAGCTCTGGAAAACCGAAGAAGACAATTAGGGTAATTTACATCTGAAAGAGTAGTCATGCTATTGACTTGCACAAAGGCACTTTTCACTGCCTCATAGCTGTGCTGAGTGTCATTGTGTGTTCTATTGCTTTTTCTGATGAAGAGATCCACAAGTGCACTGACCTACATTGGGAAAACCTGGAGATACCACCACTAGGGTTTTAGCGAGTCAGAACCTCCGTTGGTCAGGTGCTTACTCTCCTAAACATTGTTTATTGAGGCAAAAATAGAAGATTTAAACAGCAAGAATAGCTGCTGTGAATTCTTTCAAAGTTTAATATTCCATTGTGTGTCCAAAATCAGCGCCACCAACAATTATTTTTTTTAAGAATCTTTTCTTATTGACATAAGTATGTTTCTCCATCTCCAGTGAGAAATAAAACTTGTTGGGGAAACTTTTGGGAGTCATAAAGTGTAATAAAGAAGATGCAATAGTATGGACCTGGCCTAAAAGTATAATTGCCAATGCCAGTAAGTATTAATTCAGCAAGATAATACTAATCACTTATATGTAGGACAGAGAAATATGAGATAAGTAACTGCAGCTTCGTCATAAGCTCCAAGATACACACAGAAGTTTGACAGCGTCAATAGTCCAAAAAATGTAAAAGATATTGCTTTGTACTTTCAGATAAAAAGACATTATTATTGCCATTACAGAAAAATGCTCCATTAATTTAATCATTCATGCATTACAGTACATGTATTTCAAGCACAATAGGAAGGCAGAAACTGACTTATTTTCATACAAAACAATTCAGCAACCACTAGAATGTTCCCTGAAAAATTACAGGTACCCTGCACAGATAATGAAAACCATAATTCCATCTCATTTATAGTTTGCTGACCTTGCATATCCTTAATCATGAATCTAAAAAAATATATATATATTATTTTACAGCAGTGATATTATATGCATTTTGCTTCACTACAAGTGGTTTTGGAAAAAGAAACTTGAATATAAGAAATTCAGAACTTTTCTGCTTGGCTAAAAATGAATAAGTGGAGATGTTGCTTCACCTCGGCCCTCTAAGGTTATATTAAATCACTAAAAGCGTTGATTAAGGATTCTAAAAAGCTCAGTAGGGAACAAGCCGTCATTATAGAAAATGACAGAGCATGAGATTTGCAGTTTCTTCAGGAGTCAATCTGGGCACAGCCCTACCTCAAGAAACTGTTGCACTTGTTTATCATTTGTTTTTGTTCTTTTTACTGCCACGTAGGCATACTGTATTAATGTATGACTGTAGTAGTATGTAATGATTTTATTTTAAGAGTAATTAACTTCATCCCTTATGATATGATCAGTTC
>CM044440.1:107315925-107333099 GCA_024363595.1 Xenopus borealis
GCCATAGTTCTGGCCCTGACTGCATTTGTGTGCCTTAAGGGCATGTAAAGGCAAAAAAATTAAATCCCATTTTTACTTTTCTTTAATGAGAAAGAAACCTATCTGCAATATAATTTCATTAAAACATGTGTACTGTTTTTATAAGAAACCTGACTGTATTCAGTGAAATTCACCCTTAATTTACTGCTGCGGATAGGAATTGTCAGATGGTCCCTAACTGCTGTGCAGGGAAACAATCATACTTATGAACAGCACGGGGAGCCCCCGCCTTACTTCCCAGCCATGCAGAACTCAAGCAGCTTTGTTTGTTTCCCTGTTTTCATAATTTATGACGATCCATAAGCAGCCCAGACCACACTGAGCATGTGCACAGTCTTCCCCCGTCTTGCACTGGCTAAAATGAAAATCATTCAGAAAGTTTGCTCAGCACATAATTGTTCACAAATGGTTGTTTTGCCCATGCTTTTTCCTGAACGCTAAAATATTGCACTGCTGTCCCCGTCTTTCAGGTTTTTGTGAATTCGCATTGTGAATACATTTTTGCAAATGAGACAGGTCTTTGCACGAGTACAGGCATTTTGCAAGGTTTGTGTGCGTGAAAATAGCGTTGACAATAACTTATTAAATATTCTCAATTTGCGATTTTTGCCATATTTAAAACGCTCTTATAGACATCTGCAATGTGAAAAACAAATCGGTTTGCACACTGTTATTAAGCTTTATAAATATAACCAGGTGCAGGGCAAATATATTCACTTTGCGAACCAATCTGCCCTGTGCAAAGTTTATAAATGAGCCCCACAGAATGAAAGGCAAAAAGTACTGCCTTTATCCAGAAAGGCAATAGATGAACAGTGCACAGATGTCCCCTAGAATGAACAGTAGACCAGCAATTTTGGGACATCTGGGTGGGGCAAAAAGCACTGAGCCCTGTATTTATTCTGATTTTTTTTTACCTTTGGAATCCCAATAAAAACACAGGTTTAAGCAGTTTACATCTGCTAAAGCTAGGTGGCAATAAAGGCCCAGCTTAGATTGTATCTGGTGCTGCTTGGTTTTTTTGTACTGATCTTTAGCTACAAGGCTACAAGCGAATATAACCTGAATGCATTCATATAGGGTTTAATTAGATACATGCAATACATGCATCTATTTATAATAATTGTATTTCATTTATCAGGTATGTATGGCAACAAAAAATAATTAGCTGATGGTACCTCTTATTGCAATTAGAAAAGTTGTGAAGATGCATTTCTCAAAATCTAAGGGGCATATTTATTATGCTGCGTAAACTTTTATTAAATTCGTATAAAAATGGTTTAAAAAGTTGCTTATAAAAAAAGACGAGTTTATGATGGAGTGTGTAATTTTAGGCCATCCTAACACCAGATTTGACACCATTATTTTACATTGTTTCTGGTGGCATTCACTTTACACGTCACATTTTACACCATTTTTTGCACCTGAGATGTGAGACATACTGTATTAACCTGTCATTTTTTACACAGCATAGTAAAAATGCAAAAATTTTAGGGGGGAATGTAATGTAAGTCACAAAGAGAATACACAGTTCACCTTTATTGAAGCTCCTTGTATGTGTATACTCCCGAGTGCTCTACCTCCCCACTATATCGATGCACCTCTTGAGCATAAAATAGGTGGCACTCCGGATGACGGAAATATGAATTTATTGCAGCAGACTGCTGACTGACGCGTTTCGGTAACAACTCACTTAATCATAGGCTAAAATATACAACCTAACTCCCATCCACGAATTAAGCTAATTTACTAATAATTCAAGTTGATATAATTGGATCAAAAAAATAGAATCAAATCATGAAAGTTTTAGAATTGTTGTGCAACAAATTCACATTTGACAACTGAAAAAAACCTGAATTATTCAAGTCAAGCACCCCAAATGACCCGAAAATCACTAGGGCAAAAAACTTCTTCAAATGGTTAAAGGATCCTCTGCCATTGACTTTTACATGAATTAGGCAGGTTTTACCTTGCGTATTTCGGATTCTGATTTTTTTTTCCTGCCTTGGGGATTAATAAATACCCCAATAATAATAAATGTTTTTTTTTCTCTAAAAATTAGATTTGTTTTCACAAAAAAAATTCGACCTTTCATAAATAGACTTCATAACGTTCAGGAGACCTCATTCTGATCCCTAAAGCATGGAACAGATATAGATATAGACATGTACACCTACGCAAGCAGCTATACAATTACTGAGACAAGTCTAGTAGAGCTCTGGCTTTTAGTGACATTAGAAATGGTTTGGCAGTAACATTCTACTGCCTGCAGTTTCTATGCATTTCAGTAACTGTAGTAACAGGCTTTATAATTTTGCTGTTAAAAAAATTTCATTAGAAATAACCTCCAGTTTATGGTATCTGTCTCCTGTACTACAAATACTACTGTCTACTGGGTTTTGGGGTACTGCAAAATCCCCTTTGTCTGCTGGTTTGCAAACCACATGGTGATAGGCACTATAAAATAAAAAGGTCAGATTTAGTTGCATTTTTAAGAAATTTCCAAACCTGAAATTCATCTAGCACTTCTCTAATTTCTTAATTTTATTAGACACAGATTCAGTTGCATTTTTGGTTAGGACATTATCTGAAAAGAATGTAGTGCTGTTATTGGAAGATTGTCAGTAAATGTTTAGCTATTGTCCTGCAGAAAAATAAACACAACCAATATTTTCTAACCTGTCTGAGCACAGATACAATTGGCATCCATGGTATGATCAATTCTGATTTATATTCAACACCTATATCATATCAAGAAGAGTGAATCAGTGGCTATTTCTTATTTATTTCTTGAATTGTTTTGCTTAATGTCTTGTGTTTTCTTTCCTTTTCTTTTGATTATTTACTAATTGCCCTGCATACAGTCTATCATAAGTCCTATCAGGCATGATAATAAGCGATCTATATATGTCACGTAACCATGCCTTCATATTGTTTAATGAGTTTTGTAAGACTGTAAATGTGTTATGATTTGCCCTTTATAAAAAATAAAAATGACAAGTTACAAAAAAAGAGTAGTGAATAATATATAAAAATGTAACTCTCCAACCTCAACTTCACAAAGTCTTGTTTGCTTAATTCACATTAATGATAAGAAGAAAACAATCTTTCTAGTACCAAGGTCACCCAGCAGTCACTATAAAAACTGTAATTGGTGTCTTTATGTTCTACAGTGCTATGAAAGTCTATTTATAGTAAAAAGCCATTCCTAGGTCAGTAAGAAAACTCACTGTAAGAGAAGTTAATTACAGTCAGCAGTGTATTTTGCATTTTATTCTTAGGCACATGTTACATTGCCTCCCTAATAAAGTATGTTATGGCATGTTTAGTTTACATTTATGGCTTTTACTTTCTTTTAGCTAAGGCAAGTTTTAGCAGTCCAGCGTAAATTCTGGTGCTAGTGTCTGAATGGCAATTTATTTGATGCACCAACATACAATGACATGCCCACCACACAGTTAAATCCCTCTTTATATGTACACTACATATCTCCCCTTACTATTAAGGTAGATACCACAAAGGGTAACTTTGCAGAGGTGATTATAGAGGTAGCCAAAAAAAACTAAGCATTTTTCAATATTTGTGAAAGCAACTGGCTGAATGTTCATGGGCTCATTTGGGATACATATGCAGCCTTATGGTCACCACATCTTTTTTATATTTTAATGGCAGGTCTAAAATTTGTCATGTAGACATGTACACATGTGTATAGACAACTTACAAAAGAGAACTGCAACATAGCACTTAGTAGACAGAGGTCCACAAATGACAAAAAGTAACTGATGCAGTTTTTGTTTCTTCAATCCCTAAATAAAATCTTTTTTTTGCCAGGAATTTATGTGGTTTCACCATATGTCACAGCGCTACGAAATAAGTTGGCGCTATAGAAATACATGTTAATAACAATGTCCATATGAATAGTTAAACTGAACTTCATAAGAAAAAAAATGGTGGATTGCAAAATAATTTTTTAATGCATTACTTTTTCATTGTTTCCATCATTAGCTGGTAAATTCTCTGTTACAATGAACATGACTGAAACTCAATAGAGGTGATCTTTATTATCCCATTTACATACATAAATCTAGTGGATTCTGGAAATCGCTGGGAGGTCATTAGAGGTCTCTTTCTGTACTCCTTTAAAGGAACAGTTCAGTGTAACATTAAAAACTGGGTAAATAGATAGACTGTGCAAAATAAAAAATGTTTCTAATATAGTTAGTTAGCCAAAAATGTAATGTATAAAGGTTGGAGTGACTGGATGGCTAACATAAAAGAACAAAACCAAACTTCTTGAGTAAGTCAGCGACTTAAAGGGGGGCCACATGGGACATAACTGTTATTGATCCTTAGCATGCAGCTCAGATTCAAACGTAAACGTATGACCAGGGTCGGGTTAGACTGGAGCCTTAGGGCCCCACCAGGGCTCCAAACAAAAGGCCCTCCTAGCAGTTCCTGGGGGTCCCCTCTCGAGCTCCAATTCCCTGGCCTGCTGTGTTTTTCGCACATATGCTAACATGTTGCGCTGTTTGCACATGCGCAGACAAGGCGTGATGCTCGCGTATGCGCATAAATGGCACGTGAGTTTATTTCTACATGGCACACCCGGAGGAGTGGGTTTGGCCTGTCAGGGGCCCATGAGAACCGGGGCCAAGCAGGTTTTTTCCTGGTGTCCAACCGGCTCAGTCTGACACTGGTTATGACTCACGTGTAAAAATAAAACTGGGTAACTAGATGGTTAATGGATTGTTCACCAAAAATATATTCTATGAAGGCTAGAGTGACCAGATTTCTAACATAATAACCAAAACACTACTTCCTGCTTTGCAGTTCTCCAACCTCTTACAGTATTTAGTCAGCAACTTAAGTGGGCCACATCGATACACGTTGTGAGCTTCCGGTAGCGAAACCCAAGGCCCCGGCACAGATTTCAGCACAGAAATGGACACTGACACAGCCTTTTATGATTAAATTGCAGCTTTGCTGGCATTTATTTGCAACTAAACACAATTCTTCAGCCCACTGGCTTCACATGGGAATCACATAAGTTTTTAACATAAACAGTCCCGATCCTAACACCCTCACTTGGTGTTCACTTTACTCACATTTGAGTTTGGCCCTCACTGGCTTTTAACTTGGACTACAAATCCCAGAATCCTCTCTGGACACACTGGAGACACTGATCTCCTGGGAGTAGTTTCTCTGGGAGTAGTTTCTCTGGTCCTCTCCCAGACCTTTAAATCTCCCTCCAACTCAGGGGATCACTCTCTGGTTCCCTGGTGCTCACCAGCACTCCTTCAGTGGCCCTCACTCTCCTCCACTCCAGGAAGTCTCTAGAGGAAAACAGCAGCAGCCACAGCAAGCCATGAGGTGTTGCTCCACATCTCCTTTTAACTATCCTTAATTAGCTACCTAGTTTAGGCAGCTGCAAACCCTTACATGGAGCAAGGGATGGAAGCCCACCCTGCTCTCTTCCATCCACTCCAGGGACCCTTAATCCAGCTTTTACTGAGCAGTTCAGAATCAAGCAGCATTACTTGCTTCAGTAACAAAGTTTTCCCTGGAGTTTAACATTTCACCAGCCTAATACTGGTGAAATACAAATGATATTGTGCCCTTTAGACACCCATATCTTACAACGTGTTCAGTAAATTTGTGTTTGATCCATAGCACACAGGTGAGATTCAAAAGCAAACTAACTGAACAGTTATATCCCATGTGCCCCCCCCTTCAAGTCACAAATTCATTACTGACTGTTAACAGATTAGACAGCAACAAAGGAGGAAGAAGCCTTCTGGCTATTATATTAGACATTCATTCACTTCAGCCATTATAGATTACATTTTGACCAACTAACTATATTGAAAACATTTTTATTTTGCACAGCCTATCTATTTAACCAGTTTTGTTTTCAAAATTCAGGAATCAAATCAAAACTCACCAATTAATAGGGAAGTACATTATTACTGAGAGCGTGATTTTTATTTCCTTATCATTTGTAAGAACAGATAGTGCTCAAGGAGAAAA
Organism: Xenopus borealis; assembly: GCA_024363595.1. Taxonomy (NCBI): domain Eukaryota; kingdom Metazoa; phylum Chordata; class Amphibia; order Anura; family Pipidae; genus Xenopus; species Xenopus borealis. The sequence continues at coordinate 107,321,992 of CM044440.1, forward strand.
ACTATCCTCCATTTCATTCATAGTTTGGTACATCACTACATTAATTTAAGTTGTAAGAAATCATTCTTTATACAATCCATCCCTCTGTCTTATAATGTTGTGCATACTACAGTTAATTTGCTGACCATGTGTTTCATCCTCCAACACAAGAGGTTCTGCATTAACTTTCCCCATTGTTGTTAGGAATGGATCTTTTTACTGCCTAAGAGAATTTTGTAGCATCCAGACCGTATAATTTAAAACAGCAAGTGCCATATGATATGGTGATTGGGGGGGGGGGGGTTTGAGTTACTTTTGCTGTTATTTTTAATTTTTTTTTAATACAACGTGAATGTTGTATTTGAAACATTCTATTTTTAAAGTCGGCTTATTTGCATTAAAAGAAACCATCTGTATTGCAAGAAATACAACATAGCAACACACCGTATGGTTATGCTAAATGTTCATTTGGCAACTTTCATATTAAATACAGATTATTTACTATCTTGGGCATTATAAATATATCTCTTTCATACCACACAACAGTTACAACTGCAAGTGTAAGGTTGTGATGGAAATCAATTGCACCCATGACAGCCACTGAGTTCATGACAACCCTCTTGGGATGGCCGTTTCTATTGTCTAACTGCTAGCCAGTGTGGCCAGGTGTGACATTATAATGTTCAGCAACAAGAATTGCGATAACAAGCCAACCTTGGGTATGCCAGAAAGAATTTGAAGTGTAAGCTGCAATGTGAGTTTTAATGATAAGAGAGAATTTGTGGAGGGACAAAAATCGAATATTTTTTACCAGAAAGATTTAGAGCCAGTTCAGCTTTGTTAGAGAGAGACACACAAATAACCACACACAACGGCAGTGATACCTACTGAGCCTGAACCCAATGTTGCAGAAGGCAATCTGAGCAAGTGAAGCTGCAGTACTACAGCCAAGCACAGTACATCTGCATTTGTGTGGAAATCAAAATACATCCCAGTTATACCCCTGTCATGGTAAAATGGCAGATGTTTATTTTTTTCTGGAAACTGAGCTGATTTCTGCCAGTGTGGCTGATCACAGGGTAATCAGGCAATGGCTTGAAACGCCCAGGAGTGTGGCTAAAATGCTCCACCTTTTAAATCTGTACATTTTAGAATAAATGTACATTCCATATCTAATTAAACTAAAACGAATCAACAGGCAAGTAAGTGCCAAGGTTTACAGTAAGTTGGTATATCTGTGCACCAAAAGTATACAGTATGTGTGCCTTTTGAGTACCAACAGTGTGCACTGTGCTACCAATAAAAAGTCTGAAGTACTGTATGTTTATTGTACAATGGTTATGAAGTATAATGTGACCGCTAGCAGTTCTATGCCGTTTAATAGCTATAAGCAAATTGACCATTATTTTGTTCAAATTTAGTGATGGGCAAATTTATCCCGTTTCGCTTCGCCAAAAAATTGGCGAATTTCGCTGGAAATTCGCAAAAAATTAGCAAAAAGAGTCACATCACGTTTTTGAAGCACGTCACGTTTTTGACGCGTGTCTCATTTCTTTGACTCCAGCTAATTTTCGGCAGGCGAATTTTCGCTGGCATTTTGCGAATTTATTTGCCGGCGGGGAATTGCGTGAATTCGCCGCAAATTCTCGCCTGCCAAATAACTTCGCCCATCAATATTCAAATGCATTTGCAAGTCAGTCACCACAGCAGAGTTCTTTCCAAATTGAGAACAATTGCTCTCCATTGTTCATGATTTGGAACAGTTGGAAATAAATTGTTACAATTTGAACATAAAACTTATTTCGCTTGCAAAGCAGACAAAAAAATCATAAGTAATGTTATCAGAATTCTTTTTCACTTATTTTGAAATTATTTTGAACAAAATTACCAAGCTGTCCACCACAATCCACTAAATACCATATACAGATATTTGAAAGGTTGAATTTTTTCCCTTGCTCAGTTACAACCATAAATAGTATTTTTTATCACACGTCATATTTTTCAAATTAATAAATATCAGAAAAAAATATTTTTTTATACCTGCCTACACCTGTGACATTTTTTTCAAGCCAAATATTATTGCTACATTTACTAATGCAATTGTACAATTGTACCATTAGTTATGACAACAACATCTTTCTCTGGGTTTGAGATGTTTTGGGGAAAAACAGAGAGTGTGTGCCATGTTTACATTTTTAGGTGTCAAGATTGATTTGAAGGAGAGTGTGTGTAGCCTTCCACTGGAGAAGCTGTAGGACCTTGTCAAGCTATTGAAGTATATGTGGCAGGCCACACAGTTATGTTGGGGAAACTCCAGATGGTGCATGGTAAGTGTACACTCATGTGAAAGATTACACCTATGGAAATTATTTTTTGTAGAAAGGTTAGCAGTGGCATGTAGGGTATTTATGTTTGAGGGAATGGAACCATTTGAGAATATTTGAATAGGTTGTTTGGGGGGGGGGTTAAATTAAAACTAATTTTTAGCAATGTAAAACAATGGACATGTTTTTGTGCATTTTTCTAAGAGCAATGGTGAGTGGGAGAGTGACCCCATGGATGGAGGGATTCAAACTGAAAGTTTAGCTCCTTGAAGCATGGTTGCCATACTTATTCAGAGGGCCACCTCTACAATCCAAACCAGCCAGAGATGCCCAAAGTCCAACCCTGATCCACTCAAATGGATTGTGCCTCTTTTGTGAATAACCCCACCCCTTCTGCAGCCATCCAGGACCCTGATGGGATACCTAAGGTCACAGTGGACCTTCCTTAAGCCATGTGATCAGTCTGTTTTACACACAAGATATCCAGTGGTTGGATGGCTTTTTAGCAAGTGAGGTAATACAGGGTTATGGAAGATAGTTCATAGTAAAAGTTGATCTAGTGACTAGTCTGACTAGCTATTTGGAGTCAGGAAGGAATTTTTCCCCCACAGGGCAAATTGGAGAGGCTTCATATGGGTTTTTTTGCCTTCCTCTGGATCAACTAGCAGTTAGGCAGGTTAAAATAGAGTCAAACGGTTGAACTTGATGGACGTTTGTCTTTTCTCAACCTAACTTACTATGTACCCAGTGAGGACATTATAGTATTTATAACATTGCTATAATATTGCTGAAGCCCCACAAGTGTTACCACTACAGTTACAGATTAAATGTGTGTACTTTAAATTTAATTCAACAAGGCATCTGAAGGTAATCATTCGTCATATGTGCATTGTTCCTGACTGGTCTCTGAATGGTACGAGATCAGTATCTTGTGTGGATGATCAGTATCCATTCTTGATTAGAATAAATCACAGGCTAATGGTAGCAATTGTCCAAATGAGGCTTGCATCCTGTAATGAAAAATCAATCAGACTTGAACACACAGGAGGCAAGTGACTCATATATACTGAACACACTTAATCAAGGATACGATTTTCAGTTCTTACCATAGGAAAAACTCAGCATGGTTTGTTATTTAGCCATATCAGAGATAAGCTAATTACTCTGTATTTCTGCCTCACTTGCTGTTATTTTTTAAGGTTCTGTACCCTCATGTCCTAGGAGAAGACAACCAGTCACTATTTTCACTGTGAGACATTCACTAACTCCATCACTTAGAAACACAAGGCATGTTTGGCATATGGAGGTACAGTATGTGATCTGAGCTCTAGAACACCCTAATAAATCTGATCCATTTCAATGCTATACATAGTATGTTTCCAAATATCCAACAATCAATTCATCTACTACTAGTTAGAAAATTTAAGTAAAGATAAAATTGGTTTCTATTGGTAACAGCAATGGTGCAATTTAGCAACTCTCAGCCCTACAGTTAGCAAACCTGTTTATTCAGCCCTTCAGCCAGAGAATGTTTTTGAAATGTGGCACTGTGAAGAACTGGCTGTTACAGGGTTAGCTGATACATCATAGCATACCACATCAACCATCAGGCCTAAAGGATTTTTATTTATGAGTGACCTTGGTCTGATTTAATAATGATCACTCAGGATATGTATAAAGGAGGGCCACCCAAGAAGTCTACTAATAAAAAAAAATATAAACTTAATCATTTTTGTAGACTGTATTGTGAATATATGTTTATAGAAGTGAATAACATGTAGTAGTTGTAACACCAAGCCAAGAACAAGAGAAAGTGCTCAATTGACTAATTTTGGTCAATGTCTCACTTATCTTTTACAGACCAAAATCTTAGATAACAAATGTTAGTTCTATACTAGGCCAACGTATGAAAAAATCCAACTGAGCTGTGCTAACAAGCAGTAAAAGGACAGCAGTGTTACTTGCCCAAGTATAACCAGCAGAAGGAACTCTAATGGCTTGTTTTTGGACTGTTATTTAAAAATTTTATATCCATGGAAAATCTGTATCCCTATTCCAAAGTAGCCGCAACCTAAGATATTACCATTGATCACTTTTGCTTGGCTTCTATTAATCCTTAGGATTTTATCTCATTATTGCAGCATTGCTTTCGACTTCTTCCATAGTGAGTCATTATGTAACTCTTATGGGCTGTAATTCTCACTAAAGGCAAAGGCACACAAAGAGATTTCAATAATTCCTTCCACTGCACCTAGTGTAAAAATATTATTAGACCTTGTGTGAACTTGGAATTGTTTTATCACCCAATACTGCAGTTGTCACACAAGATATTTTCTCCTCTGGTGTAAATACTGCTGCCATGGGGGGGGATTAAGGACCCTAACTATGTAGCGGGGGTGGCATGACATTGATCAAAAACTAAGGAGGACATTAATATTTACAGGTAACAAATAATATGTCACCAAATGCATCACTGATTTTACCTGAAGTCCTGGGAAGGGAAGAGGTCACAGATGTGAGGCAGAGAGCACAGAGTCTATGAAACATAAGGCTGACATTCAACATGTGTTTGTAAAAGAATAAAAGGAAACTTTTATTATTTGCTATAAGAATCTATAAGGTGCAATTATCATTTATGCAATTGCCACCCTGTATACGTAAGGGCAGATTTCTAAAAATGTGAATTCAGATTTTTATATATAAAACCTCTCACATGTGCTATTTATTCCTCTGAGATTTTTTGGAAGAGTTTTTATCAAATGGTGAGTTCCAAGATTCACCCATTGATTGGTGGGGGTGCCCAGAGTTATACCATTGAGCACCACTATTCTTCTATTTTCACATTTCCACAGACTAACACATGCACAGATGAATGAAAAGTAAAAGTTCAGCCACGCAAAGACAGAGGAAGAAGGAAGTTGATCGCTCTGTGGTGCTCACTGGTAAAACCCCAGGCCGGTGCAATTTTCTGCTGATAGGAGCACCAACCCAAGGTTTCAGGTAAGTCGATACAATCACTTGGGGATGCCAACCATTTGCACCCCCCAAGTGCGTCTAGACTTTCCTTCTCCTTTGATGTAACACCAAGAACTTGCTGATCAACATATTTCTGTATGAATGCCAAGAAATTGCTGCAAAACCTAATAGCTATATAAATAAAAATACTGTTGAATATTTTAAGGCATTTACTATGGGTTATGCCGCTTGTTTAATAACTGTGTGAATACAGTTGCGCTGGCTTGTGTGCAATTCCACAATGTTTAAGGAGCTTGCAGGTGAAAAATTCTAAATATTTGTATTTTTCGGATAAAAAATACAAAAATTTTGTAGAAATCAGAGTTTTTCCAGCAAAGCAAATTTTTGGGAAAATATAATAAATAGGCCTAAAAAACCCAAGTGTATATGCTCGGAATTTGTAGCCGCAAATACTGAGATAAATTCGGATAAATAACCCCCTTAATGTTTACATGATTTTAGTTATGAAGATCCACATTATGGAAATTTTATCCAGAAAACTCCAGGTCCAGAGTATTCTAGATAACAGGTTCCATACCTGTATACTGCAGATACAGTATGCGATATCATAGTCCTCCTACCTGACCCATCTTTTACTTTAAAAATAGCAACGCAGTCCAGGTCCGTGAGGTCTGGTGTGTCAGGTTGGGATGGGGGCCAGGGGAGGAGGACTGTTGATGTAAGGCCCCCTCAGTAGATTTTTAGGTGAGGGGCCCAACTGCAATAATTGGGACATAGTGCATCATTCTTGCTATGTGTGATATTTGCTTTGTGCACAACAGTGCCTGTGCAGACCTAAGTAGGTAAGAAAAAGATGAGTGTTGAGCTCCAATTACATTCTGTTCAGCTGGTTGGTTCAGCTGAACAGATATTTCTTCAGACAATATGAGCTAAGTGGGTTTGGTAAAAGATGCCCACTTTTCTTCAACCACTTTTTCTATCCTTTATTTATTAGTCATATAGCATGGTGTGCAAATATTTTTTGCAAACTGGATGCATGGAAATGTTTGAGAGATAAAATTGAAGAAATTAAAATAAACTTACATAGCACCACTGGCTTGTCAAAAAGTACTTGGATTACATCAGTGTTTTTCAGATGTTGTGGGTTTAGATTTCTCTTACCAGGGTCCACCTCGGGTTCTACTGTTAATCCTATTTAGTTCCAGCAAATTTTAGGACAGAAAAAGTTCACCCCAAACTCAACACTAATTGGTTTTGAAAAATATTTACAGTTAAAAGAAAACTAAATGCCAAGCCCCTGGTAGGTGCCGAGTTGTTATGACTTCTCATGTCTATATTTGCTATTGCAGGAGGATGCTACCCTTTATTAAAAATGCACCAACCCAGGGCAATTTAGTGTGAAGTGTGTCCCCGCCACTTGGTGATAACACCAACCAATTTCAAATTTTTCGCACCAGAAAATATTTAAGGAGGTCTTAAAAATGCAATAAAATAGGTCTAATTAAGACTATTAAATTGAACATTTGTTCTCATTTAAACAATTTTTTTTTATCTGTTCACTGCATAACAGTTGAAAGAGAACATTTAGCTGCTAACCTTTTCACAGCTACTTTAACAAGTTAACATTACCAATGGCTTTCTCTGAGCAAAGTCCACAAGTCATCTCTCTGTTCTTCTCTGTTCTTCCTCTTTTTGTCCTTTGTGCCCCATTAAACATGAAACCATCTGCTGTTTTTACATGCTATTTTTGCCTCCATAATATGGGCTTATTTTAATGACACCTATATTCTCAAGTTATTAATCACCTCCTATTTTGGCATGCCTTGTTATACACTGCATGCATTTGTTCAGCTATGTAAATAAATAAATAGATACAGTATAATACATATCTATAATGTATTTGTGATGGACAAAAGAGTTTTAAGATCTGGCATAAAATTACACCAAAACCTTTACAGGTATGCTCTTATATTTGGTATATTAATTATTACTAATACAAAGAGGATCATCTCCATGCTTCATGCAGTTTTTTTAATCTATGTTCAAGGGGTTAGGGATATGTCTGTGTTCTTCAAGTATTTGGGTCAAATTAACATTTCTGCATTGGCCCCTACTACTTTGTATAAAAATAGTTTAACTGTGTCTTTGTAGTAGGCGTTCTATAATAAAGACAGGCGTGGAAAAGTACATTTTTAAAAGTAATTAAATAAATTATTTAAATTATTTTTAATTTACCCTTTGTACCTATGTTTTATGATCCAATACATAGAACTGGACAAAAGCCAAAACAATGAAAGACTGAAGCAGTCCTAGGAGTCAAGAAATTAATTATTTTGCTGCTGAAGAATGAAAGAGCAAAAAACTGTATATTGTATGACATCACAGCAGTTCATAGGGTTGTAAATTAAATCCCTGTTCTTGCAGGTAGTTTAATTTGCTCTAGCCACTATGGCAGGGAAAACTGTAAAATATCTGAAAAGAAATTCTGGGTGATTGCAGAAAACCTTCTTGTGAGGACATACTGTATCTACATATTCATACATACAGTAGATACTGTTGTTTTTAATTGGGTTGTTAATGGAAACAGTAAAATTGTATATATATTTATATTTTATTTAAAGTAGGGACAAAAAAGCACTTCATGACATAACTGTCACATTATGATTTATAGTCTACTATAGCTAGCTATCATCTTGCCTAGTTATCAGATATTATTACAGGGAAATTATTATATTATAGTTTTATATATTATTATAGGGAAAAAGAAGACACTGAGGATTACCTAAAATCATACTACACTTCAGAACAAAAACTGTTTCTCAAGTCACTTTTCATTCCAAGTGACTATATGAATAGCCTTTTTCCATAATGTGTTGTCTTCTGTTTTTATCTTCGGTCTTCTCTATGTCATGTTTACGATTGTTGTTATTAAATGTATCCATCTTATGGCTGGTTGTTCGCTACCTTGTAGAGATTCATCTTTTCAAAGATGAAAAATGATTTGGGTCTTCTCATGATCTATCTAGAATAAGACAGCTGGTAATTAATAGATAAATAGAAATTTAATAAGAAATAAGAAATCTGGTCATTTGTATTTCATGTGGAAGGTCAGGTTTAATTTTATAAAGGATCTGCGTGTTTGTTTTCATTGCTGTCAAAGGTATTCTTTAACAGTAATCAGTATGTCCTAAATTTTGTTTTCTTCATATTTAACCACAGTTCCGTTTTTTAGGTGTTTTTTCTTTAACTTGCCTTATTATATTTTTATCAACTTTTAAATTTCTTCTGTCTGTCATATCTTTTAGCATTAATAGGGCAGATGGCTGAAATGGTAGTTGAAATAAGGCTGAGGAAGAATTGGAGCACTGGAGAATAGCAGAACACATTCTAGAAACAAGGTACAGAATAGGCTAGACAAAAGCAAAATCAGACATGGTCAGGGCAGGCAGCTTATTGTTACAAAAAGGGGGTGTCATGACACACACCAATATGTCTCCCATCATCATACCATCATCAGTGCATTTTGATGGAGGGTCAGTATGGAGTTACATTCTGGGAGAGGGCCATGTAGTACCCCACCCCAGGACAAGAAAAAAAAACCCTACTGACAGTTTCAAAAGGGAAAACAATAGCACAAACATCAGGATACTGATGAAAATTGGTTGGAGAATGTAGGCTTTGCAAGAAAAATATGAAGGATTTTTATAGTCTGTAATGTAGAAGCCTAGATCAAAGCAGGAGTCCCCGGCCAACATTGGTTTTCACAGGCGCCTTTGTTAGGCCCCAGAACTTTGTTCTGTGGTGAAGAAAGGGTAACTGAACACTGCTGAGAGATAACAGTCAAGAATCAGGCAAAAGTTTAGCCGATAAAATAGGCAGAGTTCAGGGTAGGCAACAAGGCTCAAAGTCAGGAACAGACACAAAGATCAAAACCAGGAAGCAAAGATACACCAGGCTTAGGCACAGGCATGATAATTCAAAGCCAGATTGGGCAATGAAAACAATGAGAACAAACTATTTAAGATTTAATTTGGAGTTTTGAGTTTCTGTAAAGTAATCCCTGAGCAAAAAGAGTAAACATTTAATCAAATTTCAAATTAACATTTAATCAAATAAAAAATAAAAACAAGCCATGGGTTTATACTGATCAAGGACCACCCTGGTAACAGTGGACCAGAGGATCTAATGACCAGTGACCACCTAGACAATGGGCCATAGAGAGAGGTGAATGAAGTCCAAAATTACTTTGGAGAAAGTACAGGTACTACATGAGGCAACAAAATAATTTTGCATTGAGGGTAACTGCTAGAGTGATTTAAGAGTTCAAAATATTTTCATTCTCATTTCTTGCTTGTGTACAATGGTGAGCTTACTGGAGAAGGTATAAGTATAATTCAGAAGGAATAAAGCCTATGCTAGGCTGAAATGGCAATTCAGCAGCTTTAAGGTGGCAAAGTGGCAAATTACAAGGATTTTAAAGGGCCAGTACTTTGAAAATTCGATTTCTCGAATTTTCAGAGTTTTTCAATTCTAATTGAATTTTGGGCTGTTCAGTAGTCGAAGTAGCCCAAAATGACTTCATAATTCAAATTTTTTTAAATTTGAATTTTGTTTGAATATTCACTTCGACCCTTAGTAAATCTGCTCGCTAATTTACAAATGCACATTGATATTCAGATTCAGTTCGGCCACACATAAGGATTCATCCAAATCCGAATCCTGCTGAAAAAGGCTGAATCTTGAAATGAATTCTCGATGCAGTGCAAGCCTAGGGGCAATGCAACATCATTTGGAGTGGGCACCACCTTTTCAAATGTAGTAACCCCACAATCTGGGTGAGCTATCAGGTCTTACAGAAATTATTACGTATCACAAAAAATGTTTTCCTCCTATAAAAAGCGAACGCTTATGAAAGATAATTTTAATTGATCTATGTGAGAAACATGCACTATGCACATGTCTCATATTAAGTATAATAGCATAATGCAATTAAGTACGCTAGAATTTAATAGAACAACATTTTTTATATTTGCTGTATCTATTTTAACTTGTTTGTTGGGTAAACAGAGAAAGTAATTGTACGCACAACAGAATCTCGAGGTTTTAGTTCTTGAATGCCTACCAGTCAGCATTCCCTTTGTGTTCGTAACGCTGACTAGGAAAATAGGAAATTGTTTCACCCGGTTGTTTTCCAAGAATGGATAAATTGTTGGGTTAATCCAACTGTACAAAATATGACTGGTCATTTGTAATCAAAATTTTTTGCCTATGAATAGCCAGCTTTAGAGGTGCTGGCTGGAAGAGATTCTAGAGGGGGGAAAAGTGTGCACAAACTACAGTTGGAAATAAAATGCTCTTATATACGCAAGTAAATAGTTCAAAAGGTCTGTACAGTTACACTACCCATGGGTTTTAAATTCCAAAAAAAGTGATTAGGTAGCTGAATATGAAGGATCATATTTATATTTATGCATCCAAAAATACCAATTGGTTTTCATTTTTTATTATTTGTGGTTATTTAGCAGCTCTTTAGCTTGCTATGTCAGCAATCTGGTTGCTAGTGTCCAAATTACCCTGGCAACCAGGCCCCCCGATCGGATCAGCTCGATATCACCCTCCTCAAGGTAGGCCAAACAAGTGGATCTCACCTTTAATGTGCCCCTAAAACATTTTCCCCCACATGTAATACAAAGCACTAAGTTTGCCCAGGAGCAGTAACCTATAGCAACAGTAACATCAAAAAATTTAAGTGTTTTAAAGGGATACTGTCATGTGAATGCATAAGTTAATAGTGCTGCTCCAGCAGAATTCTGCATTGAAATCAATTTC
>CM044440.1:107394653-107410924 GCA_024363595.1 Xenopus borealis
GCTCTATCAGCCCGCACATTTGGTTGGGGGTAACTGTTTTACACGATAGGTGCCCTTTAAGCTGCAATCGCGATTAGAAAATTAACAGCACCGGAGTTGTTCTACAAGGAGAAGCAGTTGGGCTGATGCCGCCTACATGCTCTGGATATGTTATATATATAACTACAGTTTAAGATAGGATTCTTATAATACCTGCTAATAATTATTTTCTATGATAAGCAGCTATAACAAATGGAAACATAATAAAGATGTAGCCTCTCCTTTGCCATGATTTATCTTGTATTCCTTTTTTTCTAACTAGCAGGTGGCATTATAAACTCATACAGTATGTTCCTTTAATAAACCGCCTTTCATACACATATCTAGTATGGGGGACTCCCAACCTTTTATACACGTGAGCCACATTCAAATGTAAAAAGAGTAGGGGGGCAACAAAAGCATGCAAAGAGTTCCAGGGAGGTGCCAATTAAGGGCTTTAGTTGGGCATTTGGTAGCCACCAATGTGGACTGGTGAGCAACATGTTGTTCATGAGCCACTGGCCATGAGAACGCTGATCTAGTAGAAGTCTAGAGCAAATGGACTTGCTGAGTAATAGTTGAAAGTGGTTCACTACTCACCCGAGCAGCTTCTTCAGTTCAGTTTACATCTACTAGACATACCATGGCCTGGATTTATGAATGAAATCCTTCATAACCATACAGTAGAGCTTTCCTGTTGCTCACCATAAGTTAGTCTGTGGGCTGGGCCAGTCACTAGTGATGGGCGAATCTGGTGCGTTTCGCGAAACAGCAAAAAATTAGCAAAACGCCGCCCGTCTCATTTTGGACGCCGGCGTCCGTTTTTGGACACCTGCACCCATTGCCAAAAACGGACCCCGTGTCTAAAACGCCCAGTTGAAATTTTTCAGCCGTTTCTCGGGAATTCACAGCTAATTCGACCATCACTACCAGTCACCATCAAAGCAGCAACGTGAAGGTGGCTTAGAATAGATTTTGTGATTTCCAATAGGGCAATCCGATATTACTCGATGATGAATGATGACGCCTGTTTATAGCTTGTTCTCATTCACTTGAGGCAAAACTCTAAAGAATAGAGGGTTATAGTCTGAGCAGTAGCACCCCTGTAACATCATTCCCAGAATGCATCAGACAAATTCCAACCCATGTAGGCCTTATTAATTAAACCACCTTTCTCTATGTAACAGTACAGCTTCATCACCACAGCCCATGCTTTGAGGCCATTGGGAGCAACATCCATGGGGTTGGTGAGCAACATGTTGCCCGTGTGCCATTGGTTGCTGATCACTAATCTAGTAGAAGTAAATCTAGTGCAAATTGATTTTACTGGATAATGAAGCCTATTTATAGCCTGTTCCCATTCACTTGAGGCAAAACTTTAAAGAATAGAGGGTTATAGTCTGAGCAGTAGAACCCCTGTAACATCATGCCCAGAAAGCATCAGACAAATTCCAACCCACGTAGGGGGTGCCACCTTGTGGCTAAAAAAAGGGAGCACTGGGGTCATGTTACTCCCTCCATAGACTAAGGGGTCCTTTAGCAGCCAAACTGTGGCACTATTTATCAGTCTCCCACAAACATAACGAATCAGGTAAATTCAGTGTCCGACTGTGTGGCCTTTTCAAGATACACAATAATATATCTAACCATCATTGTCTTACGTTTGTCTTTACAGGAATGCTGGGTCCCAAGTGCAGAAAATCATATGAGCCTTGTGATAGTTGCCCAGCTCTTGAGACTAGTTACGGACGAGTCTGGGGCGTTTCGCAGAAATGTTCGCTAATTTCTACTATAAACGGTGAAAAATTCACAAAGCGATGCTGCGTCTCATTTTGGATGCGGCGTCCATTTTTGGACGCCGGCACCCATTACCAGTGTAGAAAAAACGTACGCTAGCATCCGTTTTTTGGATGCTGGCATTGGGCGCCGACGTCCAAAAACCGACACCCTTGTCCAAAAGCAAATTTTCACCCTGGCGATATTTTTCTGGCGTTTCGCAAATTTATTTGCCTGCAGCGAATTGCTGGAATTCACAGCGAATTCGCCAATCACTAATTGAGACTCATGCCAGTGAAAAGTATTACCTAAAATATTTTAGTGGTACATAATGGGTAGCCTATGCCCTAGACACAATTTCCTATTCTAAATGTGAACCCTAAAATCAAAATTAAAATTGTTCATTGCTTTTTTTAAATTGCTAAAATAGTAAATTTGGTACAACAGCGCCACATGCTGGCCATTTTGCCATCTGCTACAGTCAATTCATTTCCTAAGAACAAAAGAAAATCTTGAATTGCTGCTCTGCTTAGAACTGTCCCTAGAAACGTTTGCAGACTCTTCTCTGCTCACTTGCTTTATTTTATAAGCAGAGCTGGAATTAGCCCGAAAATCGGACTATTTCTGGGCTTTTCTGACAAAAATCCAGCTATTTGGAAAAATAGCTATTTGGAAAAAAGACCAAACAATTTGAGAAACAAATTGGGAAAAAAATTATAAAAATTGGGTTTTCACACAATTTTATGTATTTTCCCCCTGATCTTGCTTTTTCTTTCTTTTTCAATTATATTTATTGGCATTTGAAAATGTACAGTGATAAATCATAATAGCGCATAAGAGCTACACAGCAAAAGTAAGTTAGCATACGTAAGATGGATAACAAGAAATAGATTACAATGCAAAGTAAAATGAAATATACAAAAAAAAAAATTCTCAAAAATTTCAGAACTAATTGCAAATGAACAATTTTTCAAACTGAATAACACTTTCCTCTCTATCATAAAAAGAAATGAATGATGAAAACATAAGTAACATATGGAACATCAAGGGGGTTGAATAGAATGCTCTCCGGGAGTGTACATAAATTTATTAAACATCATTTTGTCATTTGAATTTAAAGTATCTAAATAAGGGGACCAATTATTCAAAAATGTATTTCTAATTGCAAAATTCCCATATCTAAAACTGACAGCATCCTGTAGACAGAGAGATTTTAGAGATCTTGCTTTTTAAATAATAATTACGATCAAATTGTGGATTCTAGTTTGGTCGGACTTTTTTAAATGAAATAATCAGGAAAATTGGTATTTTGATAAATAACCCGCTTAATGTAGGACGGAAAGTGTCATTAATCCACCTAAAGGGGGTGATAAGGAAGAAAAAGGAGAAACACAAAATTAATTTGGCTCAAGAGTGAGAAACAAAATCTTTCTTGCTCTAAAATAACAAATACAAATCCATCCTGAGCCAACAGCAAAGCCTTTTTGAAAGCGGAGTTTTGGGTCCCCTTGTCTGACCTGAGACAACCTTTCTAATGCCGCCCCCTCACACCCAGCGCATACCATTTTGAGTGCTGGAGCGGATGTAGGGGGGGGGCTGCATCATTAATGCGGAGACCACAATTGTACTGTCTGCACTAGAAGAACTGAAATTCTGATTCAAAATCATAAAGTTACCAGAAGCAGGTTTTTGGCCACCCCTGGTAACTTGCAGGCTGTTGCCATCCAGAGGCGAGTCTCTCAGCTCAATAATATCTGAAATAAATGATTATTACCCTGAACAACACCTAATCCTTTCTTGAAGGCAAGTGCGTCTTTCTTTTCATTTAAGAAATGAATTAGAGGACATTCAAAGTCACTCTAATAAAAAGCCGGCTCATCTGGTCAGGAAATCTGATACACACAGTATTGCTCTTATTAGATTCGAAAGCACTTTACAGGGAAGATAGTTTTAAGCAGCAATTTCCTTACTCGTTAATGAATAAATGAATATCCTCATGTTGGGTCTCAAATGCCCTTTAAATATTTTTAAAGAACAAAATCCATCCCTCATTGAAGCTGAAAGAAAGACGCATTTGTAATAGTGTAAGGTGTAGGAATGCTAAACGTTCTATCACCACATGCTTTATCTTTTAATTCTACTATTTAATTATAATCTTAGACTTCTGTAATACTGCTAGCTGATAGGAAGGAGTACATTCAAACTAAAACCATGTATGTTTGCAAGTGGCTTGGCAAGAACAAGTATAGAAATCCGAAAGAGCATTCGGAGGTCATGAAAAAAACAGCCACTGACTTTTAAAGTTTAAAATTATGACTTTTGGGGCAGATTTATCATTGGTCAAATTTCGAATTAACAAAAATTCGAAATATGACCAAATTAATAAAAGGGAAGTAAAATCCTTCTAATTTGACCAGCGAATTCAAAGGATTTTACCGTAATTAGATCGAATAAACGAATAAAAAAAATTTGATCAATCGTTCGAATCGATCAATTCGAACGATTTAATCGATCAAATTTTTTTTTTTATTCGATCAAAACTAATGATTCCCAATTCAGCAGCTTGGTTCTGGCAAAGTAGGTGGTCGAATAAAAATTTAAATGTGAAGTTATTCAACCATCAAATAGTCAAATATTCAAATATAATTTTATTCAAATATTAGAATTATTAGAATTCGACTATTCGATGGTCAAATTTGCCTAATTTGCATATTTGAAGATTCAAATTCAAATTTATATTAAATTCTATCAAATTCAAATTATTCACTTGAATTTTGTAAATTACTTGAAATGTTGTCAGAATTGTAACTATTAATCAGGAAATTCTGATTTTTGACTTTACATTTTACTTAAAATCTTCAGCATTTGCCTTTACAAGATATTTCCTTTAAAAAGTTGAAGTGAAAATAAAAGTAAGAGTGACTAAAAGTTTAAATTGTACTGGAGAGCAGTACAAAGAATGTGCAGAATTTTTACCTTTAGAAAAGTGTAAAAATGACCATAACTAATAACAGAAAGGAACATTTAGGGGCAGATTTACTAAATTCACATGAATAATTCAAAGTTCGAATTTTAATTAAATCTTCAAATATGTAAATTAGGCAAATTCGACCATCAATTATTCGAATATTCGACTATTTGATGGTCGAATTACTTCCCCATTAAATTTTTATTCGACCACCTACTTCGCCAGAACCAAGCTAACGAATTGGGAATCATTCGTTTTGATGGAATAAAAAAAAAATTTGATCGATCGATTAAATCGATTTGAACGATTGATCACTTTTTTTTTATTCGATTCGATCGATCAAATTGCGGAAAATCCTTTGAATTCGATAGTCGAATTTGAAGGATTTTACTTCCCTTTTATTCATATGGTCGAATTTCGAATTTTTTTTTAATTCGGAATTCGACCAATGATAAATTTGCCCCTTAATAATTGTTTTACTTGTTACTTGTCTAGACTGATAAAGTGACAGCTTTCATCAATGCTCTATATTACACTGATGAAACATGATCTGTTTTCTTTTTATGTTGAAAAACAATAAAACATACCTTTTAAAATATATATACAGTATATAGCATTCTAGCTTGTACTATTGCTTGCACAATTGCAGCTAATCTATTGGCAATAAAATGCCTCTGTAGCTTTCCTTCCCCTGTAAGCAGAAACAGATAATCATCTGTTGCATTCTAGTGTTTATAAGGCTGTAGGTTAGAAATATAAACTGAATCCTTTACACTGGTTGGCATTCCTGCAAAGTGTAACATGAATGTAATACCTATTGCCCTTATAAATCAAATGAACACTCCTTCCCCAGCCCAGTTATATTTATTGGTTCAATTATGCAGTGGGTACAAACTCATAAACCATGAGATGGATTTCCTGGTTTGCCGTATTGAGGGTCCTGCTATTAATTTCATATCTGGGGAATAATAACTTTTCGCGGAGCTATATAATATTTTCAATAAGGAGCGTTGGGAAATCTGCCAGATTCCTAATACAATGTTTGTTCTAATGGCTGGAATTTATTTTTGCACATTTATCCTGGCTTCCATAATAAATGAAAACTCTGATTAAAAGTCCATTCAAAGATTTAAAGTGAAAGGAATATTTTACAGGGTTTAAAACTTTGGCCTTTGATTAAGTTTAATTGTTTATAAAAATTTAAGTGGGGGTTGAAATACAAATTTCCTTACTATTTCTTCTCATGCTTTAATGAAAACTATGGGCAAGTAGTGATGGGCGAAACGGCCGCGTTTCGCTTCGCCGAAAAATTCGCGAATTTCCAGAGAAATTCGCGAATTTTTCGCCATTTGGCGAAACGAGTCGCGCGTCGTTTTTGACGCGCGTCGTGTCGTTTTTGACGCGCGTCGCGTCGTTTTCGTCGCGTCGCGTCAAAAACGACGCGCGACTCGTTTTTGCGCGGCGAAATTTTAGCTGCGAATTTTTCTGCTCGTTTCGCTAATTTATTCGCCAGCGGCGAATCGCGGGAATTCGCCGCGAATTCGCCCCTGGCGAATAAATTCGCCCATCACTATGGGCAAGTCATAGTACTTTAAAGATGAATATGGCCACATCATCTTACAAAGTCCTGTTGTTCCTTTAAAGGGGACCTGTCACCGATTTTATCATGTTAGTCAAGCAAAACAAACTTTAATTGCACTGTATAAATTATTTGAATCTTGCTTCCTTCTGTCTGGGAATTCATTATTATAGCAAACAGGCAGGAGCCATTGTATGCAAGCCTTGCATCATCTCAAAATCTTGATTGAGCACCAGAATGGGGGACCTGATGTCCATCCCCATGCACTGGTTACGCAATTAAATGGTAAAGAGAACTGGGGGAATGTGGGGAGTGCAGTGACATCTAGTAATCTAGCTGAATGGAAAGTGAAAGTAATTGCCTGCCCCGCCTCGATGCCTAAGGTATCGAGGAGGGGCAGGCAATATTTGATTGACAGGTGAGAGACAGGTGAAATGAGTTTACAACAGCTATGAATTCTTTAACTTTATTTATTTATTATAGTTTTAAAATAATTTGCCTTTTCTTCTGACTCTTTCCAAAGGGCTTCGCTGACCCCATCTAAAAAGCAAATGATCTGTAAGACTGCAAATGTATTGTTATTGTTGATTTTTATATCTCATCTTTCTAGTAAGGTCCTTTCCTATTCATATTCCAGTCTCAAATCAATGCATGGATGCTAGGGGAATTCGGAACCTAGCAACCAGATTGCTGAAATTGCAAACTGGAGAACTACTGAATAAAAAAGCTAAATAACTCAAAAACCTTAAATAATAAAAAAAAGTGAAAGCCAATTGCAAATTGTCTCAGAATATCACTCTCTATATCATACTAAAAGTTAGCTCAAAGGTGAACAACCCCTAAAGTCTAAAATAGAAAATGTTAGAAATGCTGTATTTTGTATACTAAATATAAACATGAACTTACTGCACCACAAGCCTAATCAAACAAATGATTTCTGCTTTCAAAGTTGGCACAGGGGGCTGTCAACTATGTTAAACGTCTTTGCAAGACCAAGACTGTGCACATGCTCAGTCTGGTCTGGGCTTCAGTTGGGAGGTTAATCTTAGGGATCGTCATAAATGATCAAAACAGCACAAGTCAAATAATATCTGCCATAGAAGCTGATACACCAAGACTGATTAATAATCAGAATATGCAGCCTGCACTGGAGCTGTGGATACAAATCTACACAGGGAAACAAACAAAGCTGCTTGAGTAAGGTGGGGGTGCTACCCCCTGCCATTTGAAAGTATGATTGTTTCCCTGCAGAGCAGTTAGGGACCATCTGAAGTTTCCTATCTGCAGCTGTTAGAGCAAGTAAAGCAAATGGGGGATTTCACTGCATACAGTCAGGTTTCTTATAAAAACACATTTTTTAATGAACGTATATTGGAGATAGATGGGCATGTGCAGTTCCTCAGGTACCTTTAAATAGTGACTATACACTCCATTATTTGGCGGAATTATCCTAATTATAAGGCAATAGCTACACTGACATGTTTCTATGTAGACAGATGTTATCCTACAGCTTCACCTATATCATTTTATTTTTTAGCAAACTCCAGTCTCTAATACTGTCAGGCATCTCATCTTCTCTGTAAGGCAATTCCTAACGGCTATTTGTAATGGAGTGTTAAAGTGGACCTGTCACCCAGACAAAAAGCTGTATAATAAAAGTTCTTAAATTAAACAAGACCCTGGGTTGAGAAATTTGCCTCAGGCTGCAGCTCCCTACTGGTTAATGGCAAAGGCCAGCCACACACTGAATTAAAGTTTTCTCCAGCAACCAGTTAAATCATAAGAGATCTGACTGTATGTGAGGATGGTGCCAATTTGATGGTTTTTACACAGGTGAAATGAAAGGTGAACCCTTTAATTTTCAGGTCATTTTCACTTATGTCAGTGTGAGGTATCAACAGACCTGACTTTGCGTCTTGAACAGCTGAATGGAAATACGATCAAATTATCCAAACAAGAACATCTATAGGTGTATGGACAGCTTAAGCCACGTATTATATACTGTACATATCTCTTCCAGCTCTACTGGAGAGAAAAAAAGTAACATCTATATTTTCTGTGACATTATTGTGCTGAAATAGAAAAGAGCAAGAAGCTGAAGGGGTTAAACTGTGCACAACTATTTTTTCCAAATATCTGGACTTTCAGATCACCATACCATTACAGGAAATTAGTTGATTCATCCTCTGAGGAATTGTCTATTCCTGTTAAACCGAGACTTGGTTGTAGTAGGCAATTTATATGTTTATATGTCCTTGTGGGCTGCTATATATAGAAAACCAACAATGTTCAATGCGCTGATGGGAACTCGCATGGCTGCTGAAAATGAAACAATAAATCAGATTATCTTATGGAAGCTCTCAAACAACAGAGAAATGTAGCGGCCAGTAGTTGACAAACTGTGGGAATGATCCCCTAGAGGGGTTTGAAGCAGTGGCTTTGGGGGACCAAGTCTAAAGACTATTTACAGTAGGGTGCCTATTTACTCTAGATATTAAAGGGCAAGGAAAGTCTAAAATAGAATAAGGCTAGAAATGCTAAACATAAACATGAACTTACTGCACCACAATCCTAATCAAACAAATGATTTATGCTTTCAAAGTTGGCCACAGGGGGCTGTCATCTTGTAACTTTGTTATACATCTTTGCAAGACCAAGACTGTGCACATGCTCAATGTGATCTGGGCTGCTTAGGGATCGTCATAAATTATCAAAATAGGGAAACAAACAAAACTGTTTGAGTTCTGTATGGCTGGGAAGTAAGACAGGGGCTCCCCCTGCTGATTATAAGCATGATTGTTTCCCTGCCCAGCATTAAGGGACCATCTGACAATTCCTATCCACAGCAGTAAATGAAGGGAGGATTTCACTGCGTACAGTAAGGTTTCTTATAAAAACAGTACACATTTTTTAATTAAAGTATATTGGAGATAGTTTTCTTTTTCATTAAAGAAAGTACCAATATGGGATTTTATTTTTTGCCTTTCCTTGTCCTTTAAGTCAAGCTTTAATGGTCAGTTATGGGAAGATCTGAACGTTAAACTTGTGCTGACTTGCTTATTATATACAGCTATGGCCGAATGGCTTGTAGAGCCTGGGGGAACCACCAAACGTTGGAACTTAAAATGTGGTGAAACTTCCAAAAAAACTACTAGTTTCATTGGATTATAAATAACATTTTGCTTATTTGTTAGGCTAGGAATTTACCACTCTATGATTACTTCTGACCCAACTTATACTATCGCAACCCAATCCCCACAGTGCACTGACCCTTTGTAGCAGAAATACTACTAGGCCCAGGCGCCACAATAGTCGAATTAAGCAGGCCTCACATATTCATTTAAATACTGTATTTCAAACATAACTTAATTCTAACCGGGATTTTATCTCCGTAGTGTACTTTGATGTTTCTGATCTATGCCACATATCAAATATAGTCACACTTAAAAATGACCAACTGTACAAAGGACTGAGTGATCATGACCAGAAATAATTTATTAGTCCTTGTCCTCCATCCTATAATATATCATTTGAAAAACAGCCATTACAATTCAGTTAGGACTATAAGCATTACCATTAAGCTTGATATGTGAGTATGGCATTCAGTTACCTCTTTAGATATATCGTCTCATATCAAGGAATGGCCCATCCACCAAAAGTACCACTAGAAATTATAGGTGGATGTTAAAAACTATGACCTAACTTGGATGAGGATGCTCTATGCCAGACGTCCTCAATCTTTTTTACCCATGAGCCATATTCATTTGTGAAAAGAGCTGGGGAGCAACACAAACATAACAAATGTTATTGTGGGTGGCAAATTAGTGCTGTGATTGACTATTGGTAGCCCCTATGTGGACAGGCAGTCTTAGCAAGACTGTGTTTTTGAGTACATTTAGTTTTATGCAACCAAATTTGCATCCAAGCCAAGAATATGCATTTGTTTGAGGCTACTGGGAGCAACAGCCATGGGATTGGTGAGCAACATGCTGCTCATGAGTCACTAGTTGGGGATAAATGATATATGCTGTTGGCAGGAAATTTATTTTGCCTCCATCACAATGATTCTCAGCCCTGCTTGCCTTGCCAATTTCAAAAATAAGTTTCAAAAGTAATCACATCTACATATGGACATCACATATAAACTACTTTTAAGATATACAGCTTGCACTGAATTGAGGTATATCCTGCCTACTAAATATATATTGCAAAACAACACTATATTCTGACAACAGGATAATCTCTTGGGGGTACTAAAGTACTGTATTTATGTGATGTATTCATGTGAAATGGTATCATCAGGTAATGAACCATTTAAGGTGAATCAGGATTTACTTTAAAAGAATCAGAAGAATAATCATTAGTTTGTCTACCTTTCCTCTTATTCCATATGCCATTTCTCAAAATTAAATTTGGCAGCCATGTTTATTCCCTCTATGAGCTCCTACAGTCCCGCCTCCAGCTGTTCCACATCCTATGATGCATCTCACACACTCTGCTCTATATGTTCAGCCAATCTATTTTAATTCTAGAACGTAGACTTCTTAGGCTGCCATGTAATTACAGCTACACAAGTCCTAGTATCAGGTGATAAGAGAAACAAAAAGTATATTTTATGGAACAGAAGCCATCTAGATGCCTTTTTGACACCTCTGTGCTGGATTGAAGCTTTACAACTTAAAATCGTGATCATTCCAAGAGCTGAAAATAGCATACCCTGTGTCATACATTAAAGTGATTGGTCCTGCATACCAGAGAACTTTCTGAGCCAGGCTACAAATCATTACTGGTTATATATTCAAATTAATTCAGTACCCAGCATATTAAGAGATGTCAGGCTAAGAAGCCTAAAGACAAAGCTATGAATGCATAATTGGAAATACTGAAAAGAAGGCCTAAATTTAGAATTTCATCTCGTTGTTCCTCCTTAAATGAGACCAATTTTCTGTATCTGACTGCAATGAGTTTAATTTATCAGTGTCTTCATCTTTATGCAGTCCGTCCATATACGGTAAATGGTTCATTTATGTTATTATATTGCTAGTATAAAATAAAAATTAACTCTTCGTGAAAACCCTTAATGCAGAATCAGTATAATCACAGGCAGCAATACGGCATGCCTTTATTGGAGTATGGGCTCTGACCCGAAAATTGAGCAATGGTTCAGACTGCCTTGAGTCTTTTATCAAGAATTTATGGAGAGTGCTGACAAAAGTCCTTAATATAGATACAGAACCAAGTGATTTAATGTTCAGCACAAACATTAATTTCTTCTTCCACTTGGGGGTGCCAAATGTTAGGCACCCCAAGTGATTATATATACTTACCTGAAACCCCGGGTCGGTGCTCCTATCAGCAGAAACTGCACCGGCCCAGGGTTCTTCCACAAAGCTGAATTTGGCTCTGCTGCGCATGCATCTGCCACAGGTAATTTGAAGAAAAAAGAAGCTGGAAGAGGATCGATGCATGGTCTCGCTGGAAGAAACCCCGTGCAGGTGCAGTTTTCTGCTGATATTAGGGCACAATATCTACACAAAACTGAGAGAAATTGTGAGCACTCAGTCCCACGTGGTAATGAATATTCACCATGCCCTTGAAAGATTCTATGATGATGACTTTTGTTTTGGGTACTCAATAAACTTAAACAGCAATAAACTTAAGCCAGGCAACAATTCAAAAACATGATGATTGTCCATTATTTGATTTGAAGGTAGCAAATGTTTCCCTTCTACAGGCGTTCCAGTGGGTAGTGGATCAGGTTGCTCATGAAGCTGCTTCAGATGGAGTCAAGCAGTAAACACTAATAGTATTTAAGTAGGTGCTATACTGTAATATTTTGCTGCAGCTGGAGAAAGTTTGTATTAAACAATACAAAAACTATAAAATCCACATTAGATTACATAACAACAAAGGACCCAGTGAAGTCTGTATATTCTGATTATTAATCAGTCTTGCTGTATCGGCTTCTGGCAGATATTATTTGACTTGTGCTGTTTTGATCATTTATGACAATCCCTAAGCTTAGCCCAGATCACACTGAGCACGTGCACAGTCTTGGTCTTGCAAAGATGTATAACAAAGTTACAAGATGACAGCCCCCTGTGGCCAACTTTGAAAGCATAAATCATTTGTTTGATTAGGCTTGTGGTGCAGTAAGTTCATGTTTATGTTTAGTATACAAAATACAGCATTTCTACCCTTATTCTATTTTACACTTTCCTTGTCCTTTATGTTTTGGCAACATCTCCAGAAATCTTGCCAGATATTTATCTGCAATGTTAGTAAACATGACCCTTGGTCCTTAAACATGAGGAGAATGTCTATAAGAAGTAACATAAAAATACTGAGATGCATAAATGCAGTAAAAGCAAATAGAGTTGGTTTGGCCAGTTAGAATATATAAGTAGCCATTCTATGCAATGTAACTCTATTAAAAGCAATCTGTTCTGATACTAATATATGTTTTTGAAAAGTGCAGGCGACTCTCAGAAAATTTAATTAACACCCTTTCCCATCAGCCACTGTTTATTAACAAGATATCCTAACTAGGTTTCTTGCTCCCTACTGCCAAAGCTAAGGCGTCCCTAAAAGCCAGTGGAATGTCAGCCGTCGGAGCGAGCCAACGGTCATTGGAAAAAGTCCTTATAGACAGACCCTTTTGTCTGTGTATAAATAATTATGTACCCTTATGTACAGACATGCAGAATATGTTGGGTCTTTATAAATAATTGTAATAATAATATCAAAATGCAGCTGGATACCTAATGGTTTTGATGATTTTAGTTCTGTTTGGATGCTTCAGCTGGACCCTGTCAATGGATCACAGATAAAACCTTGTGAAAATATTACAATATAGGACTTATTTACCAAGTGCATGCTGATGGCTGCACAAAATGACTCCCATCAGTGGACCATAAACATAGCGCTTGCAATATATAGCACTGCTGCTCCTTACTTGGCCTCCTTTCTACATGTGCAAAGAGTTGCCAAGCACAACTCACAGAGAACAGGTGTATTGTGGGAGAGCCAAAGCCGCACCCTCTTTATTTTATAATATATAATATTCTATTATAGGATAGTGGTGCTGGGTCACTGGCAGCATGCTATGCACTCCAGAAATACAAGAAAGAGGCTACACAACACTTGCAATTAAGTAGGGAAGCCTACCACTTTGCTATTGAGCACCAATGCCATGTATATTTGTATGTATATGTATATAGATGCAGTGTATCCATAGAATTGCTTCACCTTAGATCCAATTGAAAATCCAGAAACTGGTCAGAAACAGTTCAGGCACATCACTGTAACAGAATCAGTGATGTATTTACTACAATTTAGAACATTTAGATGTCTTTTTATTAAACCTCAAATATGTCTGGTTGTGTTTTTAAAGGAAAAAAACACAAAGTTTTAGAGAGAGAAAATAAAATTAAAATACTCCAGCTAAAACCGTCAAAGTCATGTAAAATTCAATGGCAGATGTCCCTTTAACAATGTGAAAAAGTCAAGTTTTTCGGCTGACACCTCGAAAAAGTCACACAAATGAAGTGTCAAATTGAAAAAAAGTTGATAATTCGATTTGACACACAATTTTCCACACCAACTTTTTATGAGATTTATTGGTAAATTAAGGGGATTCAGATTAGGGTGTTTGGGGTCACTTTTTTATTTCAGTGAGAAAATGTAGAGTTTTCACT
Source organism: Xenopus borealis (assembly GCA_024363595.1). Taxonomy (NCBI): domain Eukaryota; kingdom Metazoa; phylum Chordata; class Amphibia; order Anura; family Pipidae; genus Xenopus; species Xenopus borealis. The sequence goes on from CM044440.1 coordinate 107,408,692, forward strand.
TTTTATTTTTACAAAGAAGTTGTAGAATTTCTCTGTTTGTCTTTTCTTTCCCATCAACCACTTGACTTTATGGTAAATAATAACCATGTGCAGATATGGCTGTAGTGATCTTGTTCCAGCCTGATGGGTGTTTGGTACAGGGTTGGACTGGGGGGGGGGCCCAGGGGCCCACCAGGGCTACTGTCCCAGGGGCCACTCTAGAACCCCCTCCCCCCAACATCTCCGGTGTGTGCACGCACTCTACAAAAATTTTTTGCCGCAACCTCTGACAAAAGGGGTTGCGCCATCAAGAAGAAGATGTGGGTATGTACCTGGGCCAGTGGGGCCCACAAGAATTGGAGGCCCACCGGGTTTTTTACTATGTAAAGATTTAGCCATTACCTGGAGTGCCATGAGAGCTGACCCTGAGACTTGGGCATGTTACTTATGTTTACTTGGGATTTTGCAGTATATAGGGAATAAAACTAGTGCATCCTGGTATCATGATGCAAAAACGAAGACAGGCAATTTTGAAGACAGCTCATTTATAAACACTGAACAAGTTTGCACCTGGGTAGTAACCTATAGCAACCAATCAGTGATTAGCTTTTTCCAGTCAGCTGCAGGTTCAACACTGAAAGCAATTATCTGATTGGTTGCCATGGGTTACTGGAGCAAATTTGCCCATAGTTTATAAATGAGCCCCAATGACATTGTAGAAAATCTAAAAGTACATTTTTTTGTTGTTATTTTTACATCCATGTGTACCATATGATTTTGGAATGATGATAAGGTAATTGGAATACAGAGTGTTTTGTGACAGCAATTCCCAGACATACAACAATCATTTATACAGACAAGCTCAATTCCATTTCCAGACATGACACAGAAGGACAGGCTTTAATAATATCCCAATTACAAAGAGTCTGTGTTATGAAATCACTGATATATGAATCACTACCTTCCTTATAGGATAGCCAGGGAAGAGAAATCGAGTGCTGCACAAAGTCGCCTTTTATGAAGAGGAGCGGAAGTGGAGTTTTGGTAAGTTATTTCTGATTAAACTCTTTTTATTTTTTAATATATCTTTGTTTTTTTTGTGCTATACAAACGAATTCATTTTTTTATTTTACTGGTCCTTTAAGACATTTATCCTCTCCGATTATGCCCTTTTAGAGGCCATAGCTGGATGCAACTGGTTTGGTGTTGTGACAACAGGCTGGTTTTCTAATTGATTTATGAGGAAGCTAGTAATGAGTTGTCTACAAAATGCATGTTTTTCATTAACCCAGCCATTTGCTCAATGTATTAGTCCTTGCAGCATTGTGTTGTTCTGGCAGCTCACAACAAACCACTCAGCGCTTCATTGTATACAGTAAATAATATAATCCAGTGCACAGGTTTCATGTCAAGGGACAGGGAATTTCAATTTAACTGTCCCAGAATTCTATTGTGTTCTTGATTTTAAATAACCTTAGGAATGATTTCTCTGTTCAGAGCTTGTGAATGTATTTTTGTCTTCTGTTGTTCCCTAAAGGTCATGATTGGCGGCAGAACGTGAATGGGTTTTTGTGATGTGTGTTTACTTGCCATAGCTAAAAGCCCATTTCCCATTCCTAATATGCATGCTGTAGAAATATGGCATTCTCTTTGAGGCTGCCCATGTAGCTGCTCTTTGTTGCCTGAGTGCTGTTTGAGAAGTCAGTTCTATCCATTTATACAGTACAGACACAAGGTGTCACTGTTGGTAGCAATTTAATGAACTGACTTTCAAACCGTAGATACAGGCTTGTTCTATTCTAAAAAGCAGTATAAGAAAAAGTACAGGTACCCTCTGTAGTGATGGGTGAATTTATTCGCTGCAAATTCCAGAGAATTCGCGAAATGCCAGTGAAATTTCTCATTTCTCATTTTGGACGTGGGTGTCTGTTTTTTCCGACGCTGGCAATGGACACCCGCGTCCAAAACGAGACACGGCGGCCTTTCTGCAAATATTTCGCCGTCACGAAAAATTCAGTGATGCGAAACACCACCGATTCGCCTATCACTAACCCTCTGTTCGTGTCACCCTCTGCTCTGACACCATTAAATTATCTTGCTGAGTTGTTTCATTTACGCTGGGCTGGAGCAAATGGCAGCATTTCGGTTTATGTGACAGACAAGCTAAAGCAAAGTACAGGTATGGGACATGTTATCTAGAATGCTTGGGACTGGGGTTTTCTGGATAACGAATCTTTCCTTAATTGGAACCTTT
>CM044440.1:107419866-107433555 GCA_024363595.1 Xenopus borealis
GTTGAATTTTCCTTTAAGTGTTCAGGCTGGTTTTGCTTCCAATAAGTATGCATTATACTGTATGCTAGTTTGGATGAAATACAAGCTACTGTTTCATTACAGAGAAAAATAGTTTTTAAACATTTTTATTATGTGGATAAAATGGAGTCTATGGGATATGGGCTTTCTGTAATTCTGAGCTTTTTGGATAATGGTTTTCCGGAGAAGGGATCCCATACCTGTATTACATTGTTTCCAAGATACTAGGCTTGTGCCAAGTTGTCCACAGCTCAAAACTGCTGGTCTGTATAGATAAACCCTTCAACCGAAATAAAAAGGAATAGTCTGTCTGAAATAGGCCTTCATGAAAGGCATATTTATATTGCTAAAAATATTATTCTTTTCTTTCCCAAATTTACAACATATGGTCAAATTTATTTCGAACATCTGCCCTCAGTGTCAGCATCACTGATACCTTTCAGTGCAATATCCCCTACAAGCTTATTCACTTTGCAATATATCTTAACTATGACATGATCAGTTAATGAGAAATTGCAAGTCACATAAGAATTTCAAACATATTTGAATGAGTTTCCCCTGAGTTATGGATTTGGATCACTGAAGGCAGTGTCTGACTACTTACTAAGGCTAATGTGGCCCTAAGCAGACTGGGATATCTCCACAGCCTAACTGGGTTAGTTAAATGAGAGATAGCTGATATCATTCTGCACAGGAGACTTCTTTTTATCTCTGTATACACACCTGTGTTCTTCCAGTTCAATAAGTAAATGTTATATCAGCAATCAATCTCTGCCCATGTGCAGACAGGACCAAGCAATAAAAAAAACTTCCTGATTTAAGGATTTTACCCATCAGACTCCTACTTTTAATATTGTACCCAGCTGTTCTCTCTCCAGTACAATCAATTACTCTGCATATCCACATTTACTCAGATAGAATTTATCTAATCTGTATCTAAATTATCCTTATTTTCATAACAAATGTAAATTCTCACAATATTTGTTTATCCTAAAATACCTCTCACTTTCTTAGCTCATTAGTTTGTGTTTTTCTTTTCAAGGTTAAAGTTGCTTAATTAAAAAACGTGTGAGATAATTGGCTCATATCTCTTAAGGATAATTAATTACGACACCTTTTTTGTATTATGAACAATAGGCAAGGTGAGAAGAAGATAATGTTTTCTTTCAACTAAATAGAAAATCTGTGTATTCGTTTTATTTGCCATTGAAAAAAAAACAAAACCATGTACTGTATCCACACAAACCATTTATAGTATGTTCAGGTGAAAAGTGCAGCTTTTACCATAACAGGTCAATGTAACACATGCTATATCAACAATTCATCAACAAAACATCTATAATTTTGAATAAAACATCTCATTTAATAGCACTACAGTGTGGACACAATGTAAAAGATAAGCCTTTACCAAGGATCAACCTTCTGCTGACCAGCTAGAGTTAAATTCATTGTTATTGTTCTTTTATATATATGGCACTATTACCCTTCAATTTTTTTTTCTCAATGGCTCAACTAGAACTTAGTGGGCCCCACAGAAAATCATTTTATGGACACAGATACTTAAGGGTGATGGCCCACAAGGAGATTTGTTATTCACAGTTATATCTTCAGGTGACAAATCTCCCTAAAAAGACTTTCTATTAAGTAACATTTCTAGTAAAACCAACTACATGTGGTGATCTGGCTTAACTGTGGGGAAAATGGGAAGGGAGGTGTGTGCCATCACCCATAAGGTAAGTGGCCTTTTTCACAAATATATATTGAAACTGCTAGGCTAGTTTTAGTGCAAATTTTGGAGGGATTGGGACAACATCTTTGCCCTGGATATGCTTCAAGGAGTTTGGTTTGTAATCACATTGAGTAATGCTCAGGAGCTTAGTGGCCAATCAGTGAAATCCACTGCCAGTAATACTGCCACATTCAACCAAGTGTCTCACTCGTCTCTTTCCAGCCAGTAGATTTCTTAGACCAGTGATCCCCAACATGTTGCTCTTCAACGCCTTGAATGTTGCTCCCAGTGGCCTCAAAGCAGGTTTTTATTTTTTGAATTCCAGGCTTGGAGGCACGTTTTAGTTACATAAAAATAGTGTACTGCAAAACAGAGCCTCCTGTAGGATGCAAGTCCTCATAGGGGCTACCAATAGCTAATCACAGCCCATATTTGGCATTCCCAGAAACTTTTTGTATGTTTGTGTTGCCCTCCAACTTATTTCTACATCTAAATGTGGCTCACAGTAGAAAAAGGTTGGGGACCCCTGTCTTAGACGTTGCTGTAGCCCAAAGCATAATCTTGCACAAGTCTAAACTTTGGCCTAGAATTTTAGCAGTGGGCATGGTGCCATTTTGAATGCTAGTTGCCTGGTTTATTGCCCGTAAAGCAACATTTTTCCAGTTCAATTGTATTTAATCATTAATTGGATTGGATTGCCTCTATCTTCAGGGTTCCCCTACATCAATAGGAGCAATGTGTGAGAGTCATCAGAATTGAGTGGGGTGCATGGTGCCGCATGCCAAATCGTTGGAAGCAGGAGCTTTAGATGCAAATATCTTTAATGAATGGTACTGATACACGCATTAACGGGGGCCATCATGTGCCTTTTAAATTACTCCATATGTTTATAAACAAGGTCCAATCATCACTGCCTCAGCGGTATGTATTAGACAACACCCCTTTCCCTGCCACCATAAACTTGTCTTTGCACCATTGGGTTCTTCTGTAAGTGGGAATGAGCTTGTGAACTAGAGAGTTGCTATTGTCTACTACTGTCTACTACTGTCATTCACATTCGTTCTGGCTGCTGGTCCAATTATCAGATTATGCACAATTTGGTCACCAATTTGACTGTTCAGATTATACTGTTCCAAATGTCATTATATTTAATGAGAATTTTTATTCTATTTCAATCTTTATTTTTCTGAATTTTAATTATTTATCGAGGATTAATGATGAAGCTATCATTACCTAGCATTCTGCTTTGGTAAACAATTAGATTTCTATTTAGAGAGGGTGCTTCTGTTTTTTTTTTTAATATGCAATAAGCTGGCAAAACGATGAAAAACATGGGGCCAAAATTCAATCTTGAAAAATGTAGGACTATGGTTGAACATTATAGGCCTCAGCAGAAACAAGACTTAAGTAATTGTTTATGTTTTTGTTGTGAAGTGTATATTTTTTCTGTAGATATGAAGTGAGACAGTAAAACTTGTATTGTTGCTAAAGCGGCGTTTGGTATCTGTTTAGCTGTCCAACTCAATAAGCATCACGCGGCTCCCACAGTGCGGCAGCGAATATTAATAACTAGGAGCAGCTGGAAAAATGAGAGGAGAAACGTAGGTATTTATTCCCAAAGCCAAAAATAGTGTAAGACCTGTAATAATGGAGACTCAAGCCTCATCAAGCCTTTTTTAAATAATCACTGAGTGATCCCTAGAAAAACAGTGGAAGGCAGAATGAACATGTATTTATGTTCTTCTTTTCATTTGTCTATGACTGCATGTGGGGGGGGGGGGTTATTCATGGAATTGCACCTGTTATGTAAAGCAGGATAATGGAGCAGAAGTACTGACATCGAAATTAGAGGAAAAACTACATTCAAATAATATCTGTCCTTAAATGAACCTATCCTTTTGTCTTACAAACAAATCTATTGGGAGAACAATTGCTGGCTTCTTTCATTAAGCTATAAGAAACATTGGGAACACATGGTCACTGTCTCATGTGGGTAATGCTGACCTGCCTATAGACAAAAGTCTAGCTTTTCTACTGTAATGCTTGGACCGATATAGCATCAACTTTTTTATTTTCTATTACAAATGTGCTGGTGCTATTTTTTTTTTAATAATTACACATTAGAATAAGCACATGCTTATTATGTGCACATTTGATACTAGAAGGTCAATTCCACTGAAGAAAAGTAGGAGCAGATGCAATGGTCCTCACGACCACGCCGAGTGTAAGGGGGTGTCCAGCGCCTCTGAGATTATATAAATTGTGTTACTTGAGGCAGATCATACAGTTAGGCTAAAACTCTGAGCTGTTGACTAAATTCTCTAAAGTTCCTACTGCTTGCCCAAACTTGAGCATTTTAATGATGCACAAGGTAAGAAGCTGAATGGAAATCTGTTTCATACCTGCCCCACCAGCCCCACATGAATACAGTGCTTCCAAACACAGGCAGCCCTGAATTTATTGGGGTGAGCACAGATCTCTGTTGTTGAGTACAAAGACTTGGGCGCAGATTTACTAAGGGTCGAATTGTCGGGGGTTTTTAGCCCTCAAATTCGACTGGCAAATATTTAGTGAATAAATATTAGCCAAAATCGAATAAAATATTTGCTGGTTTTGAGCGCATTTTCGACTATTCGCCAGAATCATACGAATCGAACATTCGAATCGTTCGATCATACGATTGAAATTCGGGGGGCTTCCCATAGGCTTCTATTGCAATTCGGTAGGTTCAATCTGGAGAAGTAGGCAGTCGAATAAAAATTTAAAGGGCAAGTTCTTCGACTGGCAAATAGTCGAACGCTCAAATATATATCTATTCGATCTATTTGATGTGCCCGAATATTCTATATTTGATGGTCGAAAATACTTAATTTGCATATTCAAATAGTCGCGTGATCAAATTGAGACTATTCGAGACTAGTGATGGGCGAATCTATCCCGTTTCGCTTCTCCGAAAAATTTGGTAAACGAGTCACGTCACGTTTTCGACTGCGTTGCGTAATTTTTTTCGACCGTAGCGTAATTTTCAGCGTGCATCGCATTTTGTTTTTAGCACGTCTCGGTTTTTTTTGACGCCAGCAAATTTTCGCCCATCACTATTCAAGACTGTTCGCATGAATATTTGAATCCTTCACACAAATTTAGTAAATCTGCCCCTTGGTGTAATATTTTCATGGTGAAGTCCAGGGCATGAAAGTACAAAAAACATAGCACATTGTACCTGTTTTATGCACTTTGCATATAAATGAATCCCAAACTTCTGAACAGCTGTATCCCATAGACTCCATTTTATCCAAATAATCAACATTTTTAAAAATTATTTTTTATTATTTTCTCTGTAATAATAAAACAGTAGCTTGTACTTGATCCAAACCAAGATATAATGAATCCTTATTGGAAGCAAAAACAGCCTACTGTGTTTACTTAATGTTTACATGATTTTCTAGAAGACTTAAGCTACAGAAATTACAGAATAAGATCCATTATCCAGAAAACCCCAGGTCCCGAGCATTCTGGATAAAAGGTCCCATACTTGTAAAATGAAAGGGTGTTGCAGACTCTTTAGTTATATATGTTGTACTCCTGCATTATGGCATGTGGTATATCTACCCTGAACCCCCACCCTCCCCTTAAATGTTGATCAGATTACCCACCTTTTTTCAGATCATTCTATAAAATATGCTTTACATTCTCATGAATTAATGAATGAAAGGTAGGCACTTATTATATATTTCCCATGTGTTTACTGCTAATTTCAGCTTTAGCATTTGAAAGAATGATTTACAGTAAGCAAAGAAATGTAGGGATTCACTTGCACAGTCAAAAGATTGTGTTGGCGTGCACATTCAGTATAGTCAATGCTTTCCGCAATGACCAGATACTTTTTTAAAGATGATATCTGAGTTACTGTAATTGATTTAAACACTGGCAGAATTCTAATCCAGAAAGAAATACAATCTGCTGTATAGAAGCCAGGACTTTGACTCTGCAATCCAAAATGAATGGTTTTTTTTTTATTCATTCTAAATGCACTGAACCCTCTAATAACATTCTCATAACTTTCTGAACATTCTCATAATGCCTAGTGCAACTGTAAGTTCCACTGGAGCAGGAACTGATGAATAAATTCTACATTTGCACTGTGAGTAAATGTGTCGGCTCTGTGTAAATAAAGGATAATACATATTTCTGTATAGGTGGTGAGACACAGGGAGGGATTTTATGTGCCTTTCCTATACCGGATTTTTTCCATTTCTGTTTTTTCCATTTGGTTCAGGCCATTTTCCGATGCTATTCAGCCATATTCCCATCAACCAGGGAAAAGCAAACTATATAAACGATTAGAGGAGTGAACACATAATGCTCATGCCAATGCTACTTGTAGAGAAGAAATAACATGGATAATGATGAGTTAGACAGAACTATGACCCTCTTGAACATGGCCCAGTTCTTAGTTCTCCAATAAGAAGTACAGAGGTTTGCGGCTTTATACATTATACATTGTGTCCTGCATTGTAAATGGCACCATTTGTAAATGGTGCAAACTTTTGTTTTGTGTATAACTATATTTATTTATACTATATCATTGTAAGCTGCTATATATATATCACTTTAAAGGGGGCAAGAAAGGGCCTTTGCAGCCCGAAACATGTCGTGTGGACATCAAATAAAAGCTTATTAGCAGTTATTCTGCCTGCTGTATGTTTCCCTATCTTCTTCGACACAGTTACATGATTTGGATAAGAGGACGGAGTATCCAGGGAAATACATACTAACAGCCTTCAAAGATTAACAACTGATGGTGTGCACCTTTATAAGATGCCTGACATGGTGCTGGAATCAGAGTTCTTATCGGACAGTTTTTTTTTTGCATTTATAATGAAGTTTTTGATCAGTAGAATTCTCATTGGTGAAGTTTCTTGCATCTATAATTATGGTTTTCAAGTAACTTTTAGAGAGAAGTAGGGGGGCGCTGTGGAGCGGCATTACAGTTGGGTTTACAACCCCTATAAATACACTGGAAATAGGGCTACTCATAACTCTTGCTTTTTATACAAGTGACCTCCAGAACACAGACATCATAAATACTGTATTACACGCTTTCATGGGATAATGCATACACTGTTCAAAAACTAGGACATGAAAAGTCACCTTGTGCCTTTTAAAGGTTGCGGATCTTCTTGGTGGATTCTAATATATTTTATATTTAACAGCAGGAGGTGAATTGCCCATTACATACCTGCTTGCTCTAGGCAATATAGAGATTGAGCATCTATGCGTTGAAACTTCGAACACCCATGTGAACAAAGACAGTGTTTCGTTATATAGTACATACACAAAAACAAACTATAAGCTACTAAGCACAACATCAAAATCATTTTAAGGACCCCCTAAACAATGAAAATTAGCCATTTGTATGAACATATTCTCAGATTGACTATCTCTCAATTCCCCATATTGGGCCCTTTATTCTTCTTCTTCCCCAACAGGAGTCTCAGGGTTTACTTCAGCTCTAGTTACACCTCTCTACACACTGCACAGTCAACAGTTTACAAGCATTGTTCATCATTTAGCCGGTTCATGACGCAATGGTGCTTGTATTTTTTATTTCCTATAGCATTTACTAGGATCAGTTGAATTGGGGATTCCAACTCAACAGTTTCCCAGCTAATATATAACAATTCACAGGCTGATTTTTCTAAGTAACATCTATAACAGACAAATGCCCCACATATTGCACCACCTGAGGCAAGGTATTCTATAGATAGAGGATAGGGAAAAAGACAAAACAAGAGAAATACAGCATACTTCTAATTTGTCAGTAATACAGCACTAACACATGGCATTCTCAGTAAAAAAAAAAAACAATATGCTTGGAAGAAATAATGGAGTACTTAGCCTTCTAAGCTTGTGTAACAATAATTTTGGCTAAGCAGACCACAAATAGTTAATGCCCAGCTAGAGATAGGAGCATGTGTTACATTGGACTCACACTGCAGGCTAGGGCCTTCACTACATGGAAGCATTCCCTCTACGGTGTAGTGCAACTACAACACCCAGACTACTGTGCATACAAAAAATGATTGGGCGCCAGGAGGTTTTTATGATGCAAAAAAAAAAACTGTCATAGACAATGTCTCCAGGTTTACTCACGTACACAGATGAGGTTTGGCACCTGACACACAGTCAAAACAGGTAGTGGGTAACACAGCTAAGGAACAAACTCCATTAGGTATTTGCAGTAACTCAGTACAACCATTTCCTCCAGGAAGTTGTCAGGAAGCATCCTCTACCCTACAGTACCTCTTCACTGAGGTCCCTGCACTCAGGCATTAAAAAAGCCACTGGGAAGCTACTCCTTCCTGCAAATCCTCGTTGGAGCTTCAGCTGCTCTTTTTCTTTACCCTATATACCTTTCTCTTCTAGAGAGACAAGTCTGCCCTACTGTAGCTAAACCTCATTCACGGAGTTGCCTGGTCCCCGACTTTACTGGACCCATGCCCAGACTCATCGCACACATCCACCCTGCTCCTCAGGTGGAAGGCAAACAGGAACCTGACACTCCTTTCCCAGTACTATACCAAGTTGAGGCAGGATGTGGTCACAGCGCCACCAGGTCAATAGCAGGGGATATGTAAATAGGAATTAGATACATAGGCTTCTTCCTAGAAACTAGGGAGAAGGAAAAGGGGTAGGGCCTTAAAGCCATGGGGGCAGATTAACCCCTGTGGGTCCCTACACTTGCATAATAAACTGACAGAAAGAAGAAAATATGAGAGCCGCACATTGGCAGAAAGTCTGGAATGGCCCAAGAGACTTTTATGCATTCTTCTGAATCCAGTCAAGTTAAATCATGATAGAGCTCAGAACTAGTGACGGGTGAATAAACTAGGGACGCATGGATTTGCAGCGCATTTCCGCATTCCGCATTTTTCGCAAATGCCAAAAAAATTGTTGTGCATCAAAATTATTCAGATACCCAATGACTTTAATGTATTTGGACCAAAGAGTCACGCATATGAAAATTGTCACTCGGGTCAAAATTGTCTCACAATATTTTGATCCCCATTGACTTCAATTTTTCGCACAGATTTGCCCATCACTACTCAGAACCCCTGTGTATATTTAGGTAGTACAACCAAATACAGAATACAAATGTACAGGTGTGTAGAGATGTGGCACATTGTATCCAAAACATGTGAACGTAAAATGAAAAAAGTTATTCTTCTTATGAATGTAGCATTTTAAAGCAATATGGAATGCAACATAATATAACAATCATCTATTTTAAGTTTAAAGATCTGAGAGGGAGAATCAAATCTGGTACGACCAGGTACATTTTAATGGATTAAAGGAACAGTAGTAACACCAAGGATTTTAATTAATATGTACTGTTGCCTTGCACTGGTATTGTGTTTGCTTCAGTAATACTACTTTAGTTTATAAAATAAGTTGCTGTGTAGCCAGCTATCTTATAATAGCCATATTACTTCATTACATCAATTCATTGTGTGTCTCTGTATGGATTTTATTTACTTCACCTTCTTCTTTCGCTTATAGTCAAGCTTAGTAAAGGATTAAAGAATAAACAACAATGCTTTATTATCTGCATTTTCGGGTTAAATATTAAACTTGATAGGTATACCCTTCATTTTAAATTAGATATCTGATATCATACAGAATGTATTTGCACCCAACCCAGAAGGCACCTACTAGAGAGGCACTGGGAGGTGGCCTACCAAAATTATAATTCTTGGCAGCTATGGAAGACAATTGCAACTGTTTGTTTGACTTGACTCAAGAATAGCTCCTGGTCTTTGGGACCTCCTAATTACCATCTAAATACAAAAAATATATATTATTTGTACATTTACTCTCATGACAATTTATGTAACCTCATAGTAACTGGGTTTTGCAGTGAGGTGGGAGGCAGGCCTGGACTAGTAATCTGTGAGTTCTGGCAAATGCCAGAGGTGCTGCTGTAATATGCCATAGACCAGTGGTCCTCAAACTTGGCCCTCCAGCTGTTAAGGAACTATAAGTCCCACAATGCATTTGCCTGACTGTGGCTGTCAGACTCCATCATTGCATTGTGGGACTTGTAGTTCCTTAACAGCTGGAGGGCCAAGTTTGAGGACCACTGCCATAGACAGTCACTGTGGAGTGGTCTGGTGGGGGACTGGTTAGGCCTTTGTCTAGAGAAGAGTACTGACTGTAGACTATTGAAATCACCATCTTTATAATAGATTGATTGTTGCCAGGATAGTGAAAAGCGCAGTGAACTTTTGTTTCCCTCCCAGACCTGTGTGGTTGTTTGATGGGGAAGTTATAAAATCAATGGCAAACGTACAGTAAATTTATCATTTAAAAGAAAATTCTAATTATTTCTACTGCTGGGGGAAATTGGTCATCCCACCTGCCATAATTGCTCAAGCAATTTCAGTCTTTTAAGTGCTCTCAAAATCTTTACTTTCATCTTCCTGGAAAATATGATAGAGCTGTGTTCTCAAGTTAACGCATGAAATTAAAAAGTACTATTCAGCCAAACAGGTACTGAAAACATTCATTAGAGGGTTTATTAATGATTTATGGAGACTCTTGGTTCCAGCACAGAACCACGGTAGCGAGGCTGGAACTTGAACATGAATTAACACAAGAATGACAAAGGGTCCTGGGGGGTGCCAAATAAGGGCTGTTATTGGCTATTTGGTAGCCCCTATGTGGACTGGCAGCCTACAGGAGGCTCTATTTTGGCAGTACACATGGTTTTATATAACCAAAACTTGCCCTCAAGCCAGGAATTTAAAAATAAGCACCTGCTCTGAGGCCACTGAGAGCAACATCCAAAGGGTTGGTGAGAAGCACGTAGCTCGCAAGCCACTAGTTGGGGATCACCGCCCTAGAATGATGGAGACTAGTGATTGTGTTGTGTTTTGTGTCCATTGCTAAATAAGCCCTACAGTCTCTTTGCTTGTTATGAAAGGAAGGCCCTCCCAAAGCCTTGACCTGTATTTCTACTGTCCATCACCAGTGTGTGAATTAATCATGCTTTACCATTTCAGAAAAATGGGTCTCTGTATTGGTTCAAAGTGCAAAAAAAACAGACAAAGAACCGTGGTCTTTTGTGCAACTTTGTACATGTTTCCATTGGTTCCATGCCTGACAACTCACTGCATTTAGCACTATGCATCTTGCAAACAGACCATTTCCCCAAACGCAGCTGCTCTTTTACATGTGTCAGGGGCAATGGAAAATTAGCCTTCCTTGTTTTGTGGCTCTTAATCAACATTATATCTAGAATCTCTACTGTAAAGTAAGACAGGACTTCTGTTGTTTGCCAAAAGGAAATAGAGACAGTTGCAAGAGTGCCAAGAAATGGTTTCCTCCATCCAAGCATATAAAGTGCCAATAAAGTTTTCCACAGTAAGTATTTTCTAAAACTATGCTAATTTACACAATATTAAATACTATCTTAGGCAAATTGTTTGTTCTGAGAGCAGTATCTCTGAACTATAGTACAAAAAATACATAATATTTTATAGTATATAGTATGTAAAGCACCATTAGCGGTGCACGTTATTGCAGTGTATTAAAATACCTCCTATTTCCTGCCCATTCTATTAATTTCAGCCTGCTGTTCTTCATTGGAAAAATATCTGAAAAGACAGGCCATAGCAGTAAAATTGACAATGGGTAGCAAGTAAGATATTTCAATTTGCTCATCCCCACATTTCAGTATCATTCACTGCAAGGTTTGGCACATTGGTGCATTTCCAATAGATACTTTTTATTTACCAAAGAAGAGGAACATTTGACTGGAAGCAGCACAAAAATTTTTTATTTTTCATCATTAAAAAATGCATTCCCAAGGCACTGTGCATGAAGTGTTCATGGATTTGACAATGTTGAGTATAGGGGGCAGGGGGGAGACTCACCAGCCTGTGGGAGCAAAATGCAAGAAGATGATACATTGCATGACCTCTCTTGCAGAACATTGTTATTTATACAGTTGATGGTGGCACTATTGGTGAGTGTCATCATCTGGTGATTTTTATGAGCACAACGTTATGTCCGCAGTTTCCACCAAACTTTTTTTAAGGTCCAACATTTGTTCAGGCCCCCCCTTAAATCATAACAACTTTACAGCTCTATGAAAACCTTGCTGTTTCCAGCTGTCAGCCATAGTCCCAAGAATAACTAGGGTAACACATTGATATTTCACTACAAACCTTCCCCTTCTGAATTTTTCCCAAATCTTTTCAGAACAACAAAGAGACTGTAGGGCTTATTTATCAATGGACACAGTCACTCCCACAGTCACCCCTCTTGGCTCCTCAAGGAGGCTACATTGCATCAGGCATGTGCCAAAATGCAACCTTGCTGCATGTGTCTGCATCCACACCAACGCAATGTATCCAGGTACAGGCACATCAAGAAGGAGATTCTTTGCCAGTGTTTGTCTGTAGGTAGAGATCCGCTAGATCTGACATTAGCCTTAAATTACTTAGTGAGAAGAAGAGAGATCTGGAAATACCTGCAGGGTCAGACTGGGCCAGACCCGCTCCCAGCCCTTTCATGGCAGAACAAGGTACATACGCTTGTGCACACAGGTGAGGGAGGGTTACAGCTGTGGCTGGCCAGGAGGGGACTTTTGTGGCAGGGGTGGGGGCCCTTGAGACAGCAGCTGTGGTGGACCCCAGCCCCCCAGTCCAACCCTGGATACCTGTTGGTTAATGCCCCACCTCTCAATAAAAATGACATTTCCTTTTGGAGAATCAAGAAGTTTTGGAAAAATGAACAAGGGCGTTTTGACTCAACAAAATATATGACCAGTTTAGATTAATGGATAGACAAAGCAGCTTAAATTATTGATAACACAAAGGTTGGCTGGGTGGGATACTGGTTGTAGCTGAACAAAAACAGAGGATCACCGGTTAGGCATGTTGGATTATGGCATTATACCTGGTCTTTCTGCATTTTGAAAGAACTATCTACACTGTCTCTGTTCCTGGGAAATATAAAGATAAAAATAGTACACAAATGTAAACTTGAGCTTGCGGAGTATATTACTTTGCTGTTAGTTAAACTAAATGAAGTTCTGTGGTGGTTGTGATGATGATGATGACGATAAGACTCCTATAATATGATGAGAGGCAGGGTATCTTGAAAAATCCTATTGCCATTCAGAGCAGAGTGGAGAATGTGTTACAGTTAGATGGGAATGTCAGAATTGCTGCCTGAGTCACAGAACTGGGAAACAAAAGAGGATTTTTTTCAAGAGAAAGCTGCAATGCTAATTAACATATTTCATATGAAATGCTAGCTGAATGGGAGTATTACTGGGCACAAGGACTGTATTTGCACAAAAGCCACAAATGCAGCTGACTCTGCCCAACAGATGGAGGCTTTGATCAGAATAACTTCTATTCTATTCTTTTGTCTTCATTCTAGGATAAGGTATTATTAAATCAATCAGTTTTTTTTTTTCAATAAAAGAGAGGAAATTATAATCTCCATCGATTTAACTTAGTTAAGGGGCCACTTTAATTTAAGTACTAGGAAACTGTTTCACTGTAGAGAAACTAAGTGCTGGTATTATTTCCAGTATGAATGTGTTGTGTTTGGTAGCCGAGGATGAGGAGAGTATAACAGTGCTTTATTAGCAGGTTCATGCAGCCATTACATAACAGCATTAAATCTTACTTTCACTTTCAAAATGTACAGAAAGTCCTGTGTATGCACAGTGCCACCTGCAGGCCATTTGTATAAACACCACAGAATGTTTATGAGCTATACCAGGGTTCCAAAGTTAAACAGATAGAACGTGTTGGACATTCCTCTGGTAACTGCGAGCCTGGCATAAAGGTATAAAAACAAAACTAAACATTTTTCTGTCCATTGTATAATGCATAAGAATTTTGTATGTGTTTTATGTGAATGAC
>CM044440.1:107526832-107539209 GCA_024363595.1 Xenopus borealis
CCCCCCCGCCTACCTCTCCTCCTGGGTTATTGCCCGCTACTTACCCCTCTGTGTAAGTCCCCTCCAGCGAAGTTCACAGGGGCTATCTTCTCTTACAACCGCTTCTTCCTGGATCCGACTGTGCTCGGCGGCGCATTCGCAGTAGGACACTGGTACTACTGCACATACACACAAAGTTCGCCGATTGAACTTCGTGAACTTTGTTCGCATGCGCAGTAGTACCAGTGTCTTACTGCGCATGCACCACCGACGGAGCAGCATCCAGGAAGAAACGGTTGGAAGAGAAGATGGCCCCTGTGAACTTCGCTGGAGGGGACTTACAGAGGGGTAAGTAGCAACTTAGGGGCAATAGCCCAGGGGGGAGAGGTAGGCCTCTCCCATGACAGTATCCCTTTGTGTTGATTGCCATCAAGCCTGGATGTGCGCACAGTGGTGTTTCGTTGGAAATACATTAGCTGGCTCAGATTCAGATGCGGTTTATGTTGTGCACTGTCGCTCTACAGAGTATCTCCCCTATACCTGCACTACAGCCCCCGAAACCTGATGCACAACATTCCCAAAGGAGCTTCTTAGTCTGTTCCCACCATTTATTTTCTTTGGCAGAAAGTTTGGATTTGAATGTCTTATAAACACAAGCTCTTGGGCTGCTGGTGACCTTTTTAATGTCCAGCCACTACATGTCCTGTGGACATTAGCCCAGCATGCTTATTGGCTGCCATTAGTGATGATGTTGGACTTTGTTTTGACCTTTGCCTGTTGCTTTATTAAACACAGCAAGGCAGAAAGTTCATAAGATGTCAGGGGAGAGTAAATTAAACCAGACACAGCTCCCAGCCAGTTGGATAGACTGGTGTTTGGTTACAAACAAGGGTTCTTCTGCATTCAGCAATGCTTGCTCTGTTAACATCTGCTGGCTGGGCTTTTGTGTGTGTGTGTGTCTCAAACATCAGGGATGCTTAACCTATGGGTCAAGACCCAAAAACAGGTCTTCATGCTGTTTAGGCTTGGTTTTCATAATCCCTTTACTAATATGCGATTTCTTCTTACAACAGACACTAGTAATTAAATTGGGAGGCATACTATGCTCTAAACGGAAATTATTCTTTTTGCTCCAACTAACTCCAGTAACATCCCGGAATTATCCATCATAGTTACAATTCCACTATCACCCCCATCTCCCCAGGCCCGGTACCTTGGTGTTATCCTGGATACTGCCCTGTTATTCACTCCTCACATCCAGTCACTTGTTAAGTCATGTCACTTCCACCTAAGGAACATATCCAAAATACGATCATTTATCACCCAAGATGCTGCCAAAATTCTTATCCACTCTCTCGTCATATCACATCTACACTATTGTAACTCTTTTAATTGGGTTTCCCCGCCAGAGCCTGTCACCTCTCCAGTCCATAATGAACACTGCTGCTAGACTTATACACCTCAGCAACCACTCTTCCTCTGCCATACCATTCTGCCAATCCCTGCACTGGCTTCCACTGCCCTTCAAAATTAAATTCAAATTAATGACCCTGACATTCAAAGCACTTCATAACTATGCCCCTCCCTACATCTCTGAACTCATCTCTATATACTCACCCAACCGCTTACTACGCTCCTCTACTGACCTGCTACTCAACGCTTCTCTCATTACCTCCTCACATGCTCGCATTCAAGACTTTGCAAGGGCTGCTCCCCTCCTCTGGAATTCTCTTTACACTTCAATATTAGAGAAACGGTGACACTTAGAAAATAAAAAGTAATTGGAAAAAGTCTTTATTTCTGGTGATGTATCTGAAACCAACTAGTTGTTTGAAGGTGAACAACCCCTTTAAAGTGATACTGATACTCATGCAAGTTACTGTTACTAGAAAAGGAGGGCCAAGCTTCAGCCCATAGAGGGAAAAGTGCAGTCTCCCCTTTACTAGTGATGTTGATGTACCCCAGTGCTGAAGACCCCAGTTTGTTTATTATAACCCAAAATCAAGTATTGTGTAAGTTGGTGGCGCAGTGTAAATAAATGATGACAATGAGGATGATGGTGATGATGATGAATCCTGTGAGTTGTAGAAATGTTGTGATAGACAAGCCAGTCCTATTATACAGCTTAGAAAGGAGGGTGGGGCTTACTGAAAGAAGGAGTGGTATCAGCCACACAGGTATCTGTCTGCCTAGTAGTATAAAACTGTCAAAAACTTTGATTAACTCTCAGGAACCACTCAAATAAAAGATTAATGCAAATTGTAAAAATGCTCAGGACTACTCTGAATACGTTGGCACCCATTTATATTTTGAGTGTTAGATACCCTTTAAACTGCAACATCCTAGTGAAATCAGAACACAGCTGGGTAAATGGGAAAATCGGTCCCAATCATATTCTTTGGAATTTGCCCCATTTGAACCAGAGCGCACTGACAAGTCATTTTGGTGAGAGCTCTGCGCATTAGAGTTTCCATAATGTTATATGCTATGCTCCAAAAGATTTAATCATTTTCCACAGTGTCATGGAACTTTATATTTTATTGTTCTGCAAGTGCATTTTTTTTCTTTTTTTAGCAGATTGGGAAAAGCAATTTCCTTGTTGTTCCCAGGCTGTGATTTTCAATATAATGGGGAATGCAACCTGCTGAGCAGATAATTAGCATTGCAGCCAAAACCTGAACAACACATTCCTACTGTCCTAGTGCAGCACTGGACCAGCTTATTGTGGGCATACAGCACTATAAAGAACTATAGGCAGGATATTTACTGGACTGGTGATCATTTCATCTATGGGCTGCTCAGGTGACCATCAGAATACAGTCAGTCTATCCTTGGCTGAAAGGCTTTATTTCCTGATGTCCCAATCCGTTGGCTTGTAGTCTGATTGTAATGGCAATTGGCACTTGTGCATCTCGCTCAATGGGTATTTTGAGCCATGTGTAAGTATTGTGTAGCTTGCAGAGTGACAACAGATGCACATACCTCCCAACATTTTGGAAACGGAAAGAGGGACAAGAACATTTTTGACTACCCCCTTTTTGCAGCCACACCCCTAATTACCATGCCCATTTTACAAAATTTTAATTTCTGTAGTTATGTTTTATTACAGTTTTACTACTGAAAGTGAATTGCCCTTTTAGCTGTTAGTCTAACTTCTCCCAAGAGACAAAACTTTTACAAATGTATCTTAAGTGTCTATTCTTGGCTCTCTGCCAAGAGTCAATTAAGTTAAAAACATTGTTTGTTTTTTGTCTGTTTAGTGCAGAGAAATGGGGACTTTCCAGTACAAACGCTGGGCTGCGGGTTGAGCTGTCAAAAGTGGGACTGTCCTGCTCAAAATGGGACACGTGGGAGGGATGGGGAATCTTTTCATGGGCATAAATACTTTGGCAAAAAAAATCTTAGAATGGGGTCTCTGCCTTTCATTTGAAGTTATATTTTTTATGCTGAGGATATAGCTCTTGTTTTAGATAAAAATATTTAGACCAATAGGTGTGACTTGGTAACGTCTAGTCAAATGAATAGTCTGAGCAGAAAAATCGCTCCCAATGCCTGTCGGGTTGTAGGACTCATTTGCAAGCTTATACCAAGGCTCCTGGCAGCATCTGCTATTACACAAAGCTCTAGAGACGTTATTAAAGCAAGGAAAAATGCTCACAGTTACTGCAGTAAAACCTATCACTTATAAGCAAATTCTCCTCTTTGGCTTCCAGCTCCTCATTACGGTTACAATTTAAAGTTTTACAGATTGTGCTGTAATGCTCTGAAATCAGAAAATGCAGCTCACTTGTTTTTAGCAAAGGCACCCAGGGCCCTGCACAGATAAGGCTCTGAGCTGAGTATTTAGATTAAACTTGCATGAACAGCTTGCAGGGTAAGCCCAAGAGGTGCAAGGCCATTGAATATGGGTTTTGTTCCTGTATGAGGTTGAAGACACACACACGGATACTTGTAGCAGCTGTTTTTGTGGCCATAATACCCTACCATAGACACAATTGAGACTTTCCTCTGCTAAAACACATGTAATGTCTCTTTCTAGTAGACAAGGCAGGGGCACACTAAGCTACCAGGGGAGATTAATCTGTGAAGGTCTGTAGGTGTGGGACAAATCCAAAACCGCGCTGGACTGCATAAACTTCTTTATTGCGGTGTAGAGATACACAAAATTTTTCGGGTTTTGTCAAGTTTGCAGGAACAATCAAATCACAAACCTAAAAAACCTTGTCACGTCTTGTGATCAATTTCTCCAAATTAACCCCCCGTACAGACCTTCACAGATTGATCTAATTGGGATATCGAACATAGGATACCCAGTGGGAAGATCCACTTAAACATACTTGGTGAGCCTAACCCGAATTATTTGGGATATGTTTACCAGGGGAGATTAGTCATCCAGCGATGAATCACTTTGAACGATTAATCTCCCAGAACTGCCTCCCTGCTGGCTACAGTGTAAACCACCGTCAAGATGGCACTTGGAGCACTTCATTTTCTGAAGTTCCCTCTTAAGGCAACTTCGGGCGACTTCAGAAAACCAAGTGTTCTGAGTGCCATCCCCATGGTTGCTTGCACTGTATCCGGCGGGGAGGCAGGTCGGGGAGATTAGTCGTCCGAAGAAGAAGCGATTTGTCGCTGGGCGACTAATTTCCCCAAGTAGCCTTGTGTGCCCTGGCCCTAAAGGTATTCAAATTACTTGAAGATCCTTTATCCTGAAAGCCCCAGGTCCCAAGCATGCTAGATAACAGGTCCCATACCTGTATTTGTGGTTTTTGAGTTATTTAGCTTTTTTATTCAGCAGCAACAATGCACTGATTGAAGAAAACTGGAATATGAATTGGAGAAGAAGGCTGAATAATAAACAGTAGGGATGCACCGAATCCAATCTTTTGGATTTGGCCAAAACTCTGAATCCTTTGTGAAAGATTTGGCCGAACACCGAACCAAATCTTAATTTACATATGCAAATTAGGGGCTCAGAAAGTGGAAAAAAATGTAATTCATGTGATTTACCATCCTGCCCCTAATTTGGATATGAAAATTAGGGGTTGGACATGGTTTAGCCAGACACAAGGATTCGGCCGAATCCTGCTGAAAAAGGCTGAATCCCAAACCGAATCCTGGATTAGGTGCATCCCTAATAAAAAGTAGCAATAACAATACATTTGTAGCCATAGAGAGCATTTGATTTGTGATGGGGATCAATGACCTCCTCATTTCAAAGCTGGAAAGAGTCAAAAGAAAAAATGAAAGCCAACTGAAAAGTTGTTTAGAATTAGCCATTCTATAACATTCTATGGCATACTAAAAGTTAACTTGAAACGCAATGGCTACAGGTAACAAAGTGCTACATGTGCTATTGATGTTTGCTTTCTAGCTGCTCAAGACTGATCCAACTGGCCAGTTCCTCAGTAGTAAAATCATTTCCCCCATAAACCTCACATGATGTAACATTTCTGCTATTAACTTTTTGATGCTGGTATGTCTTTAAATCATTATGTGAATTTTTAGCAGAGCAGTGTAAGGAGACTCTTCCCTTTTATATTCTGAGATATGAACATACTGAAGGAGTAAGAAAAACTGTAATTAAAGTGTCAGCCAGCGGCTTCTTCTATCTCCGTTTTCCCAAAGGTTGATCAAAGTGCTTGTTGCTCTCTCCTCATATATATATCTCCAATTTATGCGAAACACATAAAACGGCAGCAGCTTGCTGTGCATTATTTACTTCCGCACTTGCATATGTCTAAAGTTTCAGCTGGGCCCTTTGTTCTGCTTAAGTATGAACCGTTCTTATGGCTTTCCCCTACTTAGACGGCTTTCATGATTTCTTCCTAGGAAAAGCTGTGGGAAACTGCATTGTAATGCTCAAAATATAAAAACAAGCTGAGAATTAGCTACTCCAGTTTAAGGGCTCTTGCAGATGAGCGGTTTTTACCTGCGCTCCCCTGCATGAAACTGAAACGCAGGTAGAAAATGCTTTCACTTTAGTGAATTTGCCCCTCTGTATTTTTAGACTGCTAATACGGGGCTTTTGGCTCAGGAGAGTTAACTGAATCCAAGTGCAAGGATAGGCTCACTGTGCTTCAAAGAGATCTATTGAGCTAATCCTGCCTAGCAGTATAAAACTGCCAAAAGCTTTGGTTATATCTCAGGAACCACTAAAATAAAAGGTTAATGCACATTGTAAAAATGCTCAGGACTGCTCTGAATGTGTAGGAACCTATTTTATATTTTTAGGATTAGATACCCTTTAAACTGCAATGTGCAGCATCCTAGTGAAATCAGAACACAGCTGGGCACATATGGGAAGATCAGTCCCAAGAATATTGTTTGGAAGTTGCCCCAGTTGGACCAAAACACACTGACAGATGTCATTTTGGATCAGATATTTGTGCAAATGTGCTGGCAATGTTGTGCAGGGATTGCTGAGAAATGCAAAAGAAAAACACTGGCAATTTGGGTGGCACTTTTCCATTGAAATCAATATAAAGGTGCAGGGGGCAAGGGCATCTTGAGTGCATTGGCAATCTATGGGAAGAAGACTAAAATATTATGTTTACAGAGAACTGCCAACACATCCATGCCCCTTCTGATCATTAGAGAGTTGGCAGCCTCCCAATCATCTAGAAATGCAAAATGCTGTTACAGCAGAGCATATGTAGGCAGGGAGAATTGCATTAACACGTAATAAATATGTTGGGCTTCTGTTGTGCCAGTACTTTGCCTTTAAACAAGCTATTGTCTGCTGTGAGTAACAGGCTGATAGCACACAGGGCATTATTTCCACTAAATAACATTATGAGCAGTGTTTAGGGTTCCTCTGTGTTCTTGTGCCATTACCCTTAGGGCAGAGACACACGTCGAGATTCACAGAGCTTATTCGCCCAACGAAAAATCACCTCTTCTACGGGCGACTAATCTCCCCCGGAACTGCCTTTGTTTTCCGAAGTTGCGACTTCAGAAAACAAAACACTCAGAGTGCTCCAAGTGTCATCCCGCCGGTGGTTTAGATTCTAGCCAGTGGGAAGGCAGTTCTGGGGGGGAGATTAGTTGCCTGAAGAAGAGGCGATTTGTCGTAAGGCGACTAAATCTTCACGTGTGTCTCTGCCCTTTTAAAGCCTCCTGAATATGTGTGTGTGGCAAAATAAAGGCTATATAAACTAATTTACACAAATGGGATAAGAAAGAAGAGTACTGTGGCTCTCGTCTCTTCATGGTTTCAGGAATGTTCTTTAAAGGGGAATTTAATTGGGAAGATTCAGTTTTTCGTGTCACCGGGGAGTCCAGCTTTCATATCAAAGTCCCATGGCAGGTTATACTCTGTAGAACAGCAGCCTAAATCACTATCCCACTCCATGGCGGATATTGTGGGTACCCATGGGGCCACACAAGGAAGCAGATGGCATTTTACTATTTTATTATACATTTAGAAATCTCTTAAAATGCAAGCACCAGTGGAGAATCAAATGTCTGTCTCACAAGTGGAGATAGTTTAGCATTAGTCTCTGGCTCTTGCTTTTGTATTTTCCCCCTATGAATTTGTCTGTGTGCCTAATCAGCAAGTCAGGCAGACACACACATTATCTGTGAAGCGTTAGGAGGGTCTGGGCAGACTTCAGAGCATAAATCCTGCAGGCAGTCCTGAGTCTTCACTTGGCATATTCGGCTAAAATGTATTATTGCTGCAGATGTGCCTTAATCCCTTAAAATCAAAGGGGGATTTGCCTTTTTCCCTAGTAAATAGAAATGGAATTGCATCTGTTTTTTTCCCCCTGCAAATTCACATTTTTTTATTTTGGAAACGAAAGATACCCAGTTTCAGAAAAATAAAATCAGTGCTGTTGTTAAACTGTAATTCCCACTGACCTCTGACTTCTTTGGCCATTTCTACATCAACAACAACTGGCAAGCTACATAATGTATGACATTAATGATGTATCATTTGTACTTTTACCTGGGATGGTTTCTTCTGATTAAATCCCTTTTCGAAAACACAGATTTCCCCTTTCTCGGAATCCTGCTTGATTCCAGTCACGCGGTGCATTGGCAGGACAAGTATCTGAATGTGCAACATCCTCTATTATGTCATGGGGTGTTTTATTAGCTTTTACTAAGTATGTGCTAGATGCGCTGCAGCAAAGGCAAGTTCTCTGGGTTTTGGAAAAGACGAGGAAGCCGAATGCACTAATGTTTTGGCCAAAATACCAAATGATTACTGTACAGAGCTCATCCGGACTTGGCCAAAGCCCTATGTCTGCTTCTGACTCGGCAATAAGTGTAGGACTTATGAAGCCCTCTGTGCTCCACAATCTGCCTTCATGCCTCTTATATCCTCTTATAAGTAGAGTATATGGGTTTATTTGGTGTCCTCCATGGGTGAGGACAAAAGGCTCACCCTCACTTGTTTAGTGTCTGCAAGCATGGCTGCACTTAGTCTCTCATTTACAAATGACAATCCCCTTTGCAGTACATTCAGTTCTTTTTCCCTTCTGCCTCACCATTATTCTTACCATATAGCAATATTCAATACCCTATCCGTCTCATGATCTCTCTGATCCCAATGTTTTTCCTTCGCTTGCCAATTATTCCAGCATCAAGTCAAATCTAGTTTATTGTCATCTCTACTGTATACAAAAAGAAATCATACCCAGCGCGATGAAATTACAATCTTAAGGTGGCCATAGACGTGGAGATCTGCTCGTTGCGATGCAGATCTCTCCCCGATATGCCCACATTGAGGTGGGTGATATGGGGCTGATCTAATTGTGGGCACTAGGGCCCAATGATCGGATCCTAATGCATTTGATATAGGCCGTCAGATCACATCAACGCACAGATGCGGGCGCGGTCCGGCAGGATTTTTCAGCCCATCTGACGGTCCTGCACGCTGGCAGCTTTTATCAGCCCATGTATGGGGACCATAACACTTATTTTCCTTTCCTGCCCCAGCCATACACCACTCAATACATATACGTCCACAAGAATAGAAGCATAAACTGCAAAAATCATATTGCCGTAAACAATAGACACCAAAGCATAAACAATGTGCAAAGAAAAACAACATATATTCAATTCAGTTTTACAGTCTGACCCATATAAATATAAGGTGCTATTCTGTTACAATGTTGTGCAATATACAAATAGTATAATGTGCTATTCTTTTATAATATTGTGCAAATGTGGCCTTTCTACCAGCCTCTACTCTAGCACATGCTCAAATATATCCACCAGAAAATCTACATGTATATTCTAGTGATAATAATAATTATCTTGTTACATTCTACCTAAGATGCACCATGCTTTGGTTGGCGTCTCTATTTAAAAAAGAATACATACCGGTAATGTATATTCTATAGTGATAATAATTATGTTATCTTGTTACATTCTACCCAAGGTGCACCATGCTGTGGTTGGCTACTAAATTAAAAAATCCCAGGCTTGGTATCAGAAGAACAGCTAGGAAAGAAGGGCCCAAGAAGAGCGTTCCTCTCACCTTACACTAACCACAAGCTGTATATAAATTCCATGACCAGAGCTATATCTTGTGACATTAATGTATATTGATTTAACGTATCAGAAGTAGCTGATGGTGCCTTGTATTTATCACTGAGTGGAGCTCTACAGGGGGAAGAAATGGACTCCTCTATTTTATATTGTTAATGGGTCCTAAGTGGAATACCATTGCTTCCTTCCCCCAATATATCTGTAGCTTTCCTGGCCTTTATTCATTACGTCAGTATTGACTTGGCTCTTCTAAAGTGGTTATATTTTAGGTGTTTTTAAAGCCAGCCCTCTGTACCTGCTCACTTCTCAAAGCTAAAGCTGGCCATAAATGCAAAGATCCGATCGTACCAATCCTCCATTCGTACGATTTTCGGATCGTGTGTGGAGTGTCCCGACATTTGTCGTGCCGTGCAGATCGGTCGTTCAGTCGATGGGACAGGTTAGAAGATTTCTGTTGGCTGCCAATCATATCTCTGCATTTATTTGCCTTGCTGAATGTGGCATGGCCATGAGTTGTCTCCTCTGTGCTGCTCTGTGTTCCACAAATAGAATCTAGAAGAGACGGGCACATAGCCACAGTGCTAATGACAGCTTAGTGACCTCTGGCCAACAACTGACGGGCAACGGGCATTAGTAGCATTGCATGCTGGACAGTAATCCTGATGGAAACCTCTATGTTGGTGAGGAAAAGCAAAGCAGTAATATTCAAGGTTGGTGGAATGATGAGGGATGTAGTGCAACAATAACCAGAGAGCTGGCTGGGCATTACTTCATTTTATTTGTTTTTAATGAGCCCTGCCTTTTCTTCTGCCTTCCCCCATCTTTTTAATCTCTGACCGTAGTAGGGATGCTACCTCAACCCTTAAACCAGGTCCTGGCTAATTCACTTTTAAATCAGATGCTGAACATAAAGCAGATCAGTCAGCAGTGTGCGTCGCTGGCTTTCCATTCAGGACAAGGATTTAATATATGTGTTACTGGCTAGAGCAGTGATTCCCAAACTGTGGGGCAGCCCTTCCCAAGGGGGAGCTTGGAACAACGGCCTAAGGCTAGTATTTTATTGAGAATTGAATGGCCATTTTCCCTACTAGATTCACTTGAAAGCCCATCTTGAATGCCATTTAGGATAATTTGGGCTGAATATGTATTTCAAGCCCCTTGACACTGCAGCTAAATGACTAATACACTGATATTTTCCTATTTCTATTCTCATTTCATGAACTAATGGCTAAAGATTGGACCTGCAACAGGGTTAAGCTGGCCATAGACACCAAGATCTACCTGCAGTATTGTCTGAACGATTGTACGTCCTCATCTTCCGACCTGCCACTAACCATTCAGATCAAATAAAGTAGTAAAAGAACAGATCAGCCGATGTTCTGCCCCACAGCAATCATAGGAAAGTTTTGGTCTGACAAAACTGATATAGTCAGATCGGAAATACACGCAGAGATATGATCGGCAGCTGACACAAATCTTTTAACCTGTCCCATTGACTGAACGACCGATCGGCATGGCAAGATAAATGTCGGGACACTCCACAAACGATCTGAAAATCATACGAATCGAGGATACAGTATGATCGGATCTTTGCGTCTATGGCCAGCTTTAGGGTGAAATGACAACCATTGGCCTTGGCTCTTGGATCTCAAAAACACATAGAATAACAGTGGCTCCTCCCCACTAACTTTTTCATTAATTTTTAATATTTCAATTATGATTGTGAGGACCATAGGTTTCCCTGCCCCAAACGTCTACAGTATGCAGGGGTGTATCTACAGAGGAAGCAGACCCTGTGGGGGGGGGCAGGAGGTATAGGAGGCCCCATTAGGCCCTAATTCAAATACAATTTCAATAAATATTGGTAAAACAGTTCAGCCTCTAAATATTTATGGGGTCTGTGAGCAGGGTCGCACTGGGCCGGCAGGACACAGGGAAAAAACCCTATGGGTCCCGCAGGCCCAGATCCACGTTCTGTTGTTTCTTCCTGCCGCAACCCCCAGGGGTCGCGGCAATAACAATCCTTTAGTGCATGCACACGTTGCACGGAGCGTTCTCTGCAGCCTGGTGCCCCGGCGCGCGGGGGAGGGGGGCCCTGGGATAGCAGCCCTGGTGGGTCCCTGGCCCCCCAGTCCGACCCTGCCTGTGGGGCCCAGTAATATCTACTTTTAAAGGCAGAGACACACACAAAGATTTGGGGAGATTTAGTCACCTGTTGACAAATCGCCTCTACTTCAGGCAACTAAACTCCCCCAAAAAGCCTTCCCGCCGACTAGACTCTAAACAAAGCAATCGGAGTTCCATCTCGCAGGTGATTTAGATTTTACCCGGTGGTTTTCGGGGAGATTAGTCGCCTCAGGAAGATGCAGTTTACCAGCTTTTTCTGATTGTTTCCATCCATCCTAGACAGGGCAGTACAATAGGATATTGGTGTGAGTTATCCAATTCTATGCGTAGATTTCCTTTTGTATCATGAGAAAGCAATAAATAAAGGCAGTTATTCGCGCTCTTAATTGGCGACAAGTGATATTGATATAAAAAGGGACATTAATTTGTTCTTACATCAGTCTCATTTGCCCCCTCTGACCATGAACCCCTTAGGCGTAATGCGAATCCACTTAAATTTAAAGCCGGCGCTCTCTTGCAAGGCGCTCCATATGGTGGCTAAGGCTTTAGTGGAACATATGCTTCCCAGTAACCTGACGAGAGAGAGACAGCCATGCAGGGGAACAGTAGCACAAAGGAGCCGCTGGAAGTTTGCTCTCTGAATAATACATGACAGGCTGAGTCACAGCTGTTCTACTTGTGGCTTTTTGTCAGGAAGACGTCTGCTGACACTGTGCCGTGGGGCAGGAACCGAAATTTTGTCTTGTCCTTTTTTGTGGTTCTTTAATCCT
>CM044440.1:107586345-107600490 GCA_024363595.1 Xenopus borealis
ATAAATAAAAATATAACAAATATTGAAACATACCACACACCACATCCAGTTATATGTCACCCTTTTTAATCCAGCTTTAAAAGGGCACCTATGGGCCGAAAACATTTCCCCAGCGCCTGTAGGGGGCTTTTTTTTTCAACTACTAGAACCCCAAACCAGAATGTGGGCTCCATCAGCCCGCACCTTCGGTTGGGGGAAATTTTTTCGCCCATTGGTGCCCTTTAAGTGTACAAAAGGTGGTAGCAACAGTGGACCACCACAAAGAGATACAGGCAGGCCCAGACTGGCAATCTGTGGGTTTTGGCCAGTGGGGCTGCTATAAGGTCCCATAGAAAGTCAGTATTTAGTGGGCTGGTGGGTGCTGTTCGGGCCTCTGTGTGGGCTGATTGGGTCTCTGTGTACCTGAAATGCCAGGGCTTATTTTAATTCTCAGTCCAGACCTGGACACGGGTATAGGACCTGTTATCCAGAATTCTCAGTACCCATGGTTTTTCCAAATAAGGTTTTTTTTTTTTTATTTGTATCTCCAAACTTTGTCTTATAAAAAAATAAAATAAACATGAAATAAAGCTAACAGGATTTTTTTGCCTTCAATGCGGATTAACTATATCTTAGTTGGGATCATGTACAAGGTACTGTTTTATTATGGAAATGAAATATTTTTTAATTGAATTATTTCATGAAAATGGAGTCTGCGGGGCTCTGAACTTTCTGGATTACAGGTTTCTGGATAACAGATCCCAAAACTTAAGAGACACTGACACATGCTCAAAAACTATGTTGGTGTCCTCAGACGGACCCATTATTATTACTAATGGTACAGCCAGTTGACGTGTCGGCTCACAGCTCCATTTATCAGCTGTGTAACTGCCCACTGCTTAAAGGTACTGTGGATTATTGTTGCAGTAGCTGCAGTGTTGCTAATAAGGATATTCAAAACAAAATAATGTCCTTCCAAGGATATTAGGTCCTTAATAGGAAACTGACATGTCTGTATCCCCTTCTCATAGGCTCTATGAGTAAGTGCCCCAATAGGCACGAAACGCGTCAGGCAATTTGTGTATATGTCTTAATAAGTGTATTGAATTTTTAATTAACCTTCCGGATATCATTTTTCACTTTTGAGGAAGTATTTACACTGTTTTGTTTTTGATGAATTAATACCTAGCCTTATTTCTTTTGTGCTTTTAGGCTCTTAATCATGAGCCTGTGATTAAGTGCCAAAAGGCACGAAACGCATAAGTCTATGTATTAATTTACTTTGTGGCCTAAAATAATGTTCTCAGTTCTTTTACAAGCCTGTTTGTAAAATCTGTGAGCCTTCGGTTGTGACCCCACGTACTACCGGTGAGAAACAAAATAACTTATTGGCCTTACATTGGGATTTTCTGTTTTTCGACTGAATGTTTTTCTTCCCGCCCACATTGCTGCAGATGACCTAGACAGCATGCTATCATACACTTCATGCGTACCATAGAGTACAGCCATCCATCGTGCTAGAAATTATAGTGAGCTATAGCTCCTCCAAATATCCCACTCTGGGGGTTTTCCACCAAACTGCAACTAAACGTTTACAACTTCCACTCGCCACTAACATTTTATGTGTTTTTTCTTTTTCTTACAGCGGAGCCACTGCCTTTAATGGACCTGTGCCGAAGATCAGTCCGCTTTGCTATAGGCCGAGACCGTTTGAACCAAATCGAGTCTTTACCTTTGCCTCAGGCGCTGAAGAACTATTTACAGTATCAGTGAGATGTTTGTGGATGCTCTTCACCTCAGCCGGACATCAATAAATAAAAAAACATGGAATAATGCAAAATGGCAGATATTGTTTACATGGAAACAAAACACCGTTGTGGTGGACCCTTACGCTTTATTTAATTTCTAAAATATATATATATATTATTAATATAGTTTTGTTTTTTTGTTCCTGTAAGTCGTGCCACAGAACCCAGCTTGAGTTTCTGTTAGTGGGAAAAACCTTGCCTGATTCTCCATAAAGTATTTGAATGTTATTTCCAAACATAAACAAGAGGATGTTGGATTACTAGTTGGCCTGTTACTTTGGAACCTTTTGCTAGAGCAAGAAAATATATGTAAAGTCTGATTTGGGTTAAAATATACTATAATTCTTAAGGGGATACGGTCATTGGAAATTTTTTATTTTTTTTCAAAATGCATCAGTGAATAGTGCTGCTCCAGCATACTTCTGCACTGAAATCCATTTCTCAAAAGAGCAAACAGATTTTTTTTATATTTCATTTTGAAATCTGACATGGGGCTAGACATATTGCCAGTTTCCCTACTGCCCCCCAGTCATGTGACTTGTGCTCTGATAAACTTCAGTCACTCTTTACTTCTGTACTGCAATTTGGAGTGATATCATCCCCCCCCCCCAGCAGCCTAATAAAAGAACAATGGAAGGTAACCAGATAGCCGCTCCCTAACACAACACTGGTAGATCTAAGAACAGCACTCAATAGTAAAATAGTAAAAACCCATGTCCCACTGAGACACATTGTTACATTGAGTAAGAGAAACAACAGCCTACCAGAAAGCAGTTCCGTCCTGGCCCTTTTTGAAAGCACATGACCAGGCAAAATGACCTGAGATGGCTGCCTACATGCCAATGTTATAAATTAAAAAAAATAAACTTGCTGGTTCAGGAATTACATTTTATATTGTAGATTGAATTATTTGCAGTGTAAACAGTGTAATTTAGAAATAAAAAATACATACTAAAAATTATGACAATCCCTTTAATAAACAAAACAAAAGTCACACTGCTGTATTATGTTGCTCACTCCTGTTTAGCTAAGGTCCAAACCCTTCTTGTTTTATTCCCTACTTGCAAATAGTGACTGTAATCCTTGCAATGAAGTCTAATCAGAGCTATCAGTTGGGGGTATTTCAAGTATGGGCTTCTATTCAGGGAGGTTTCTGATAAGCCAGTGGTTAGACTAGAGTATAGCATGTTTAGGTTAGCTGGTGCCTATAGTAGTAGTAAGAATTATCAGTGGGGGCTGTGGCAATGGGTACCAGCTATAGTAGGCCAAACTGAGGTTAGCTGGTGCCTATAGTAGTAGTAAGAATTATCAGTGGGGGCTGTGGCAATGGGTACCAGCTATAGTAGGCCAAACTGACAAAAAAATATATTTGGTGAAGCATGTCTAGCCAACGTAACGTTTTGGTCCTTGAGAAAGGTCCCAAGTGGGTTGGCTAGAAATGCTTCACTTAATATATTTTTTTCAAGAATATACCGGTGTTGATAGTTCTTTCTGGAAAATATATGTAAGCCTTAACATCATTTTTACTGGTTACTGAACAAACGTTTATCTACTTAAACCCTACAGTCCCAAAAATAATCAAGGCTAATTTTGACAAATGACCAGCCATGTGTATCCGAAGTCATTTTTTGTGTGCTAGTAATTGCTTAATCTTATACCTTGTTATAAATAATGCAGATATAAAGTAGATTCAGCATTCATGTTATTACTTTAGTTAGTGTTAGTGCTTTAAAGCAATGAGAAAACAAGTCCCTGGCTGCTGGTCCATTAGAACGCGAGGATATGTTACTACTAGTAGTTGACTAGATTGCATATATCTTGCCGTTTTTTCCCTGATGGATTGATCATTGCAATTGAGACTTAACTAGAATATAAATATTTTTTTACCCCCAACCTATGGAGGAAATAATGAATTCTGCACAGAGCAAGACCTAAAAGAATGGTGCTTAGCTTGGCGATTGACTCAATGCTAACTGTTTCTCATTTTCTCATTGGCAAGAGGTGCGCCACTAGCTTTTGTAGTAGGTGGACCTCTCTGTTTTTCCCATTACAGAAACGCTAATTTTTAAAAGAAAATTGTCTCCAGTCTGTGAATTACAAACCAAAGCAAACATTTTTGTGTGATCTGTGTTTTTTAAAGCGTTAAATTGAGCGAGAGTTTTGATGGTTTATATTCCTTTCAGTATGTCTTTTTTTCCCTTAATACAAAGATGAAATACTTGTCACATTTTACCTGAAAAAAAAATTACTTTATGTAAATGATTGTTTTTTTCCCCCCCCCTCTTTTTAATGTATATATTTGATAATTTGTTTATTTATCTTTCAGATTCAATTAGATTCTATTTAAAATCAATGTTTCTTCTGCCACAGAAATACTGTCCTCTGCCATATTCATGTTTGGCCGCTTTCATGGTCAGAGGGGACTGTGGGAAGTTTGCTTTCAATTTTTGGTTTGTAAAGCAATTTTGACAGTATTTTCCAACTGACACTTGGCCAGATTAGCTCTGCCTGTGGTTTTTATTTTATAAGGCCTTTATTTAAGGAGGAAAACGTCCTACCTTCACTGCTCGATTTGTAAGCAACCTCTATACCTGTTCCCTAAAATTAGGTGTTGGAGCCAAAATACTTACTTAAATATGCTTTAAGTTGCTTTGATATTGTATCCCATATAGGAAATATCAGGATATTGGATATCAACTAAGAGTAGAAGTCCCCTTGGAGTCCTATAACCAGAATCTCCTTAGAGGAGAACTAAAACTCAACAAATAATCGACAAACAGAAAAACATATCCCATTTTGGGCCTTTGTACCAGTCCAAGGTCACCACAGCCCTTTAAAAGTGAATATGTTTTTCCTACAAAGTTGCCCTCAGTAGCTCCCTATCTTGAGGCCGGTGGCATCGGCCTTATGACAGACCTCACATATGGCTCTAAACTTAGATTTTCAACAGAATCCAAGAGCACACTGAGCATTTGCAGTACCAGGGACACTCAAAAAAGAGTAGACATAACCTTGGAGTCCTATAGCCTGTATACAAGCACTCGGCCTTCAGCCTTGTGCTTTTGCGTGGTCCTGGAACACCTCTGTGACTTCTAATTGCTTTTAGAAGGCATGTTTTTCCATATATAATTTATTTATTTTTTTAGGTCTAGTAGACTACAGCACAGGTTCTGCTTGGGAGACTATTATCTACCTTTTGGCCATGACCAAAAGAGAAGGAAAGCGTTTGAATGGCACAACACAAAACCTGATAAAATAGAACTAGATACCTCCTACCCAACTGCTGGGCAGTGAAAAACCAAATCTAAAGACTGGAATGAATTATGGTAGAAAAATAAGGCCTTAAAAAAATATATGCCACAGACATATGGGCTACTGACTGTAACTAGTAGGATGTAATACTGATATTCTGGAGTCACTTTAAACATTTGTTGCATACCTAACTCACACTCCCTTTATCTCTTGTTTAGTTTCCTTCCCAGGAACCACCACATCTTATATCTGGGGCATTCTGTGATAACATCTCATGTTATAATTAAGAGCTCCATGCATGACAGCTACAGTTATTTTGTGTGCAACACACACAAATGATTAATGATGACTAGTCACTTCACCCATTGTCCTGAAGATATACAGACCACATTCTAGAATATTCATTCATCCTTCCTAAGATACAGTCATATTATATTCTACCTTCCCCGAGGACTGGGAAACCTTGACAAAGATACTAAAGGTAAAATTCACAACATGCCAGGTTTGTTGCTTCACTCATCAACCCATCTCATCTGGGCTCCCAAAATAAATTATTCATAGTGCATGGTGGGAAGCCATGCCCTGACTTAGGTAATTAAAAATGATAATGGAGCTACTGTTGCCGATGTTGACTGTAAGAAGGAATGTACAATGTGAATTAAACTGTCTGGTTGTTAAAAAGCATGTTTGTTTCTAGTGGTTGAAATTATCCTAAGCCTAAACTGAAATGCATTGTTACAATGAGAATTGCAGGGGGGGTTGACCATGTCACTAATCTGCCATCATTGTATTGTAAACCACTTTTTTCCCGGATTTCTTGGGACAGAAGTCAAGTTGCCAGAAGGTCTATCCAGTGTCAGAGAAACCCTGATGGTAACCAGTTTCCTGCAGTGCCTTACTGCCAATCCAACCATGAGTGGCATCAACAGAGCTGACAAAATGTTCATGTGAAAATGAGTGAATGATACAATCCTTTCTAATAAAGTGTACTTCTTACAAACAATGTCCTACATTTGTATCTTTGGTTTTTTCCATAATTTGGACAGGAGACAAGCTTTAGCAATACAGCACAACAGACGCCTCTTAGGAACATAAAGCATTGGGTATTATGTGCTGCTACCCCAAGTTGCTAATCCATTTTCTATGCCAGTAATCCCCAACCAGTAGCTTGTGAGCAACATGTTGCTCTCCAACTACTTGGATGTTGCTCCCAGTGGCCTAAATGCAGGAGTTTATTTTTGATTTCCATGCTTGGAGGAAAGTTTCGGTTGCACAAGAACCAGGTCTACCATTAAACAGAGCCGTAATACAAGTTGCCAATCCACATGAGGGCTACCAAAGGGCCAATTACAGCACTTATTTGGCACCCCAAGAACATTTTTCATGATAGTGTTGCTCCCCAACTCCTTTTTCTTCTGAATGTTGCTCACGGCCTCAAAAGGTTGGGGATCTCTGTTCTATGCCAATGATGGCAGAACTTTTTAGTATTCCAGTATACCACCTTGATGGAGACAGTTTATAATAAAACAATAATATTGTCACAAAAAATTGCAGTGGATAAAAATGCAGAAGGAATTCTTGGGAAAAGGGTTGAGGATCACACACAACAAATCTGTGGCTATCTATATATATCTATATCTATAGATATATATATATATATCTATATATATATATATATATATAAAGCAAAAAAAAAAACATCCGCACACATAGGTCTTGATAAGAGGAAAAAAAAGCTGGTAGATTTATTTCAACGTTTCGGCTTACAAACTCAAGCCGTCATCAGGAAGGAAATTTTTGTTCCAGCACCTAGGCATCACCATGGCTATCTGAGTGCACCTATCTAGTTATATGTATATATATATGTGTGTGTGTGTGTATATATATATATATATATATATATATATATATACTTCCAAAAAGGTCAGCACTCTCAGGTCTTAAAAATATAAACAAAATGTACTAATAAAATAACAGACTAATGTTTCAGCCTAGAACTAAGGCCTTTCTCAAAGTACCAAAATCAACTTAGAGCATGTCTTTTAACTACCAGCTGGCAGGAAAGCAACAGCTGCAGTATATATAGACTCCCATAGACTCCATTGTAATTAAATAATTCAGATTATTAAAAATGATTTCCTTTTTCTCTGTAATAATAAAACAGTAGCTTGTACTTGATTCAAACTAAGATATAATTAATCCTTACTGGAAGCAGAACCAGCCTATTGGGTTGAATTAATACAGTATTTACATGGTTTTCTAGGAGACTTAGGGGCAGAATTATCAAGGCTCGAATTTCGAAGTGCAAAAACATCGAATTTAAAAAGACCAACCCAAATTAATTTAAAAAAAAATTTTTTCAATTGCATAGATCTGTTTTTGTTCGAATAGGTCCATATTAGATCAAATTATATCTGTAATAGACTCTCTAGGGAAGTGAGATAGAGAGTACAGATAGTAAGAGCAGCTTGACTCCAACCAGGAGGGATAGCTAGGAGGTAGCTCTCCTCTCAGGCAAGAAAGTCCTGTCGATAGGGACACAGCCTAATAGGGATCAGGTCTAGTGAGTTCCCTGATCCCCTGTGTGAGGATCCAGGCCATTGTGCTGTCTCTGGAGGAAAGTCCCTGGCATCTACCTTGAAAGCTCTGTGTGAGCAGGTGTGCCTGTATATTCTGCATCTACCTCTGTCAGCTCTGTGTGAGTGGGTTGTCACTATATACTGCCAATGCCTCTGTACCACTGTGAGTAAGCCTGTGGATCATTTGTCTTGGACAAATAGAAGCTATATTCCAAGAACCTCCTGGCGCCCATTCTTTCCTGTTTTGTTGCACAGTAGCTTGAGCGTTGTAGTTGCACTACACCATTCCTGAGATCTTCCGTTTCGTGAAGGCCTGGGGTGTATGAGTCAAATATAACCCATATTCTAAGCACTAGCTGGACATTAACCCCTTTTTGGTTTGCTTAGCCAAGTTAGCATTGCAAGTCTTTAAAACTTGCAGATGGCACAAGCCATGCACATACAATATACCATAAATGCAAGAAGACTTCATTGATTTTTTTATTGTATAAAATAGCTGAATGGATTACTTATTGCCCCCTCAGCATCTGTAGTTGCTACTTCATCTAGCAGTTTTTGACATGCTGGCTGGCCACAATTATCCTCATCACCCCATAGATCTACTCCAATGTTATACAAATATACCACAGCACCACAACACACTGTGGTGTTGCAGTACACA
This sequence comes from Xenopus borealis, assembly GCA_024363595.1. Taxonomy (NCBI): domain Eukaryota; kingdom Metazoa; phylum Chordata; class Amphibia; order Anura; family Pipidae; genus Xenopus; species Xenopus borealis. Next base: position 107,594,625 of record CM044440.1, read on the forward strand.
AGGCAAACTTTTTAAAGCTGTGCCCCCAGCCATTTTCTCCTCTTTCCTCTCTCCTGATTGCCTTGTCTCTGCCTAATATATTTCAGAGTGCTTGCACTAGGTCTATGTGACTTTTTACCTTGAAAGAAGCAAGAACTCTCACTCCTTGACTGAACTCAAAGTAGAATTTAGAATCTTTTCTTTTTTTTCTGGTACATATGAGCAATTTATATCTGGGAGAAAATATCAGGAGGTGATATGGGTAAAACATCAACGCAAAGAGACCTGGTGCATGTGTGTCCCCAGTGTTGCAGCACCCAATGCAAAAGCCTCATCCACCTACCCATAGTTCTGCTCCTGATTTCACATGCAAGAGTTATGATCCATATTGAAGTCAGTTAACCCTTGTGTTGCTACGGGATGGTGTATTTGCTCAGAAGGCCAGTGGGATATGCCGTGTGTGCGGCTAATGGAGTTTATTGATTTTCAGTAGCCTGGAGCTAAATATTGACTGCTAGATCTGTACATAAGAGCAGACTTCTAGGAGAAAATAGCAAAGCAGATAATCAATATAACTTCCATTTGAAAAGGAAGATGCTATAGGTAAACATCTGCATAAAAAAGTTGTATATATAGGATAAATGAAAAAACCCTAATTTTGCAGGCTATGAGTAATATATGGTGTTTCTTTTACATGGTGCTAAAAATTATCTTTATTAGAACTCCCTATAGATGTTCTCTGGTCCCTGTCTTTGTTTCAAATGAGGGGTGGGCGTGTCCTAATATGTCCCTACCAGAAGCACAGTAGGAGGTGCGCAGCCAATCACTATCCCTATCAGTTCCTGCTAGCTGCTGATTGGTTCCTGTCCTACAGTGCAATGAACTGAGAGCCACTGGCTCCCCTGCACAACCTGGGAATTCAGGGAGCAGGAAGTGGAAGGGAGGGATTATTAGGGTTTTAGCAGAAATGTTCAATAAATCAGCCTGAAACACTACTTTTTTTAAGCATAATTCTTCTATATTGAAATGAGTATAATTCACTAGTACATTCTTTTTTTTTACACAATATATCTCCTTTAACGTATTGCTACGGGAAGTGGTAAACACTTGGGGGCAGATTCAGTAACGGGCAAGTTTTCGCCAGCGTCTGCTTTGCACTCCTCACCTGACACAAATGCACTACGAATATACTAATTTGTTAAAATGCAAAGTTGGACCCTGGAGACTTTTCGCTAGTGTTACTACAGCTTTGCGATAATTTCATAGCAAAGATGCACTAGCGTTCATTTGTGCCTAGAGAAGATTCGCTAGTGATCTTGCGCTTAGGTCAATTTGTAGATTCACTAATGGGTCAATTCTCACCAGCATCTGCTTCGCACCCCTCACCAGGAACATGCACTACAAATATACTAATTTGTTACTTCGGCTGTGTGAGCATTTCATAGAGAAGCTGCAATAGCATTCATTTGTGCCTAGTGATTTAGGTCAGTTTGCATAGGGCAGGAAATTTAAAGTTATATGGAGGTCTTTATTATAAATGTTGGTGCAAATGGTTTAAGTTTTTATTACACATGTCCAGGGAACCTTAATAAACACGAGAGTTAATATAATGCCCTACACACGAGCCCACTGTAAAATGAAGGTTCCATATTATATAAAATGTCTGTAGAAAACCCAAAAAAAAGTCTAACTTAGGACTTATGCAGGCAATCTCTCTTAAAAAAAATGAAAAGTCCCCCGCGTTTTTTGAACTTTAATGCATTTTTGGCAGACAGAATATGATGTAAGTGACAGAAAATGCATTTTCGAGCAACAAATCTCCCTGCAATCTCCTCGTCTGGAAGAGCCCTTAAGAAAGATGGGCCACTTGCATTAAAATGTAAATGAGCTTCTCACCTAAAAATGCTAATTAGGTCTGTCTTTAATATGTAAATGAGTTAATCACTTTAGAAATGTAAATGAGCTGTCCATAACAGCCACAGCTAAGCAGATGCCTATATTTGTTAGTACTCATACCTGTACTGGCATATGGGAGGAACCAGGAATTCTGACCAACTTCAGTTAGTGATATTCGAGTTGTTTGCTATATACCCAATCCTTTATGCTTATAATAGGTATGTTGGCAACAGGAGGATCCATGCTCAGAACAGTCACTTCAGCCTGTATATGTAACACTGTGATATGTAGCATTAATTACATGAGACAGTCTAGTCTCTTCACGTATGTCACACTTTGGCCCTGTGATACACATGGTAATTATAGTTCTCTTATCTGCCAGGGTACATTGTCTAGTTGGGGGCACACAAAGGAAAATGTAGAATATACTGTAAGTATAGGGCCACTAATCCATCAGATAGAATAGTTGTGATAGAAACTAGGGGGAGCCAGTTCCAGCACTTCGGGTGTATAATATTGCTGTGGATTATATGGTAATGGACTCTTAACATATTAATAAACACTATTCTAGTTAATCTTGAGGTTGGAAATATATATTAAGCTTTTGCATGCGCATGAATACATAGGCTGCTTTGAAACTTTTTGCCAGGGCTGCTTTTTCCTCCCAGTCTGGCCCTGACGATGACCCTGCGGCTGGCAACGCTGGCGAAAAATTGCTAGCATTAGCTGATTCGCCCTTTAGTAAATCTGCCCCTTTGAATGGAATTGACTTGGATGATGTTGCGTTTTCTCTTCCTATTCTCTCCATAAAAATAGATTTAAGTAGGAGCACCAAACAGAGGCAGATGTTTGCATATACTTCAGACTGTAGCACTGGCATTAGCATGAGTACAGTACAAATATTAGCTGGCTGACAAACACTCCAGAGAGAATGGAAAGGTACTGAAATCAGAGCACAAGAATAGTTTCTCACGTGTGTAAATCAGTATAGGAATTGTACAAATATACCAACAGATTATGCACAGGGTCTGACAAAATGCAATGAAAGAGACAAGGGGGTACCACTCACAAAGGTGATTCAGGGTTCTTAATGAGGGGGGTTCCAGTTTTTGCCAGTTTTGCCAGTTTGGAGAAACTGACGTTGCTAAACAGGCAGTTGTCAACACTGACTTCCGTTATCGTCCCTCCACCACGTAAGCCAGAAAAAGCCCAGCCCTAAGTACCACAGAAGTTGGACAGCACTGGAAAAGTATTAAAAAGTGAACACCAATTGCAAATTGTCTTAAAATTACAATGTCTACATCACACTAAAACTTTAAATGATAAAATATTCCAAGCACACACTCTTTTACTTTAATGCACGTGCATCAATCAGAGTCTGCTGACACCCAGTGAAGGTAAATAAGATGTCAACTCAGCACTGCACTACTTCTTTTCCCCTGAGTCAGTGCAATTGTTTCCTTAAAGGAGAAGGAAGGTCTTCTTCCACTTGGGGGTGCCAAATAATAGGCACCCCAAAGTAGAAGAAGATTTTCCCTTTCCTTTAAAGGAACACCGGCCCAGGGAAATCTTGCTTTGAGCTATGGGGAAACCAAACATTGAACCACAAACGTTGCTTAAACCCAAAATGTCTCAAAAACCCCTGCCCTAGGGTCATAATTAACGAGACTTCAATAGATAATGGGACCTGTTAGAAAAATCAATGCTGAAAGTGCAGTTAGAGTGAAGGATGAGAGAAACAAGGCAGAGAAGTGATCTTTAGAGGTTCGGTAGGTATCACATGCTGCAGTATGTTCTAGGACAGGGGTGTCCAAACTTTTGGCTTCCCTGGGCCACATTGGAAAAGGAAAAATTGTCTGGGGCCACATAACATACACAAACACTTTTAAAAGTAAAGAAAATACAAAGAAAAGAACTACAATACCAGTTGTATAACCAGATGGAGCTATACACTAGAATATGTGACACTTGGGTGTTAAATAGACTTATTATTATATTATTACTAATTGGGCAATGGGCAGAGCCCCCTGATCCTAAATCCATTGCAATATAACGTTTCTTTGGGATCCAAGTGTGTCAAGCTGGGCCGCATTTATATCCATCCTGGGCCCCAAGTTGGACACCCCTGTTCTAGGAGTATGAGAGTTCCATGTTTTGCAAGGTGAATGTCACTGGTGTCACTGTCTCAGTGGAGTGAGGTCTCATTAATATGGGCATTCAGAGTTCAGCGGTCTCATGAGAATGGAGAACCAATAACAGCTTGATGTACTGTATGGTGAGGTTAAATCTTTTTTAACATTTGCAAAACAGTCTTATCTTGTGTTTTCCTTCTAAAAATATATTGGGCTCTTAACCAAGTCTCCTATAAGTCACCAAGTCATAGCTGAGTCATAATCCCTTTCCCACAATGGCTGTAATTAAATTCCTGCTAAGGCTTAAATACTTGTTTTGTTTTTATGAGCCTGCATGATGCAATGCTGATGGGTATATTATTGTCCTCCCTACATTTTCCTTGAACTGCTCCATTCCAGCTGCTTCTTGACACAACATGGAAATATCAGCATGAAATCCCTGCTCTGAAAAGTAGAAAAAAAATGTAACCACGTCACCATCTCTAGCAAAAAGCCCACCAAAGAAATGTAATTACTTCAAAGCGATCTTCTAAATATTTTTGCATATCAGTTTGTTTCATGGTTTTTAAAAACATATCTAGGTTTATGGTGTCACTTTCTATCACTGACACAATGGAGCTTAAAAGGTGTTGTTAACTTTCAAATTAATTTTTAGTATTCTATAGCAGGGGTCCCCGCCTTTTTTACCTGTGAGCTACATTCGAATGTAAAAAAAAAGTAGGGGAGCATTAAATATGTTCCTGGAGTTGCCAAATCAGTGTTGTGATTGGCTATTTGGTAGCCCCTTTGTGCACTTACAGCCTACAGGAGGCTTTGTTTGGCAGTACATCTGGTTTTTAAGCAACCACATTTTTCTTTCAAAGCAGAAATTCAAAATTAAGGACCTGCTTTGAGGCCACTGACATCAACATCCAGGATGTTGGTTGGGGACCACTGATATAGAGAGTGATATTTTGATACAATTTGCAACTGGTTTCTATTTTGTATTATTTGTGGGGGGTTTTTTCCACTTTTTATTTGTTTGACATATCAAATTCTGGATACATTTTTTTTTTGCTTTCACATCATATGTTTGTCATTCAGTTTGTTAACATAGATTATAACAGATAGAAAGTCAGGGGAAAGGAAAAGGGTGAGGGTGATTGGGGTGTGGGGTTTCTCACCATTTTCAGTTTACATTCAGTTGCATACATTCAGTTTGTAATGTTTCGAACCTTTTGTTATTAGCTTTAGGTCTCTTATATTTAGCCTGAATTTCACGTTTGTTTTAACTATTCTGGCCTAGTGCTTCTATGTATTAAGTCCTCTTGGGTCTCGCTCCAGAGTGTCCATGGGGCCCAAATGTTTTCATATCTGTCCATTTTGTGGTTTATCATTGCAGTGAGCTTTTCCATTGCGGCCATCCACCATATTTTCCTTTTAACTTAAAAAACGCGGGAATGCCTTCTTTGCCATTTGCTGGCTATTGTACATCTGGTGGCAAGGCAAATCTGTGAGCAAAGTTTGAACTTTTTGCTTGTAAGTGTATTATTTCTGGTTTTTGAGTTATTTAGCTTTTTATTCAGCAGCTTTCAAGTTTGAAATTTCAGCAGTCTGGTTGATAGGGTCCTGATTGCCCTAGAAACCATGCATTGATTTGAACAAAAGACTGGGATGTGAATAGGAGAGATCCTGAATAGAAAAAGGAGTAATAAAAAAGTAGCAACAATATATTTGTAGCCTTACAGAGCATTTGGATGGAAGTATAACAGTATCTTTATAGTTCCTCTAAACCAGGAATGAAAAAAAGAGCAACAATGGTCTTTATGGTTCCTCTAAACCAGGAATGTAAAAATGAGCAACAATGGTCTTTATGGTTC
>CM044440.1:107616814-107627294 GCA_024363595.1 Xenopus borealis
CTGCAACTGCCTTATCCGCAACCTGACCTGCAACTTGGGTTGCCACCTTTCAAAAGGTGAAGATAGGGGTGTACCGTGATGGGGGTGGGAAGAAAGGGGGTGTACCGTGATGTCAAAAGGGGGCAGAGCCATGACGTGCGATTGGCCAGTTACCAAAAAAATAAGGTACGTTTTGAGCAGATTGGGGGCGGGCCAAGGGTTTTTGATAGAGGCAGCTACATTGCCTGTAAATTTGTAATACTGGCATTGGCAGGTGTTTTATCAGCTAGGCTGGCAAAATACCACTGGGTGGAAACCCTACCTGCAACCCGCCATCTACCATCAAACCAGTGATGTTGCTGTAAACCGGAAGTTATGTTGCTGCAAACTGTTAGTGACATCATCAAAAGTGCCCAATAGCTGAGATGGAGAGGGACAGAAGCGTGCTGCTGGGAGAAAGCTGTAGCAAGAAGGGACCAGCGACCTGCATCTAAACCTGCACCTGAAAAGCCTACCCTCGTTCCACAGGGCACCTGTTTTTATGTGGGTAACACGCGGGTACCTGACCCGCTGCAGGACTCGACCACATTTATAATATGTAATGATATATAATCACTGATTTGATATTGATGTTAGTGAACATCATTAAATGTAATTAGAAAGGAAGGAACAATGGAGTAATATTATAAAGATAATTAGGTACAAAATAAGCAGGGCAATTTAATCACTGACTGATTGAGGTCAGACTCAACATGTTATCACTCCAGTGTTTGACAGCAGTATATCATCTCCATAAATTATATACATTTTCCATAAAACGCATTTTTAGGTCACCCGGCACTACCAGGAAACCCGGCACGGCTTGTCCATAGTGTAGAGTTTACATGTCACACAACATTGTGTCAGGCAGAAACCTTAGCCGGCATTGTGCAAGTCACCGGCTCAACTTACATTTAGATAAACAGAAAGCTAATATGGCCAGACAGGCTAGGAGCAGTCGTGAAGGGCTATTATTATTATGGGCTAGGTGAGCTTAGGTGAGAAATGTAACCATCATTAGATAAGATCAGTTAGACCATAATAATCACCATAGATCATTTTGCTCAGAAAGCTGGACTTTGCATTGATTGATACCATCTTTATCAATGTTGTTTCCTCCAGGATCCAATGATTTCAGAACTTATGCTTATGTTCCTTGTGAGTTGTTCTTCTTGCGTCCCCTGCAGTCAGTTTAAATGCTTCAACTGCAGGGCAGGAAGAAATGCAGCGATTTTGGCCCATACTGACACTAGTGCTTGTAAGTGCCAAACACATAACTCTCATTTTGGAAATAGAAAGAGGGACAAAAAGATTTGTGGCCACACCCCCTAATTACCATGTTCATTTTACAAAGTTTGAACACATTTCTGTGTTATTACAGTTTTGCTAATGAAGGTGAATTGCCCTTTAAGCTGCATGTCAAAGTTTCCCCAAGAGACCTGCTTATCTTAAATTGTTACAATTACTTATTTGTTTATCTTAAATTGTTACAAAAGTATCTAAGTGTATTTGGTGGCTGTTTTGGGCTCTCTGCCAAAAGCCAATTAAGTTAGACAGTTTGGGGTATATTTATCAAAGAGAGAAGACAGAGATCGCCACAGTCCTCTAGAGTGAAATTCTGCAGCTTTCCATTGATTTCTATGGGATTTTTAAAAGAATATTTATCAATGGGTGAAAGCAAAAATGTCACTCCTGGTAACTAAGAGCAGAATTTCTGTTTTTCAACCCCAAAATTTGGTTCTTCTAGTGCAGAGTGCGCACCCCCCACCCCTGTCCAGCGCTGAAAAACTGAGCGCTGTGCGGAAGGGCCGGCAAATTGAAGGCCACCTCAGGCGGCGAAATGGGCTGGTTTGCCCCTGTTTGTATCTTTATGTGGCTGTTCAGTGCAGGAGATCAAAGAGAAAATCAGTTATAATCCAGGACTTCTGGTTGAGCTGTCAAAATTGGGGAAAAACAGGAGAGTTGGGAGGTGTGGAACCAAGACCTGTTCCTGCATCTCCCGATTGCAGTAAGGCTTGTGACACACGGGCAGAATCGGGGAGATTTAGTCACCTGGCGACCAATCGCCTCTTCTAAACTGCCGTCATGTGTCTTCCCATCTGCTACAATGAAAAGTCTCCTGCGCTAAAGAACACGCATTGCTTCATTTTCCGAAGTTGCCTCACAAGCAGGGCCGCTTCTGCCATGTGGCAAGGTGAGAACCTTGCCTCAGGTGGCACGGAGCAGCCAGTTACAAGGGGCGGCAAAAAGCTGCCTCTTGTAACTTTAAGAGCTGGATTTCCGGTTTTCAACTTGGAAATTCGGCCCCGCTAGTGCAGAGAGCGCAATTGCGCTCAATGCTCTAGTGATACCGCCCCCTTTTGACCCGCTCCAACGCTGATTTTTAAGTGCAGAGCGGGAAGGGGGGCGACATCAGGGCTGCTGCCTCAGGCGTCGGCAGCCCCAGAAACGACACTGCTCACGAGGAAACTTCAGGTGACTACTTACTTCAGAAGAAGAGGAGATTAGTCTCCCCGAATCTGCCCATGTGTCACAAGCATTAAAGTAAGTATAAGGACGGAGGGGCTAGAGGTGGTGTGGGGGTCCCTGGGGAAGCAAATCCAATGGGTTTTTGTATACCCCAGAAAATCCCTGATATCTGCCCAGCCCTGGCTGGAATTTTACTGGCTACGCTAGTGAAATCATGCTGCTGGACAGTGAGTTCTGACATCAAGTATAATGGATCCCCAATCAAGAAAAAGTGTGCATGGCATTCCCCCGACCCACATCAGGGATGCCCCCTAACCATGCCTGCAATCCACCCAAATTAAGGCCCATGATTTGCACCATCCTGATTCTCCTTCTGACCGGGTCACTTCATCCCATAGACCCACAGAATTAACTTATTGTTGACCTCCAGCTGGTAAAGATTGTAAAACATTATCACTAAAACATTATCAACCATTTAGGACTGCAAAATTTCTTTTCCTAGGCCAGAACAATTTGTGTTCATTCTTTACACAGCACCTTCCTGACTTGGAACGTTTTGATTATAATGTCTTTATGTTTTAGGGCTGGGACAGACAGGGAGATTCGGGGAGATTCTGTCACCTGGCGTTTAATCGCAGGCGACAATCTCCCCGAACTCCCTTCTCCCTGTCCGCCGCTTGTTTAAATGAAAAAGCGCCAGCGCTGTGCACACGTGGCGCGGCGATTTCCGGAATCGCCCGAAGTTTCCTCACGAAGTAAGTAGGGGATGGAAATTGCAGCAATTGAAAAAGTTTTACATGACTGCCATAGATAACAAGGCTGGGATGTGTTTGGGCTACTCTACAAGACACATTATCTCATCTCAACCCAAAGTTTGGGTCCAAAAATTATTTTGCTGTAGGGCTCAGTGAGTCACATGACGTGGCCCTGTACCAATATAATCCTTCTTTTCCTCAGAAGGAGCTCAGTGTGATACTGGAATTTTGCTGGAACAATATGAAGCCAGGGGTAGCCTGCACTCAAATTAAGGCAAGGCTGCCACCCAGTGGCAGAGACACGAAAAACCCTTATTGAAGGAAACTATAATACAGTTCTTTTTTTAAAATCTGAGAAGTCTTTTTATTTTGTGCAGTTATTTTGTGGAGTTATTATTACCACGAATTCCCCCCTTCTGCAACACTGTGTTTATGTTATATGGATTGCCAGAAATCATATGGGAGTTCTAGTGGCCATGTCCATCATTCTTACTGAACTACTGGTCCAGTTGGGGGTGCCCAAAAGATTGGGATCTACCAGTTGACCTTTAGCTGATGATCAGTAGATCTCAAGATACTGTCAACAAGCAGCTTGTCTAAATCCCCTCCTATTTCATGCTTTTCATTCAGATATTTATTATGTTAAGGTGACTGGGTTAGGGTCTGGCTCAGGGCCGGAACTAGGGGTAGGCAGAAGAGGCACCTGCCTAGGGTACAACCAAAGGGGGGTGTGGGCAGGTGCCTGTCTTCTGCCTACCTCAGGATTACTGATCTCCCATCCCGCGCTAGGTCCCCTTGTCCAGAGGCGGGCCTAGCCGGCCGGGCACCCTGGGCAGCCCAGCCAGGCAGGCTGCCCCATCCCCATTTTTCACCGGCGTTTACGTGCGCATGCGCATCACGAGCGCTTGCATTTGAGTCAGCAGTGTCTTCCTTAGCAGTGCGCGAATGTGTGCCAGAAACATTTGCGCGGCGGAAGACGTGCCAGGTCCGGGCTAGGGATATGCAGAAGAGGTAGCTGCCCAGCACCCCCCAATGTTGGCACCCTAGGCAGCTGCCTCTTCTGCCTACCCCTAGTTCCGGCCATGCCCTTGACCCCCCACCCCCCCTCTGTGTATGACTTACCCTCCCCCTGGCGATCTTCACATGCATGTGCTCAGCGCTCCAGGGGAGAGCACTCACAGCCTGTGCTCACGGAGGGGGAGGGCACGGGGGAGCGCAGTGGTTCCTGGAGTGCCAGGTACACTTGGCCCGGCTCTGGTCTGGTTAAGATCTCAATCTCAGTAAAACTCCTCTGCTCCAGGTATGGAAACTTAATAGTAAGAGTCCTTACACACAGGCATATTGAGCTACGCCCCCCCCTGCATTCTGGTTTCATGCGTTCAGCCACAGGGAAGCACAGGAGTAAACACACGCCATTACTGTCAAGGAGTCTGTACTCACACAGGCGCATGTAACCGCTGAACACAGGTGGGAAGCAGCAAGTTGCATTCCACCTGCGTTCAGCGCTTACATGCGCCTGTGTGAGTACAGACCCCTACATAGAGGTGGCAACTTGAAAAACAGATTGCTGCAGAGAGAAGCCTACTGTATCCAGGAGTTAGATACACTACAACCGAAAGGCATGAATGATAGCTGGAGAGTGAAATGTTTCCTTTAATTCTGTTACAATGTTTCCTAATAAACTAAAACTTGTGCTTTATTTGTTTCCTTTCAGATAACAGATCTCTGTGCCCAAGATAGATACACCATTCTAATAAGTACGAATACTGGGCAATTCCTTCCTCTTTAGCGAATGCATGATTATCAGGCTTTTCATGGTAGGCCCAAGGAGTGAATTTCTGGACTGCTTTGAAAGCTCTTTACATGTTTTCATACTATGGACATATTCCTTTGAGTTGCACCGACATAATTATGGGACTTTGTCAATTTTGAGTTGAAGTCATATGTCTACACCAATGATCCCCAACCAGTAGCTCGCGAGCAACATGTTGCTCTCCAACCCCTTGGATGTTGCTCCCAGTGGCCTCAAAGCAGTTGCTTATTTTTGAATTACAGGCTTAGAGGCAAGTTTTGGTTGCATAAAAAACAGATGTCCTGCCAAACATTCTCTCCTGTAGGCTGCCAATCCATATAGGGGCTACCAAAAAGCCAATCAGAGCTCTTATTTGTCATCCCCATGGACTTTTTCATGCTTGTGTTGCTCTCCAACTCTTTTTTTAAATTTAAATGTGGCTCACGAGCAAAAAAGGTTGGGGACCCCTGGTCTACACCGTATGATAGTAATTGACACACCAATTTTGTGTGACCTCACTTTCTGTATATACCTTTAAAAGTTTGTATCACAATGTATGCTTTACACTTGATAAAGGGCTTGCAGCCTGAAACATGTTGTGTGACATAAAAAACACTTGGGGTAGAACTCCATGAGAGATTGTACCTGAAGTACCTTCCTTTCCGACGCAATGAGACTATTCACAGGTGTAACGTTGGATGTGCCTCATCTAAGGAAAGTAATACAAAAGTCACACGTACAAGCTGATTGCATCTGACACGACTGTTGGATGAAGATGCAACATGCAACGTTCACATCCAACAATCGGGTCATGTAAGATGCAATCAGCTTGTATGTGTGACTTCTGTATTACTTTTTCTTAGATTCAGCGCATCCGAAGTAACGCCTGCGATTAGTCTCATTGCTTCTGAATGGAAGGTATCTCAGGTAAAATTGGAGTTCTACATTTAGCAGAAAGCTCTGCTATGATTGCTTTCACTCAGTTCTTACTGTCACAAACGCCACCCGGAGCCTTACCCGGAGCACCACCTGTGACGTCAGCATGCCTGCAATGGATTTTGGCGCCAAATTAGTTTTAAAAGGACGCCATAGATGCCATGACACTGCCCAAGCATAGGTACTGTTTTATTACGTTCCTTGGTGTTTATATTGTTCTCTGCTATTGATTTCTGGACTTGACCCTGCCTGAACTTTACTTTCATTCTTATCTACCTGCCTTGTGACCTTTTGACTGGATTTTGACCACGTCTCTTGTTTAACCCTTGTCTGTACTTCGAACTTGCACTTTGACCTCAAGGCTTCCTCCTAGGTCCTGACTACTCCTTCTGGGAGCTGTTATGCCCCCTTACACTTACTACTTGATTGATTACGTTTCCACACCTGGAGCAGGCGTCTTTTACTGAGACTGAGATTTTAGCAGACCCTATCCCAGTCATCTCCACATTGTTCAATATCCCATAGCTCTTACTACAGTATATAAGACAGGTATCCAAAAAAATTCAAATTACAGAAAGCCTTCTTCCATAAACTCAGTTCTAATAAACTAGTTAAACATTTTGAAGATGATATTGTTTTTCTCTGTAATTTTAATACTAACCCTTGTACTTGATCCAAGCTATCATACTGTATATTTAATCCTTATCATGGGCAAAACAATTAGGTTTATTTAAAGTGATACTGACACTAAAAAAACAATTTTAACATATAAATGTACATTAAGGGGCAGATTTACAAAATTTGTGTGAAGAATTCGAAGTTTGATTGAATTTGCATAAAATTAGAATTTGAATCTTCAAATATGCAAATTAGGGAAATTCGACCATTAAATATTCGAATAATTCGAATAAAATTTTATTCGAATATTCGACTATTCGATGGTCGAAGTATTTCCCCATATTCGACCACCTAGTTCGCCAGATCCAAACTGCCGAATTCGGGATCATTATTTTTGATCGAATAAAAAAAATTTGATCAATCGAATTTTTTCGATTCGATCGATTGAATTGCGGTAAAATCCTTCTAATTCGATATTCGTAGGATTTTACTTCACATGGTCGAATTTCACATTTTTTTAAATTTGAAATTCGACCAATAGTAAATCTGCCCCTAAATGTTACCTATAGGTCATATTGATAATTTTTTCCTGAGATGTTTGTTTTTGTATATAATTTAGTTGAAGTTCCTAAGCCTGACCCTCTGACTTTGCAAAACTGACTGTCCCATCTCAGCCTGTTAGTTACAGTTTCTAATGCTAACAGACTCCTGCTGCACAAATATGGCAGCCCCCTCATACAGGAACATGGGGGATCAGACAGGTAATGTAAAAGCATCATGCAAATACTTTATGGCAAAGTTAGATGTAGCTTTCAAAGCCAATATTATAATAGATGTAAAAAAGAATTTCATTTCAGGGGTCAGTATCTCTTTAAAGGGGTGGTTCACCTTCAAGTTAACTTTTAGTATATTGTAGAAGGGCCAATTCTAAGAAACTTTTCAATTGGTCTTCATTATTTATTTTTCATAGTTTTTTAATGATTTGCAATTTTCATCTGTTTCTTTGCAGCTTTCAAATGGGGGTCACTGACACCATCTAAAAACAAATTCTCTGTAAGGCTACAAATGTATTGTTATTGCCACTTTTTATTACTTATCATTCTATTCAGTCCCTCTCCTATTCATATTCCAGTCTCTTATTCAAATCAATGCAGGGTTGCTAGGGTAATTTGGACCCTAGAAACCAAATTGCTGACACTACAAACTAGAGAGCTGCTGAATAAAAAGCTAAATAACTATAAAAACACAAACAATAAAAAATGAAAACCAATTGCAAATTGTCTCAGAATATCACTCTCTACATTATACTAAAAGTTAACTCAAAGGTGAACAACCTCTTTAAGGGCAACTATCCATTTATTATCAATAGGAAGGTGTGCTACTGCTATAGGACATACCAATTTACAGCTTACTAGCAAGAGTATTTATACGGTGTATAGTAATATTTAGTAATTGCCCTGTAAGTATTAATACTGCCATATTGCTGCTAGTAAGGGGTAAAGTTTAAATATCCCTAGCCCCAGTTCTATTTAATACACAGAGCCCAAACCAGTCAGTAAATGCAATCTGTGCCCTCCCTCTGGGGCAGGTGTAGGTGAGTCCTTGGGGTACAGTGCAGGTCGGACACCGGAGAATTTTTAAGGACATGAAACAAATGGGTGTGTGGCACTCTGATCTACTGATCTAATTGGCTCTGAACAATAAAGCAAATGCCAATAAACATCTTATATAAACATCTATAACTCTGTTTTGTGCCCTGTTTAAGTGCCTCCTCTGCCCATTCCCAGTACTGGCCCTGGGGAATAAACACATAAACTCATTAACAAATATCTTGCAAACGAGAATCAGTAAAAGCGATAATCTCTAATGTTGCCAATAAAGGATATGATGCATTGGTTTGTATACAGCCTTTAATAAGCGTATTCTATAGGTGTCAATCCAGCTTTTTAATTGGAGTCACTGACCCCATTTAAATCAGAGGTCTCCAACCTTTTTTGGCCCAGGGACCGGTGTAACATTTAAATTTTTTTTACAAGGACCAGGGGTCAGGGGAGGGGTTGGCTAAGTTAATATGGGCCATATAAACTAGATTGCTGAACCTGCAAACTGTGGAGCTGCTGAATAAAAAGCTAAATAACTCAAAGGCCACTAATACAATTTGAAAAACAACTGTAATGGTTTCAGAATATCCCTCTCTACATCATACTTAAAGTGTATTTAAATGTGAACAACCCAGATTTAGTTTAGCAGATCACTTAGCAAACAGTGCTGCAGGGATTTGGCCAAGTCCCAGATTCTGAGCTTCCCATAGGAATACATTTAGGGCAACAGAAAATAGGCTAATTGAAGATCAGAAAAAGTAAAGTGCATGTGTTTGCTAAGTGGCACTACAGCCCCACAAATCCCTTTATCCCTAATCCTTTGAATTTTATTAGACTTTGTTAACTCTGGGAATGAAATTGCCAGCCCTCAGATCAGTTATCATTGATCAGTGTGTGAAGGCAATTTTAGTGATTTATTGGAAAAGATATATTATTAGATAGACAGACATATAATAATTTTTATTAGCGATGGGCGAATCTATCCCATTTCGTCTCGTCGAAAAATTCACGAATTCACTTTTTTTGACGTGCGTCTCTTTTTTTTTTTTTACGCCAGCGAATTTTCACGAATTTATTTGCCGGTGGCGAATCTCGGGAATTAGCCGCAAATTTGCGCCATCACTAATTTTTATAGCTGGTGTAAATTGCGGAAGTTGAAACATTTTTTTTTAAATCCCACTTAAAATTCTACAGGCAAATTTGATTTCTCTAAAGCAATCTGCAGAGAAATAAAAAAGTATGTATGACAATGCATGTAGTGTGATATAGACAGACAGAAAGATGGACAGTTAGATATATATACTGAATTGTCGACTTTTGCCCCTGCTGTTGCAGACCTACAATTACAAATATATATTTTCCTATTTAGGAGGAACAAATCAGAAAAGCTTCTGATACAGCGGGTTCTATCCAGCATCGCACACAGGTGGGGCATCACGTATGAACATGTAGTGGATAGGTAGATTACCACCAGGCCCGGACTGGCAATCTGTGGGTTAGGGCAAATGCCAAATGGGCTGCTATATGGTGCCATAGAAAGTCAGTATTTAGTGGGCTGGTGGGGACTATTTGGGCCTCTGTGTGGGCTGATTGGGCCTCTGTGTACCTGAAATTCCAGGGCCTATTTTCATTCTCAGTCCAGTACTGATTACCACTGATATAGCACCAGATATGGGGTCCTTGGGACCTTGTGCATACACAGAGCAAAGTGAGTAAAGTTAAAAACTCTGCAGACTCAATCTGTAAAGGCCACTTGCAATGGATGAATACTTGGCTGTTATGTTCAGCTGATACAGTAGGGGGAGCTAGAAGCCCAGGCTGGTGTGATGGTTCTGAGCTGTACATGCAGATAGAACAGTGATCCCTAACCAGTGGCTCACGAGCAAGGAGCTCACAAGCAAAGCAGGTGCTTATTTTTCAATCCATGGTTAAAGGCAAGTTTTTGTTGTGTAAAAACAAGGGGTACTGCCAAACAAGCCCTCTATAGACTGCCAGTTCACACAGGGTTACCAATAGCCAATCACAGCCAATAATTGGCACCCCTAGGTAACTTTTTTCATTCTTGTATTGCTCCCCATCTTATTTTACATTTGAATTTGGCTCATGGATAAAATAAAAAGGTTGGGGAACCCAGAGCTAGAACATGCTGAGTAAAGCAGTCAAGGTGCTTGATTGGGCAGAGTTATGGGCAGTTATAGTATTACAGGTCAGGGTGCCCAGGCTTGCCTTTATTTTACATCAGTGGTCCTCAAACTTGGCCCTCCAGCTGTTAAGGAACTACAAGTCCCACA
>CM044440.1:107675499-107687600 GCA_024363595.1 Xenopus borealis
CACCATGCACCCCCATATCTGCCTCCCCCACCACCATGCACCCCCATATCTGCAGCAACGTCAGTGGGCGCCATCTTGCACAGTTTGATAGGCATTATTGGGGTGTGCAGTGTTGCAAAGTTTTGTGTTTTTCACAAAGCTTAATGTGGAAATTAGGGTTTGGATTTTGTGGGTTAACTGTAGCAAATGATCAGAAGAAGAAGATATTTTGTTGTTATGTCTCCATCTACAGTCTGACCACTGAAATGTAGCCTTATGCTGGCCATAGACACTAAGATCTCTCCGTGTGTGTGGAGAGTAAATCTTTGCGTCTATGGCAAAGATAGTTTCAGTTTTGACCCATAGACTTTAACATGTTTCGGTGAATCTTTGGCGAAGCAAAACGAGTCGAATTCGCCCATCCCTAGACATAATCAATAAAGAGGGGATTTATTTATACAGAGCCCATTATCTCTAGTTAAAATAACTTTGCTTGTTGTACATAGTAACATAGTAAGTTAGGTTGAAAAAAGACACACGTCCATCAAGTTCAAACTTTTAACTTTTTTTTTTAACCTGCCTAACTGCTAGTTGATCCAGAGGAAGGCTAAAAACTCCATGCCTTCCTGACTCCAAACAACAGACTAGTCCCTGGATCAACTGGTACTATGAGCTATCTTCCATAACCCTGTATTCCCTCACTTGCTAAAAATGACCCCTTCCTGCCGTGAATAAATGTCCCTTTTAATACAGCTTAAGACCTTATTTGCCCTTGATGCTGCTGACTGGCATTGTTTTATCAACTACAATGACTCCAAGGTCCTTTTCCATAATGGATTTGCCAAGTGCAGTATCATTAAGGGTATAAGTGGCTTGAATATTTTTCAAATTCCAGGTGCATGACTTTACATTTATCAATATTGAATCTCATTTGCCACTTAGCTGCCCAAATTGCCAGTTTGTCAAGACCCTGTTGCAAGGATGCCACATCCTGGATCAGTAACGTAACTGGAGGGGGCGGGCCCTGGATCAGTAACGTAACTGGAGGGGGCCGGGCCCTCTCCATATGAAATTATCCTCCTGCTGCCGTGGGGAAATCAGCCGCTACGGCCGGAAATTTGGCAGTGCTCCCTTGTAGTTCCGCCACTGTCCTGGATGGAATAATTGGGCTGGATAGTTTTGTGTCATCTGCAAACACTGATACATTCATTACAACACCCTCCCCTAAGTCATTAATGAACAAGTTAAATAAAAGTGGACCCAATGCTGAGCCCTGAGGGACCCCACTAAGAACCTTACTCCAAGTAGAGAATGTACCATTAACAACCACGCTCTGTACCCGATCCTGTAGCGGCTAGCCAGTTCCCTATCCATGTGCAAACGACTTCATTAAGCCCAACAGACCTTAGTTTAGAAAGCAGTCGTTTGTGGGGCACGGTATCAAACGCTTTGGCAAAATCCAATTACATCACATCTACTGCCCCCCCCCCACATAAAAAAGATAGTAAGCAATATTTCTTTTTCATTTCTTCTTTGCAAATAGATTGTACAAATTTGACTTCTGCCATTGACTTCTACAGGACCTCGACAGGTTGAAGATGGAGTATTTTTGGATTCTGAGTTTTTGCAGCCTCTGGGTACAATCCCACTGAAAATTCAGACTTTGTAATAAATAAAAAAAAACTTGAATTTTCCAAGTTTTTAGCAATTGGACTTTAATAAATAACCCCACTGATGTGCACACATCAGAATTATGTGTTTTCACACAATTATTTCTATTTATAGCCTAGAAATCTGTGTGAGCGCACACAGGCGCACAGCTTAGAGCAAACAGTCATAGTAAGAAAGAAAGCAAAACGATAAAAAAAGAGGGACAGCCCCTCTTTTGACAGCTCAACCCACAGTCCCTCATTTGTACTGGAAAGTCTAGTTTTTCTTTGCATTGAGCAGCCAGAAAAAGAAACAAAGTTTCTAACTTAATTCGCTTTTGGCAGAGAGCCCCGAACAGCCACCGCGATACTTTTGTAACAATTTCTAGATAAGCAAATATGTAATTGTAACAATGCAAGATAACAGGTCCCTTGGGGAAAGTTAGACTCACAGCTTAAAGAGATACGGACACTAAAAAATGAATTTTAACATATGAATGTACATTAAGGGGCAAATTTACTAAATTCACATGAAGGATTCGAAATTCGATAGAATTTTCGAAAAGATTCAAATTTCGAATACCTTTTTTTGGAGTACTTCGACCATCGAATTTCAAAAATTCGATAGAATTGAATGATTCGAATAAAAATGTATTTGAATATTCGACGGTCGAAGTACTTACACTTTAAAAAAAAAAAATCGATAGGCCAGTTCGCCAGGTTGAACCTACCGAATTGCTTTAAAACCCTATGGGAAGCATTTTCAGATCGAATAAAAAAAAATTCGATCGAAGGGTTAAATTCGTTCGATTCGAACGATTTAATCGTTCAATCAAATTATTTCTATTTGAGCCTTTGACCAATCGAATAGCAGTAAAATCCTTCGAATTCGATATTCAAAGGATTTTACTTCCCCTTTAAATTCGATGGTCGATTTTGAGGGTTTTACCAAATTCACATGAAGGATTCGAAATTTGATCGAATTTATATTTAGTGAATATTTGCTGCACAAATATGGCAGCCCCCTCATACAGGAACATGGGGGATCAGACAAATAATGTAGAAGCATCATGCAAATACTTTATGGCAACGTTAGAAGTAGCTTTAAAAAGTCAATATTATAATAGATGTAAAAAAAGAGTTTAATTTCAGGTGTCGGTATCTCTTTAAAGGGCAATTCACCTTCATTAGCAAAACTGTATTAAATGGAAAACACCACAGAAATACGTTCAAACCTTCATAACCTGCCAAATTTTCTAAAATGAACATGGTAATTAGGGGGTGTGGCCACCCAAATGGGTGTGGTCCAAAAAAACAACTTTTTTGTCCCTCTTTTTGGGGAGGTATTTTTCTGGGGACTTGAAAAGATTGGCTGTAGGGCCTAATAACTTCAAGCCATGCTGCTTAGTACAAGCAAAAAGTCAGCTACAAAACCAGCCAAGATGCACTTCAAAAGTAGCTCAAGCATAGCACATCCCTATGTACAGTATAATCAGCGGAGCTTCCAGAGCCAGATCTATTACAGTCTGGACAGTGGAAAATGAACTGTTTGCTGTCTAGTCCAACTCTGCAAGTAATATCAGAAGCCTTAGGCTAAGGCCAGACGGGGAGATTCGGGGGCATTTTATCGCCTGGCGACTTCTCGCCGCGACTTGTAGCACCCGAACCTCCCTGAACAGCCACTTACCTAAGCGCACCGGCGTTGCTTGAAAACGCCGGCGCGTATCCACACGGAGCGGCGTGCTTTTTAAAATTGCTCCAAATTGCCTGGCGAGGCAATTTGGAGCAATTTTAAAAAGCGCGCCGCTCCGTGTGGATATGCGCCGGCGTTTTCAAGCAACGCCGGTGCGCTTAGTGAAGTGGCTGTTCGGGGAGGTTCGGGGGCTACAAGTCGCGGCGAGAAGTCGCCAGGCGATAAAATGCCCCCGAATCTCCCCGTCTGGCCTTAGCCTTAGGGAAAGTTAAACAGAGGGAAACACTGCTAAACGACACTCATTACCCGTATAGCTGCTGGAAGCCTCGGCTATCTGTGCAAACATGATATCTTGGCAAACACATAAGCCAATAAAGTGTTTGAACTCAACCTATGATTAACTGTAAATTAAAGCAACCGTCTACATAATCATGTATTTGTCTGCTTTCATTTTATGCAATAGTTTAAAAAGAATTGCAACTTGGCCAGCTCTGTCAAAAAAGCTTAGCATCTAAGGAGAGGTGAGAGAGGGACATTGGTAGCAAAACATCAGTTTAAAGGAGAACTAAACATATATGAAAAAACCCTACCCCCCACATAGACCCCTCTCCCCCCAGCCTACTTGTTACCCGAGGCAAACGCCCCTAACTTTTTATTTACCCCTTGTGCCAAAATCAGGTGTCGGAGTTCAAGGCAGCCATCTTCTTCTCTACGGTAATCGTTGTGTATTCAATGTCGTTTCTGTGCATGCTCAGTTGGAGCAATTTCCCAGTTCCGGAGAACTATGCATGCGTCGAAACTCACGGGAATTGCAGGAGAGCTGAAAGAAGACACAAAAATTACCGAAGAAGAATGTCGTGGCTGAGGGACCTGAATCTGCTGTGAGGGGTGAGTAAAAAGTTAGGGGCATTTGCCCGGGGTAGCAAGTAGGCTGAAGGGGAGCAGAGTCTACAGGGGGAGGGTTTTTTTTAAAGTATGGGTTTAGTTCTCCTTTAAGCCTTTTCGAACTCTCACTATTCTGTTTGCATTCAACAGAACAGTCTCCATTCACAGCATAAGGAGCAGTAATAAGCAGAGAGGGGGACTTTAATTCTGTCACTGTCTTTTGATCCATGTGCCTGAAGGAGGTTCAAGAATTTATTTGCTGTAGTAGCCACAGAATGACACTGCCTAGAATTAGACAACTTGTTATCCACAAAACCACCTAGATCCATCTCAGTTAAGGAAACTCCCAACACACTGCCATTTAGTGTATAACTTGCATTTATATTATTTTTGCCAAAGTGCATAACCTTGTATTTATCAACATTGAACCTCATTTTCCAGTTTGCTGCCCAGTTTAGTCAAATCACTCTGCAAAGTGGCAACACCCTGCATGGAACCTATAGTTCTGCATAATTTATGTTATCAGAAAAAGTACTTTCAATGCCCACCTGCAATTTATTAAAGGGGTAGTTCAACTTCCAAACACTTTTATAAGTTCATTTGCTTTCAGATTGTTCCCCAGAAATAAAGACTTTTTTCAATTACTTTCCATTTTTTCTTTTTTACTGTTTTTCCAAAATCTAGGTTTAAAGTTGAATGTTGGTGTCTCTGGTGTTAGAGTCTGGCACGTCAGTAATTCAGGTGTAGACTCTAATGAAGGGCAGATTTATCTAATGAAGGACATTTATCTAATGAAGGGCAGATTTATCAATGGTCAAATTTGAGGGTTAAAAAACTCTCGAATTTCACCATCAAACCCATAGGGTTTAACAGCAATTTAATCTGACGAACTAGGCAATCACATTTTTTTTTAAAGGGCAAGTTCTTCGACCATCAAATGATCGAATAGATTTTTATTCGAATCAATCAATTTTTTTAAAATTCGATGGTTGAAGTACCCAAGAAAGTTGTTAGAAATTCGAATTCAAATCTTTTTGAAAATTCTATCGAATTTCGAATGCTTCACACAAATTTAGTAAATCTGCCTGTAATGAAACCTAGAGATTCTGCTCAGCAGGGACAAAGATAAGAAATGTATCAACTAAATGTATCACTTCAAAACAGTTTACAGGATCGGTGACCCCACTCCCAGAGCTGCTTTAGAAACACCTCAATATTAGAAAAAGGTGATGAATGGAAAATAGAAAGTAATTGTATAAAGTCATTATTTCTGCTGAACTATCTGAAAACAACTATTTGTTTGAAAGGACCGAGTACGGAGCCCTGCGGTACTCCACTAAGAACACTGGTCCAATTTTGAAAATGTTCCAATTCCCACCACTCTTTGTAATCAAATGATCAACCAGGGGCTCATCCAACTGCCCTTTTGAATTAGGAAGATATTTTTACTCTTTCTCAGACAATGCAGGTGGCTGAAGTATTTTTGCCTCCCTCTGGATCAGGAAAAAGTTAGGTTGGATGAACAAAACTGCTAGAAATACAACCTGCATAAACACATGAAAAGCCATACATATAAACTCATGCACAATTTATTTGGGTAGTGTTTTATTACACTGACATACAGGGCCGCATTAGAAATCACGGGGCCCCACACAACAAAATTGTCGGGGCCCCCTGGGCTACGCCCACCCAGGCATCCAAGCCCCGCCCCAATCTCCGCCGAATCCACATCAAAGTTAAAAAGACCACACAGACATCAGCGCTAAAAAAGTAAACCCCCCCGGGCTCCCTTATAAGTTAAAAAAAAAATTGGTGCAAGCCCCCCCCCCATAAAAGCATTTTTAAAGCATTGGTGCCAGAGCCCCTCTTACAAGTTTAAAAAAATTGGGGCCCCAAAAATAATTTTTTAATAAAACATTGGCGACAGGGCCCCCCTTACAAGTTAAAAAAATTGGGGACCCAAAAATATATTTTTTAAAAACATTGGTGGCAGGGCCCCCCCCCCGACAAGTTAAAAAAAAAAAATATTGGAGTCCCATAAAATATTTTTTTTTAAAAATTGGTGACAGGGGCCTATAGAGTATTAAAAGAAAACATTTGAGGCCAGGGGATTAAAAAAAAAAAAAAAACCCACATTGGTGTTGGTAGAATTGAACTCGTGGCTTCAGGACTTCAGCATACTTTCTTGACATCGGGTATTTTCGCCGCTTCAGGACTTCAGTGTAGGGTTGCCACCTCTCCCTGTGGCTGAAGCCGGACAGGGGGGGGGGCGTGACATCACGGGGCGGAGCTATGACGCCGCGATCGCCGATTGCGGCGTCAATCAAGCTAATCCCGCCCGGTTTTCCTTATTTGGAAAACCGAGCAGGAAGCATTGACCCGGGAAGCCCTTCAAAATACCGGGCTGTCCGGGTCAAAACCGGACAGGTGGCAACCCTACTTCAGTGTCTGCTCCACGTGACTTCGGGTCTTTCCGTGACTTCAGGACTTTCAGTGACTTCAGGACTTAAGTGTCGGCTCCTTTGCATCTGTTCGGCACTTCCGCATCGGCTCGGCGCTGGTAAGGGGGGCCTGGCTCTTGGGAAAATGCAGCACTGCCGGGCCCCCCTTCAGCCCCGGGCCTGGGACGCTTGTCCCCCCAGTCCCCCACTGATGGCGGCCCTGCTGACATAGGGGGCATGAAGCAAGGAGCAGGATTACACAGAGTGTGTGTGCCAGTGCTAAGCACTAATAAAATAATGACTTTCTGTCAGGCCCGGACTGGCAATCTGTGGGTTAGGGCAAATGCCAGAGGGGCTTAGGGTTGCCACCTGTCCGGTTTTGAACCGGACAGCCCGGTATTTTGAAGGGCTGCCCGGTTCAATGCTTCCTGCCCGGTTTTCCATATAAGGAAAACCGGGCGGGATTAGCTTGATTGACGCCGCGATCGGCCAATCGGCGATCGCGGCATCATAGCTCCGCCCCGTGACGTCATGGGACCGCCCACTGACGTCACGGGACCGTCCACTGACGTCACGGGACCGCCCCGTGACGTCACAGGACCACCCCCCTGCCTGGCTTCAGCAGCAGGGAAAGGTGGCAACCCTAGAGGGGCTGCTATAAGGTGCCATAGAAAGTCAGTATTTAGTGGGCTGGTGGGGACTGTTTGGGCCTCTATTTGGGCTGATTGGGCCTTTGTGGGATGATTGGGCCTTTGTGGGATGATTGGGCCTCTGTGGGCTGATTGGGCCTCTGTGGGCTGATTGGGCCTCTATGTGGGTTGATTGGGCCTCTATGTGTGCTGATTGGGCCTCTATGTGGGCTGATTGGGCCTCTGTGTGGGCTGATTGGGCCTCTTTCTACCTGAAATGCCAGGGCCTATTTTAGGTCTCAGTCCAGCCCTGCTTTCTGTATCACACTATTAATAAATCATTCTGTCATATTCCAAACAAAAAAAAAAATCTAGCAGCTTTATACTCTTTTAGGGATCACAGGTGGCATTACTGGTTATTCCAGCCACCCGCGCAACCTCAGATTTCAAATATTGATGAGTGGCTGGTGCACTTTCTCTACCATAACCTGGACCAGCACTTTGTCAAGCGGATGTGTCAAATTAAAAATATATTGTCAAACATCCAGCCACTTTTTTTTATTGTGTGACAGGTTGCTCTTGAAACCAGGAAATACCATTATTACCTGTTTGATACTAAGGGGCAAATTTACTATTATTTCCCAAAATAAATTCGACCAAATTCACAATTCGATTGCGAATTGTTTTAGGCTATCATTTTGCTTGATATCCGATTTCTCTGTGAATTCGTACGATCGGATACCGATCGTTCGATTTCACGCAAAAGTCGTGAAATTTCATTCGAGCATTTGAAAAATTAGTACGATTCGAACGATCGAACGCTCCGATCGTACGAATGGTATTCGAGCAGGACTTAGCCTCAGAAGCCTATGGGGGGGAGCTTCCCATAAGCTTCTATTACAATTCAGTAGGTTCAATCTGGCGAAGTACGCAGTCGAATAACTTTAAAATTTTGATTCCTTCGATCATCGAAAGATCGAATTATCGATCTATTCGATATTTGATGGTCGAAGAGGCCAAATTTACAAATCCGATTTAATGAAAAATTTGTACAAATTGTTATTTGATCGAACTTCGATCTTTTCACGTGAAGTTCGTAAATCGGCCCCTAAGTTTCTCAGATCACCTGGAATATCAGGGGACACTGATAATAAAGGAAAATTGCTGGGCAGCAAAGATTGGAAATAGTAGATGAATTCAAGTAGTGCAACTTTTTAAGCTGGGTTTCCTGAAAATTTTTTTGGGGATATTGTCATGGGAAATGCATCAGTTAATAGTGCTGCTCCAGCAGAATTTCTCAAAAGAGCAAATATATTTTTTTACATTCCATTTTGAAATCTGACATGGGGCTGGACATATTGTGAATTTCCCTGTTGCCTCAAATCATGTGACTTGTGCTCTGATAAATTTCCTACTGCAAGTTGGAGCGATATCGCCCCCTCCCTCCCTTCCTCCCTCTCCAGGCTGAAAGTCGGGCAGATCTCGATCAGCAGGTTAAAAAACCTGGTCGGATCACGGGCGCATCTCTATGTGTATGCGGTCCCACGATTTGACCGCCCGTATCGCCTCCACTCTGATCCAATTGTCGGGCTCTAGGGCCCACGATCGGATCAGCCCGATATCGCCCACCTCAATGTGTGCATATCATGCAGAGATCCTCTTGTTTGGTGATACCGCCTATGGCCACCTTTAGGCTTGTGACACGGGCAGATTCAGGGAAATGTAGTCACCTGGCAACTAATCGCCTCTTCTTTTGAGCAACAATCTCACCCAACTGCCTACAAGGAAAAGTCGCCTGCGCTAAAGCACATGCGGCGCTTTGTTTTCCAAAGTCGCCAGGTTTCCTTGTGATGCAACTTAGGAAAACGAAGTGAAGCGTGTGCTTTAGCACAGGCACATTTTCATTGTAGCAGACGGGAAGATACAGGAAGGCAGTTCGGGGAGATTGTCGCCCAAAAGAAGAGGCGATTAGTCGTCAGGCGCTATGCTACACACGCCAACTTCTTTGTCCCTTTTTTTTTGTTTCCAAAATGTATGAATCGTAACAATATAAGAGAACAGGTCCCTTGGAAAAAGTTAGACTCACTGCTTAAAGGAACAGTAACACCAAAACATTTTAGTGTTTTAAAGTAAAGAAAATATCATGTAGTGTTGCCCTGCGCTGTTAAAACTGATGTGTTTGCTTCAGAAACACTACTATAGTTCATATAAACAAGCTGCTGAGTATCAATGGTGGAAATTAAAAAAAGGCTCCATGGCACAGGCTAAGATATGGATAACAGATAACATTATGTTCTACAGAGCTTATCTGCTGTGCAACTTGAGCCACTGAAGTGGGCGGCAACTTTTTTGTCCTCTTTTTATTGCCAAAATGTTGGGAGGTTAAAACTGTGCAAAAAACAGTTAAGCCCTTACGTAGCAGGTAATTGTTGGTGTGGATCTATGTTAGGCTCCAGAAGCTACACATTTCTAAACGCTTTGCCTCTCTAAGACACACAACTTCACAAGTGAGGGCAATAGAATGTAAACATAAGGAACACAAGTCAGCCCTCACGTAAGAAGCGCGTTCGCGGCGTCCGGTGACGTCACTCGTCGACGTTCAAGGGAGCGCATCGCTATTGGCTAAGACGGAGCCCAGAAGCGGCAATTTGTGCGCGAGCTGATAAAGTTTATTGTGAGGCAGGGCAGGGCTCAGTGACAGCCTCTAGGAATGGAAGGGGCGGGCTTTGTTTGAAGTCTCGCGACACACACCCTCAGTCCCAGACTCCTCCCCGCGCCGGCCTTGCTAGGAAAAGCGATGTTTGTCCGCCATCGCGGAGGAGTTTAGTCAGCGCTGGGTTTTAGGGCGCTTTTATATATTTACACGCCACCGTGTAGCCCCCGGGGGCAACGGTGAAGGGAGACCAGACTGCCGTAAAGAAGCTCCCGCCCGGTCGCTGATAGGCCGGGGCCTCCTCACACCGACAGCCACCGGGGGGAGACAAGGAGGGGCCCCGGGGCCGAGTGTGAGAGAACAGCCGCCAACATGTCGAACCTAACCAAAAGCACTGGCAGCCGGAAGGATACCAAGATGAGGATCCGAGCCTTCCCGGTGAGACGCGTAGGGAAATCCACTTGTAGATGGCAGTGTAAACACAGGAGGCGGGATGTAAGTGTCACTAGTAGCAGTGACATCCAGCCTATCATTCTGCACCTACTGTTGCGGCACATATCCCAGCATCCCCTCGGAGCCAACTGGGAGAATTCCTAGTGTTCGATTGTTTACAGGCCGAGGAGCACGGGCGGCACAGCAGTGTAAACATTCTCCTAATAAAGTCTGTGTGGCTGTGAGCTGTGTGTGTGCCATGAGAATCCTATTGCTTGGATACACTGCTGCCAGGTCTTTAACATTATAGCCAAATGTCTTGCATATTCCTATATCTCAGTGATTTTCAACCTTGTGCCTCCAGCTGTTAAGAAACTACAAGTCCCACAATGCATTTGCCTGACTGTGGCTGTCAGACTCCTTCATTGCATGGTGGGACTTGTAGTTTCTCAACAGCTGGAGGCACAAGGTTGAAAATCACTGCTATATCTAACCTCTTTATAGCTGTGAGACTGGCATGCCCGCAATTCTATTTATACTAAACTACATCCCCCAGCGTCCCCTGACAACCAGCCCTATTGTATTTTCACAGTATACATTTTTTAATTAAAAAATACTAGAGAGATGTTTCTATTTCGTTAAAGAAAGTTAAAATTGGGTTTTATTTTATTGCATTTATGCAGTTGTACTGGCTGATATATTAGATAGCTTTAAGGATTGGATGACTTTTAAGCAAGTGAGAGAATACAGGTTTATAAGATAGCTCATAGTACAAGTTGATCCAGGAATTAATCCATTTTGGTGTCAGGAATAATTTTTCCCCCTCTGGGGCAAATTGGAGAGGCTTTCAGGCTTTTCCAATTGGCCACATGTGTAATAGACTGATCACAGTACCTCATAATTAACCTTCCCAGGAGAGTTGTAGTTATTCTATGGGAGATCATCTGCCAGCCTATCCACACATGCCCAGCAAGTCCTGTTCCTGGTAGCAACAAGATAATTATTCATGTGCCCCCATGAAAGTGAAGTAAACTCTAGGGCAGGGGTCCCCAACCTTTTTCAACCGTGGGCAACATTTAGATGTAAAAAGATTTGGGGAGCAACGCAAGCATGAAAAATGTTCCTGGGTGGTGCCAAATACGTGCTGTGATTGGCTATTGGTAGCCCCATATGTGGCCTGACTGCCTACAGGAGGTTCTATACCATATGGAATAGATAAAATAGCGGTCTCCCAAGTTAGTAGAGTAATAACTAACCACATTTAGGAAGTGGCCCAGGTGCACTGCCCTGATTCCCTCAGCATAGGGAGGAGCAGACAACCGAACTTTCTTTGAAGACCTCCACCAGGCAAAGGTTTTCAAAGTGAAAAATAGTTTATAATACCCATGGCCTTACGCGTTTCGTGTTAATAGACACTTAATCATAGGCTGTGATTATCCTAGCCTATGATTGCTTAACACGAAACGCGTAAGGCTACGGGTGCAATAAACTATTTTATCACCTTTGCCTGGTGGAAGTCTGCCTTCTGAGTGCCTGCTTCAAAGAAATTTGTTTGGCAGTACGCCTGGTTTTTATGCAACCAAAACTTGCCTCCAAACCAGGAATTAAATAATAGTCACCTGCTTTGAGGCCATAGAGAACAACATCCAAGGGGTTGGGAAGCAACTTGTTGCTCATGAGCTACTTGTTGGGGGTCACTGTTCTAGGGATTTTTCAAGCAGTTGCACTATAGCCAATACA
>CM044440.1:107784339-107809562 GCA_024363595.1 Xenopus borealis
ATGGAAGGGTAACTGCTCTGGGCAAATTAGCTACAGGCATACAAACAAGAGAGATTAGTCAATTCACATTTCTTTGTGTCCTGGTCCATTAATAATTATGCATAACAATATACAAGTGACTGTATTTTCAAAAACAGGGTTTCTTACATTCTTGTGATCATAAAATTGGTAATCCACCCTGAAATCCTTTGAGGCACACTGTGAGATCCAGGGATTCTGGTAATGCACCTTTGGAACTTTGTGGTGACTTTGCCATGAATATTCTGTGTACAAAGGACATGCCATTCATTATTCTTCAATAAATCTATTGTTCCTTTCACAAACCACTGGCACCCAAGATTCTTTGTGGAAGGTAATATGTAAGAGTTATAATTCTGTTTCCTTCTTTCATGTACCTTCAAGGGCCCAGCTAAAGGAATGCTCTACCTAAGGGAGTAGCCCTTTGTACCTGTAGAGTTACATGAGCAAATCAATTCATTGGGAATTTAAAGGAGAAGGAAAGGTTAAAACTAAGTAAGCCCTTTTAGAAAGGTCCACCTAAATATACCAGTAAAGCCTCAAAGTAATGCTGCTCCGAGTCTTCTGTCAAAATAAACACTGCATTTCTTTCCTTCTATTGTGTACACATGGGCTTCTGTATCAGACTTCCTGTTTTCAGCTTAAATTTCCTTGCCCTGGGCGTGAGCATGCTCAGTTTGCTTCTCCCCCCTTCTCTGCTGTAATCTGAGCCCAGAGCTATAAGTGAGCAGGGAGAGAATCAAGAAGGAAGTGATGTCACACCAAGCTAATAGTGCAGCTGCTATCCTAAACAGACAGAGAGTTTCTAGAGCAGGTATGGTAAAACATTCTACAGAATAAATGTAGCATTCTAGCTTGCACTGTTGGTAATAAAATGCCTCCATAGCTTTTCTTCTTCTTTAACCAATACTGTTTTTTTCATTCATACTTCTCTCTGAGAAAGATCTGCATTATTGACATTTTTAGGGCTAATTTCTAAGTTAAAAAGAAGCCCATGGTAGTACAGACAATACCTTAGAAGAGTTAAACGTGGGCATATCATTAAATACCAAGCTCTGTCAGCTCAGCATGTCGGAAAACAATGCTGGGTAACATTAAGTGTATTCAGCTTTCTCTGCAGACTTTACCTAATGAGAACACTGTATCCTCTGCATCTCCAATTAATGCAGCTTTTAAATAGGTGTCTGCGGAGGGCCCAAAGGCTGAAGAAGCATTTCTCACTCTTCCATGATAAATGCACCAGTGTAAAACAAAGACATCAGGCCTGTCAGGCTGCCTTTGTGGCTGTCAGAGAGGAGATGTTAAGAGAGAATAATTTTTTCACTACATGCTTTTCAACTGTCATGAGGCAAGTTGCTGAAGAACAAGTCTGAATTTGCAACAGTCGGTCTTTCTTTCTTTGATTTATTCGAGTGGCAATAAAAAAGCCGGGGCGGCACAGACTGCTTTAGTGTGGAGGCCAATGGGACATCTAAACTTGTTTTGAAGTATTTTCCAACATTACACATATTTATTGATGTCTTGTAAAAACTTGGGAAGGCTGAGCAAAATAAATACAGGGAACACAACTCTGAGGTTGAGGTAGACAGCTTAACATATCAATGCCTGTTCTCTCCAAAAAAAACCCCCAAAAATTTAAATAAAACCTGTCACAGCTTTAGTTATCTATTGTTTGTTAAATAGATGAAATGTTGGCTGCTATTTAATATGTAAATTCATGGCTAAGTTGCCCCAAACACTTGAACACGGAAATGTGGACCTCAGCATTTCTGTGACGGCTGAAGACCCAATACAAACACTGTACTGGCTCAATGATTCCACTGAACATGCCCAAGTTTGAGCAGGTGTTAATCAAGTGTTTTAAAGAACAGTAATGGCAAAAAATTCAAGTGTGGAATGGCTGTATTGGAATGTAGTGTTGTTCTGCACTGGTAAAACTGTTGTTCTTGTTTCAGAAACACAACTATAGTTATATAAACAAGCTGCTGTTTAGCCATGAGGGCAGCTATTCAAGTACAGGAAACACAGTAGATAACAGATAAATTCTGAATAATCCCATTGTGTACTATAGAGTGTATCTGTTATCTGCTGTGTATCCTGTGCCTTTTCTTTTTCGGCTTTGACGCAGGTGTCCATTTTTGGATGTGGGCATCTAGTTTTGGACGCTGGTGCCCAAAAAAACAAACACTGGAGTTCCCTTTTTGGACGCTGGCGTCTCTTGAACTATTTGAAGATGTTAATAGCGATGAGTTAAATTTTTGGCAATTTTTTAATTTTTAGCATGAGTGTGATATTTTGAGACATGTTGCAACTGTTTTTTTTGTAATATTTGAGGTTTTTGAGTTATTTCAGTTTTTATTCAGCAGCTCTCCAGATTGCAGTTCCAGCAATCTTGTTGCAAGGATCCAAATTATCCTAGCAACCATGGATTCATTTGAATGAGAGACTAGAATATGATTAGGAGAGGGCCTGAGTAGAAAGATGAGTAAATGTTTTGTAAATCCGGTCAGTTTATTAATTAAAATACTATAAGAAAAACAATGAAGGTCAATTGGAAAGTTGCTTAGAATAACACGCTAAAAGTTAAGTTGAAGGTGAACCACCCCTCAAAATAGAGTTGAAGACATAAGAATATGTTTGAAATTAAGAACCAAACACTTT
Organism: Xenopus borealis; assembly: GCA_024363595.1. Classification (NCBI taxonomy): domain Eukaryota; kingdom Metazoa; phylum Chordata; class Amphibia; order Anura; family Pipidae; genus Xenopus; species Xenopus borealis. The sequence goes on from CM044440.1 coordinate 107,787,019, forward strand.
TATAAAAAGATTTTCTTGCTGCAAGTGGGAGTTACAAGGAACTAAGTTTACAAGATGTTGTCTTATACTACCCAAGATGGAGTGGCTTTCTGCTACTTTTCCATATTTTGTTGCAGTAAAGTTGCTCCATTTAATACAGGAGTAAAAATAAATCTAAAACTCTATGGGGGGAATGTAATTAAAGTCGCAAAGAGAAAAACATTGCGCACCAATAAGAGAAAAAATCCACATCTCGCAATATGAAATATTGTTCCTTAAACAGTTATTGCATTGCAAATCATTATTGCACATTGCGGATTGTAAATGCGCAGTCTTAAGAAGTGCTTGATGGTGTCGTAATCCTTTGGAGCAAACATAGCGACTTTTTCAGTAAGAAGTTTTATTACCTTGACAGCGCATTAGTGCAAAGTATAAAATTCGCAAATGGCTTTCTGCTGACAGAAGTGGTCGCTAAACAGTTTCCAGGTTCGGAAAAGGTATATTGCATCTGTGCAAAGCAAAATGTGTTCACGCAAAGGCTTAACTTTTTGCATTGCAAATAGTTGACCGACTTATATTACATTCCCCTATTTGTCTTTTTTCAACCCAGTTTAAAACTATGTAAGTATGCTCTCAGTGATCTCAAACAGGTGTTTATTTTTGAATTCCTGCTTTGGAGTCAAGTTTTGGTTGCAAAAATTCCATAAACATTCAAGGCTTAATAAATAGGCCTCCTCACCCAACTAGTAACATTGGATAAAAGATATCTGTCTAACTAGTTCCGTGATCCCCAAACAGAGTCTCCTGAGCAACATTTTGCTCTCCAACCCCTTGGATGTTGCTCACAGTGGCCTCAAATCAGGTGCTTATTTTTGTATTCTGCTCTTGGAGGCAAGTTTTGGTTGCATAAATACCAGGTGTACTGCCAAACAGTCTCCTGGAGGCTGCCAGTCCATATAGGGGCTATCAAATAGCCAATCACCTTTATTGGCACACACAGGAACTTTTGTCTTGCTTGTGTTGCTCCACAACTCTTTTTACATTTGTCTGTGGCTCATGGGTAAAAATGGTTGGGGACCCCCATTTTTGATAGACTGGTTTGTGTTACACAGTCCAACTTCTTCTTCACCACGAATCACAGCTAATAGCCTTTCTATTAAAATACCAGTAACATCAAAACATTTTTTTTTTAATTTGTTACTATACAATGAAAAAAACACCAATGCAAATTAAAATTTTAAATAGCAAAGCCTTCAGCAGGAACTAAGTAGCAGCAACTAAGTAGCAGCAACTAAGAAGCAGCAACTAAGTAGCAGGTGTGAGCGGCAGCAAGAGAATCTTTTCCCAGTGGGATAGACGTGGCTGCACGTGTATATGAGCCGCACTGGGTGCCAGATATCCTTTCCCAGGCACAGGAGTCTCTGCACCTGGGTGCTCACATGGGCAGATTAGTTCTTTCAATGACTCTTTCCTTCCCCAGGGAAAGCCTTTCCAATGGGCAGGGGGTGCTGTCGTCTTGGGGCTGCGGGATGCGGCATCAGCTGGAAGAGCAAGGGAGAGGGAAGCCAGGGGGGAGAAATCAAGTGCCGCCCTTTTGCCTTTTCTGAAGGGGACAAGAAATGGAGTTATTGTAAGTTATTTCTTAATAAAGGTTTTGCTATTTAAAAATTTAATTTGCATTGGTGGTTTTTTTTTGTTGTATTGTAACAAATTAAAAAAAAAAAATGTTTTAAGTTACTGGTCCTTTAATGTCAAGCAATGGACACCTCAGTCGCTAGAAAGTGCCACTGGGGAACACTCCTTGTAGTGTTCATGGACATGTATTTCTGCTCTCCTGCTAGTAACCATAATAAGAATGTTTTGCTGCAAAGAAAATCACACATCTGGACCCAGTCTTACAGTAATTACTCTACACAAATAGAGGAACTAAATGTTGTGAGAGGCATTATCGGGGAAAAAAATGTCTGTATATTTGTACAGTCAGTTCTAAATCATGAGATACATGACTGAAACCATAAGCTGACAAAATATCAGTTCCACCCACCATGATATCACTACTCCATTGTATGGTAAAAGGTTTTACTGTTCTTTCTTAGCCAACCTGAATGATTGAAGACTAAATCTTTCTAATACGTTTTTGTTTCTAGCCTGCCTGTGTCATGCAGGAATATTTAGCTTAGGATTTCACCTACACATACCAAAGCCAAAGAGAACAAACTGTCTGTAGCGGTGGATGAAGTGCCAGATTCTATACCTTACCACAAAACTTGAGCTGTTATTTGGCTGGAGCATAGAAATAAGAACATTGGAATGCTTATCCTGGTCTAAACCTTGAAAAATATATTTATTTAAAAAGAATGTATACATATACTAAATATTCATCTTTATTAATGTTACATATCATGTTTCATGTCAAAGTCTTACATAGAATATCTAGTCATTTTTTTACTAGAAACACACACACCATCATCTGATTACCTTTTGGGTGGAAAAGACATCCCCTGACTGATTGCCCATGTTAAAAAAAACGCTTTTTGTTATAATTTTGACTCATTTCAATCTTGCTTTTAGCCTCCAGTCTGCTTTACAGATGCCAGCTAATAAATTCTCTTTGTAATATATGTTGCCCATATGTGTGTTGATGAACACATTCCCAAGCTCAGGTTTCTGCAAATGGAAATAATTGCAATTTCTGCATTTCTTTTTTGGATGCAGATTATTTCAAACAGTTACAGAACCAAGGATCTCCTTGAAAGACAATGTGTGGACTTTTTTCTTCTATTGCTTTTCAAAAACTGATTAAATATTACTTTTCATATTCACCCACTACTAAGATGAACTCACCTTCATTGAGCAGTTAGGCAGCTTAATAAAAAATTATATAATGACAAAAACAAATCCAGTGAGATCCACAATTGGTAAATATTGTCCATTCAGCTCTGCCACAGTTGATAGAGTCGCCAACTCAGTGATGATTGCATCAGAGGAAGGACTTGTGTAGTCCGAAAATGTTTTTATTTTTTTTTTATAAATACAATTGATATGAAAGCCCATTTGAAAAAATATAATTACGTAAATATACCAGAAGTTCTTTTTCCTGATAATTTTGAAAGTTAGGGCTTATTTGAGGAGTGCAAAGTGAAAAAAAGCATCAGTGCAATTTATATAAATTCAGCCAAAGCCACCTGAAAAGAGCTGAAGCTACTGAGGGGAACAAAGAAACTCCTTTCACCTAGAACAGTGGTCCTCAAACTTGGCCCTCCAGCTGTTAAGGAACTACAAGTCCCACAATGCAATGATGGAGTCTGACAGCCACAGTCAAGCAAATGCATTATGGGACTTGTAGTTCCTTAACAGCTGGAGGGCCAAGTTTGAGGACCACTGACCTAGAAAGAAGAAGACCACCTGCCAAATTTTAAAGGTAAGTTTCCACTGGCCACCAACATTTTTTTTTAACTTGGGGGGGAGGGGGCTGGCTACTAATGTTCCTTTTCACTTGAGGGGAGCTGACCACCAATGGTTTTTTAATTTGGGGCCTGACCTCCAATGTCACACATTTATACAGGTATGGGTACTGTTATAAAAATATGCTCTGGACCTGGGGTTTTCCAGATAACAATTTTTTCTGTAATTTGGGAAAATCTGTAAACATTAATAAACCCAATGAGTTGATTTTGCTTCCAATAAGGATTAATTATAACTTAGTTAGGATCAACTACAATGTACTGTTTTATTATTACAAAGAAAAACAAAAATAAAATAAAATTTGGATTATTTGATTATAATGGAGTGCATGGCTTTTCCATGATTCTGAGCTTTACAGATAATGGGTTAATGGATACCTGAAGTTGGCTGCAACATATTGCTCACCAACCCCTTGGATGTTACTCCCAGTGGCCTCAAAGCAGGTGCTGATTTTTGAATTCCAGGATTAGAGAGTTTACTGCCAAACAGAACCTCCTGTAGGCTGCCAGTCTATAAAGGGGCTAACAATTAACCAAGCACAGCCACAGGGACTTTTTCATGTTTGTGTTGCTCCCCAACTCTTTTTCCGTTAGAAAGTGGCTCATGGGTAAAAAAAGGTTGGGGACTCCTTCTGTGTAATACGCCTTCCCCAGGTGGGCAAAATTGGGACTATAATGGGATCATAATAAGGGTCTCTAAAAACCCATTAGGGGAGCATTGCATCAGTAGCCCAACGCAGTCCTCATCTGATAGAAAAATAGATTGATGATGATCCTCACCCAGACATATAAACCATATACCATAATCTCAAATGTATAGGGCTTGATTTTAAACTTAGGTAATAAATGTAGTATTTCTGGTTAAATTTGAGACGGTTGATTCATCCAGGTAATGGATAGGATAAATAAATAAAATAAATAAATATACATTTAACTATTATCGGCATACCGATGAGATTTAAAATCAAATGACTGGACATATAGGGAGAATAACTGAGAAGCAGACAGGGAACCATGGAGTACCAGCACATTAAGGGGGAACTGGTGATGTTTTGTTAGCGTAAAAGACTGAGAAAGATTAGTTAGAAATGTAAGAAGAGAATGCAGTCTGATTATGGATACCAAGGGAATGAAGAATTTGCATTAGAAGGGCTTGGTCAGTGTTATCAGATGCAGATGCTGAAAGCCCCTTTCATTTAGTTTTTTTACTGATTTCAGAAAAAAAAATTCTGAGAGATTTTAAGGACTTTGTATACAGTCATTATTCCACTAAACAATCTGACGTAGCTGCTAATATAAACAAACCCAACTTGTGCTTCAGTGTTTTCTTGTGTCTTTCAGTGAAAATATAAGTTTATCCAATGTAGATATGTGTGTGTAGAACTTTCTTATCTCCCTTTCCTTCCACAGAAATCCCCCTTCTGGTAAGAATGAGTGCAGATAGGTGACACCACTAACTAGCTGCTAAGAGCATGCTGTAGGATTGAAGATTGTTTCCATTCTCCATTACCTGAAAAAGGTCAGGCCAGATCATACAACTGCTGAAATTTAGATGAAGGACTGAATCTAAATAAAGCAGCTGATGACAGGTACTTAGTACAAGCTGATGTCTTTGTCATAACAGCAGGACAAAGCCATGTGACCTGAATTAAAGGAAAACTAGTAGAAAAGTGGTAATGTCTTTTTTTTTTACAGGTTTCCTTTTTTATTGAATTTAAATAAAGGGGGTACAGAAGAAAAAAGGGGGGTAATCAAACACTTAAATATTAAATAATAGAAGGTACAATAACATCACTTCATCAATCACGCACTAACAATTGCACATTCCAATTACATTACATCAATGCAGGTTGTCACCCAGATGAATGTCCCACCACCGTTCCCATACTTTCCAAAATTTAACCGGAAAAGTGGTAATGTCTTTAGTTGCTAAACTGGAGAAATGTATTTGTAGGTAACATCTGTACAGCTGGAGTGTTTAAGTACTACTAAGAAGTGGTAGCTATGTTTATACAGTATTATAGTACTATGTTATAAGGTGAAAAGGTGGTGGAGAAAAGAGTTTATATAAGCTGTTGAAGAATGGGTACTTATAGTACAGGTATGGGACCTGTCACCCAAAATACTTGGGACCTGGGGTTTTCTGTATAAGGTATCTTTCCATATCCCCACACCGTAAGAATGTAAACATTAAATAATCCCAATAGGCTTGTTTGCCTCCAAAAAGGGTTATTTAGATTTCAGTTGGGATCAAGTGTATTGTTTATCATTTTCTGGATTTTCTGGATAATGGATTACTTGTGCTACCAGTATACCAGTCCAGGGCTCTGTAACTCTCACTGGCCTTGAGGCAGGCATCGTGAATAGAGAGTTAGGGGCCAATTTACTAACAATCGAATCATGATTAAAATTTGCGGTTTTCCTGTATTTCTAAAAAGCTCTAAAAAAAATGAAAGCCTTTAATGTCAAAGTTTGAAAAGTAAAACTTGTCAAGGTGCACTGATCCTTTTGGGCCATTTTAAAACCAATCAGAATTTTAGATTTTTTTTGCTATTGTCTGAAAAACTTGAATTTTTAATGGTTTCTGATATGGTATTTGTATTTTTTTTTTAGATTGTTCAGAGCTTTTTTCATTCATACTTTTTATAATATGAACTTTTAATAAATTCAATGATAATCGTGGTTTTATAGTTTGTGAGATTAGTCATGGTTAGTGATGGGCAAATTTTGCGAAATGCTTTGAAGTCAGTGGGTGTCAAAATTATTTTTACGAGCGTCAATTTAGACGCCACGACAATTTTTATACCCACCTATTTTGTCCAAATGCAGTAAAATCAATAGGCGTCCAAATAATCTTGAATTCAATCATTTTGAATTTTTATGCATGACTATTCAGATACACGGCCAAATTTATTTGACGCAGTTTCACGAATTTATTCACAGCAGTGAATAAAGGAAAATCACTGTGAATTCGTGCCTGGTAAATTTATTTGCCCATCACTAGTCGTAGTTTCAAAAATCTCCAAACCCCTAAAATCCTACCTTTAATAAATAAGCCTTTGAGGAATTGGACAATGGTGAAGAGCCCTCTACCCAATAGACACCTCTAATGAGTAAACTATTTTTTTGGGCTTTTTAGGTTGTGACTCTGAATGCATTGATTGCACAAAAGTGCATTGTGATTTCCCCGCCCCAACATCTGGAGGTTATTTATTAAAGTTTGATTTTTTCTGGTTATACTTTTAAAGGGGAGATTTATTAAACCAATGGTATTAAAAGTCTGAATAAAAAAAGTACTTCAACTCAGACCTGCCAAGTTCATGTAGAAGTCCAGCAGATGTCCTGTTGATGTTTTGAAGATATCCTGATTTGCGCCGGGTTACATTCCATAATCTGACGATTTTATGGTTTTGAGATTCAGATCTGAAAAAGTCACAGGTTTCGGACATCAAATTTGAAAAAGTTAAATTTTGGGAAAAATGTGGAAAACAAATGTACGATTCTGATTTTTTTTTCATGATTTTATTGAGTTTTTTCCCGTACAAGAAATTTTAGTGAATATTTATTGATAAATAGGGGGGATAAAATAGTGAGAACATTTCGGATTTTGATTAATAAACCTCTTATATATGTTACTGGACTCTTTACTATATCTGTATCATGCTGCCCTGTAAAGGGTTAAATAAAACTTTTGTAAACCTCCCACCATGTGTTACATGGTGGGAATTTATTCATGGGGAATTCACCGCAGGCGAATAAATTCGTAAAACACCAGGAAAAATTCACCGGCGCCTCTTTTTGGATGCCCGAAAATGGACGCCAGTGGAGGGTCACGAATTTTATGCCGTTTCGTGAATTTCTTGAGAAATTCGCAAAAAATTCAGCAAAGCAAAACACCCCTGATTCATCCACCACTATACACAACTGATAACAATAGCCTCTAGTTTATACTGTGTACAATATGAAACAAATTTATGGTAGAGGCACACAGGCAGATTCGGGGAGATTAGTCGCCCAGCGACAAATCTCCTCTTCCAGATGACAATCTCCCCGAACTACCTTCCCTCAGGCAAGGATGTAAGTCACCTTCGGGACTTGGAGTGCTTCGTCTTCCGAAGTCGCCCAAAGTTTCCTTGTGAATTGTCGAACACATGACCTTTAGATAGGAGGAGAAAACTCATCAGACAAAGAACTCACCATAACCTCTAGCTATAATGTTTTCATTTCACAGCCAAGGCAGCTGTAGTTTATTACAGGCCATACTGCAGATCAAGTTCATAACTGACTTCAATAAAATCTAATGTGGGAACATATCCTTTATAGCAACACTCTAATGTTCCACCAGATTGGTCTTATCAAAGGAAAACAAGTAAGTGAAAAGAAATTCACATAAATGATGTGCACAACAGTGTAAAATATGCAAAAATATATGCCCGGAACCAATTTAAATGTTACAAAACGTATGTTTTTTTTAAATTTTTTTTACCTTAATGGCCATTTGTGCTTTAAAGTAGGGCTTTGCAATTTAATTAATGCTGAAATGTTTTGCTATTAAAGGATGAAGCATCTAAAGCAGGTAAATTAATAGGGGAACAAGTATAGGATCTGTTATTCAGAATGCTAGGGACCAGGGGAGGGGTTAAATTCTGGATAAAGGGTCTTGCCATATTTTGAATTTCCATGCTTTCTGCTAAAAATATGGGTGGGCTTTCAAAACCCTTTCAAAACACTATCAAAACACAAATTTTTCTGAGTATTTTATTTAAAAAAAGTCTGGCCAAACTAGAATCCACGATTTGACCTTATTTACTGTATTATTAAAAAAGCATTATTTAATCGGATCAGAGAAAAACTCGATAAACTCATGAGAAAAATTCGAATCTTGCCATTTTTTCAGCTTTTCTTTCCTGAATTGCTTGATTTTTTTGTCTGAATTTTTGGGATTTTTGACCGAAAAGCCCAACAGTCAGATTTTTGGGCTAATTCCAGCACAGACCACAGAAACTTCCAAATTAGATAAGGACCTCTCCCATTGACTTATATAGAACCTCGGTAGGTCTCTGATGCCGGATTTTCGGATTCAGACTTTTTGCAGCACTGGGTTTTAATAAATCCCAAAAAATGTAAGGATTTATTATCCACTAAAAAAAGTAATTTTTTTTTTGAGTTTTTGACATTCAAACTTTAATAAATAACCCCCCCATATAAACCCAATAGGATGATTTTGTCTCCAATGAGGATTAATTTTATATTATCTGGATCAAGTAAAAGCTACTGTTTTATTACTACAGAGAAAAATTTGAATAATTTGGATAAAATTGAGTCTATGGGAGATGGCCTTCCTGTAATTTGGAGCTTTCTGGGTAATAGGTTTCCAAATAACAGATTCCATACCTGTACTATAAACTATTTAAAGATCTTTGCACAATTAGCTCTGAGATGGGGTTCATGGTTGTTATATGTTTCCCAAGATAGTGAAAACATCATTTGTTCTAGCTTTTATTCACTTTCTTTTACAGTCTGTCTTCTTTTCTGGATGGTTTCCTACTTTAGCAGTTGTCATTAAAGTAAGGGAAGAGAAGTTATCAGTGATACCAGTCATAGGTTTGCCCCACTCGAGCTTGCACTAAATATGGGGTTTGGACAACTGGCTTAAACTTGTAGGTTTCTTCATGTAGGGCATTCTGATATAAAATTAGCAGATTCTTAAGGTCTGTTAACAGTTTCTCTTATCCACATTGTAAATTAAGCAAATTAGGGTGCAATTGGATTGTTCAGGCTCACAGCTACAGAGAATATATATAGATATGCCAGTATATATAGATATGCCAGTAACACATGATCCTCTCCATGGGTGTCCTCCTTAATTTCCAGCATACAGCAGTTAAACATGCCGCATCCACGAACTGGCCAGAATTTCAGGAATCAGCCCTTATGAACTCTTTTAAGGTTTTGCATATATGTTGTGAGTTGACCAAAATTATTATAAACACAGAGAATACTCAGTGACATTTTAATTTCCCTCCAATTACACGGAGTAACAGCGTGTGGCTAAGTTGACTCCTAAATTATTAACACATTAATATAATCGTATGTGTTATTGTAACCACAGGCAATCTTGTTATTAAGAAATGACATCTATCCATCACTGCTTTTTACAAACAAACACAGTTTGTGCTCATTATTGAAGCATGTCTTGACTAATTTGGGTCTCAACCTATTGCATTTTTACAGTCTGAAATCTAAGCAAGTATGTTTGAAAACATAATTAGTTACATTCAGCTATGCAAATGAGTGGCAGGAGAGTCCTGGTCTTAGATTATACTAAGGAAGAAAGCATTGTTGTTAGAAACCATGTCTGCTTATTGAATGGTTCAATTTAAGCAGGATGACTTAAAGGGGAAGTCAACCCCATCCAGTGCTAAAACCCCTCCCCCATAGGCCCCCCTCCCTCATCCCCCCCGGCTTACCTTCCCCCCGGGCTATTGCCCTTAACTTGCTAATTACCCCAAAGTCCAGGTCCCCTTCAGGCAGGATCAGGGGCGCCATCTTGTCCCGCAACGTCTTCAGCTTATATTACAGACAAACCTCATTTTTCTGCTGGATAATTTGTGACGACCCCTAAGTTTAGCTTCTCAACATTTGCTCAGAGCCCACTGAGCATGTGAGACACTTTCCAAGATGGTGACCCCCTGTGACAAGTTTGAAGTCCTGGATCATTGCTGCTATTGACAAGCTGAAACTTTAGGATGGTGCAATAAGTTCATTATATAAAGTATGGTATTTTTAGCCATATTCATGTTTAGAGTTTAGTTCTCCTTTATAGAGCATTTTGATTTTTTTTTAAATGGGATCAGCCCCCATTTGAAAGCTGGAAAGAGACAGAAGAAGGCAAAAGAACTATAAAAAATAATAGTAAAAACAACTGAAAAGTTGCTTAGAATTGGCCATTCTATAACAATTTTTCCAGAGTTTTTTCCCAAATCACTCGATTCTTTTTCAGTCTTATTCCTAAAAATTTCCCCAATTTCTAAGATTTTTGCCTGAAATTTTGGACGAGTCGGAGTTTTGGAAACATTCCTTCGCAGAAACTTCCAAATAGGAAAGGGACCTCTCCCATTGACTTTTATATAACCTCTATACTGTAGGTCTGAGATGGTGGATTTTCAGAGTCTGACTTTTTTTACATGCCCGTGGTATAATAAATCTCAAAAAATCGTTTTTTTTGCCCACTAAAAATTTAAAATTTATAGTAAAAATAAACCTTGAATTTTTCAAGTTTGTCTCATTCGCACTTTAATATATAAATTAAAGTGCGAGAATTTCATAACGGATGCGTTAGCATTTGTTTGTGCCTAGCAAAAGATAGAGGGCTGGGGTGGAAAAGTAGGGGAGACCCCCATTAACATTTTTTTGGCTCTGTCTTGGTAGGCTGGAGGTTTGGTAGCTGGGAGTTTAAGCATTTGGTAATGGCATAATTCATCTGGAGAAGCGGGATTTCAAAATGTTGCCCCATGGTAACACTTTCCTTGTGAGCTGATATAAGTCTTCATTTCTTCAGTGTGTAAAACTACAAATATTTTTCCTTCATTAGAAACTTGAGATCCGCTCATTAATATCAGGCACATAGCTGAGGGTGTGGGATTGGACTGTAATAGTATTAACATATATATAAGGGGTTTGGTTTGTGCCTGTGGATTACCCAACTTTTCCCCACTATGTGGTCATGTGCAGCATGGAAGACCTATCCATTGAACAGATACATTGGACAATTGACCAGAAAAATAACCAGAAAGCAAATATCCTGTTTTTAGTGCAAATGTTCTTTTTTCAGCATCATTCCTGGCTAAGTTTCAAAGTCCGAACCACATAGCAATAGTCAGAAACATTTCCTACATCACACTTTAACACCTATGTATTTTTATATTTGCGCAAGTGTGAAAATGCCTGTTACACTGTAATCTGCCAAAGTCGACAAGGAACACTGGGCACCTGTGAGGCTGTGGAAATTGAAAACATACCAAATTTGGCTAAATACAATATGCTATTTTGTAGCTGGCAAGTTCTGAAATAATCACTTAGTCAATTCTATGAAAAAAACTGGTGAGAAAGACTGATGCCATTTGTGAAAAGTCTACAATCGTTCCCCATCAAAAGGCGTTATTTTCCACAAACCTTTCTTGGAGACAATTATGAATGTTTTATTGGCGACATCCGTCTCAGGAGAATTTACCACACAACTTTGAACCAATTTGTCTTCTTTAAAGGAGGCATATTTTGTTAAAAACAAGAATGTGTCAGTGCCTTATACTCTTCCACATATAGAAGGAATGTGCTTAAAACATTTCATTTATTGAACATTTCTGCAAAAGGACTTATTAGTCCTGCCCATCTGTTCCACTTGCCTGCCTTTCTCAGACTATGCCGACAAGCTGGCAGCACCCTGCACTGCAGAATAGGAACCAAACAAAAGCTAGACTGACATTATAGGGACATTATAGGGAACTGAAGCCTGTCTTTGATAATATGACTGCAGGGCTGTAATCGGCTGTCCCCTCCTACTGGCAGGGACCATTAGGACACCCACCAGGATATAGGTCGGCCCTAAACACAACCCTAAGTTGACGCCATGCTCCATGCATGTTGACGCCACTCGCCATTCACACTGACATCACACAGCGTAGTCAACGGAAGTGATGTCAGCACGTCGACCTTCATGACATCACGTCGGCATTTGTCCTCGGCCCTCCTACCCCTCACCCCCTCAGCTCATTGACTGAATTTCCTATGGCGGAGAGTGGGGAGGGTTTAAAAAAAAAAATTAATAAAAATAGGCACCTGCACCCCACCCCTCATTTGAAACATGGGCATAGACCGTTGCACACCTATAAGGAGCTCCTTTTTAAATATAATTATATTTTCTTAACCCAGAGTCAAACCAGAATAAAATATTACTCATTATTGCCTACAAGATTGGGGGGGGGGGGTAATATTTTCTTTATGTCTCCTTTAACCAGTAGCTGATGTGGATTTGCAAAGCAATCATAATAAATAGAGCAGCTCTAGACAGAAATTTTCAAAATAAAATATTTTAGCAAACCTGTGCAGGACCACTCCTGCCATGAGGCAAGGTGAGTGGGCAGTTACAAGGGGCAGCAGTTTTAACCTGGAAATTTGGCTCTACTAGTGCAGAGAACGATATTGCGTTCATTTAACCAGCGATGTGGCCCCCTTTGACCTGCTCCAATGCTGGGGAGGCAGCAGCCCCAGGATCACCCCTAGCAAAGAGTTGCCTTAAAGGAAATCCGAGACTAGCAAAGAGTTGCCTTAAAGGAAATCCTACAATGAGATTTTGGTGAGGAACTGCTGTTGGAATTCTTGCAAGTCTTTGCCATTGATTTCACAGTGAAAACTTTTTCTCCTTAGGAAAGCATTTTATTCTGGATAGCCATATTCATTTAAAGTGCTTCTAAATGTTTTACTGTTCATGTAACTCAGTACAAAGCTGAGACACACACCAAAAAAGGACACTCCAAACTTCTCTGGGCAACTATGTTTCTCTGCCTTTTCCTGTCTGTTTTCTAATTAGTGGCTTAGTCTAAATACAGTTGTCAGTGCAGATATCTGGTAAAATATATGGGTTCTTGACACTTAATCACTTATAGAATATGTCTAACATAATTTTTGCATTGCAAGGCTGTTCCACTTGAAAGATCAGCTAACTGTTTGTTCCCTCAGTGGTTTCACTTTTTCAAGCTAATGTTTCCTGAATAACAAGCGGCCTCTTGTTAATATGACATATTACCCGCATTAATAATAGGCACAGTTTCCATGTCCTCAAATACTTTTTAATGAGCTCCTTCGTTTGCTCAATGTTGCTTAACTGCTTGGGTGCAGGATGCCAAATGCCTTCATTTACCTGGTAAGTGTAAGTTTGCAAAGACTGCAGAAGGTCATGTGCTAAGCCACAAGGTAATGAAAAAAAAGAAAAGATTTGAAAAAATATATCCTTGAAAAACAAAGATCTACTCTTTCCCAGCAGGAATACAGTAATTATTGCTTTTAAAAAATACTAAATAGAAAATCACTGTAGCTCTTCAGACCTGGAAATGGTTTTATTGAAATGTTGCTATTAAAAGTAAATCGTCTTTTTTAGGAATAGAAAATAGGTTGGGCCTTCTCAGAGACTAACTGACATTACCAAAATATGTGTACTGTATTATCATTTTAGCCTTGAGTTGAGATTTTACTCCATGCAGATAACATAAGAGTAATGTCCACAAAACAATCTTTTTTCCAAGAATTGGCCACCCAAGAATTGCTAGACACAAACAATACTCTAATACTTGTATTATAATACAAGTAACTATAATTGTGTTCAGATTTATGAGGAGGTCCATAAGTTCACTAAGAAAATAAAGTTTCATTCAGTTAGTAAAGTAAACTTCCTCTAAGAGCAACTTGGAAACTGGCACACTAAGGGGAATATTTATATGATAATACACCACACATCTCCAGGCTTTGTAGTGTAAAAAAACAACAGAAAAACCAAAAAATAACTATTACGCATTTTTCCTTACAGTGACGTCTGGTGGAACTTCACACAACTTTTTACACCTTTTTGGGGAATTTCGTTTTTCACAGCACAACAAATATGCCTGTAAAATTAGTGAACATGCAGACGGAGTGTGTGTAACAGGCAGAGAAAATAGCAAGATTAACTAGGAATGGGAAACATGTAGGTAGTGTTGAAAGAAAATTGGGATGTTAAAAATAGTTACAAAAAAAAGTTATTGTAGTTCAGATATAGGAAATAAATATATTAGTTCCTATAAACCAGTGGTCCCCAACCCCAACATGTTGCTCTCCAACCCCTTGGATGTTGCTCCCTGTGGCCTCAAAGCAGGTGCTTATTTATAAATTCCAGGTTTGGAGGCACATTTTAGTTGCAAAAAAAAAAACAGTAGTACTGCCGAACAGAGCCTCCCTGTAGGCTACCAGTCCATATAGAGGCTACCAAACATCCAATCACATCCCCATGGACTTTTTCATCCTTGTGTTGCTCTCCAAGTCTTTTTACAATGTGGCTCACAAGTAAAAAAAAGGTTGGGGACCCCTGCTATAAACCAAAGAAAGAGAACACATCACCCCAGCAGACCAGCTGCCAATTGAGACTCACAGGGAAAAATATTTTCCTGACTGCAAAATGACAACCCAGGATGGATTACCTCTGATTGTTTAACAAGTGATAATCCATACAAATGGATCTAATCCACTCCTTTTATAAATTCTGGAAAAGGAATTTCATAACTTAACTGTCTTCTTATGGTAATCCAAGCTGTAGTATTCCAGAATTACTGGAATAATTAATTATAATTAATTTCCAGTGTCAGTCATACTTTCTGTCCTGCTCTTCCCTCTCTTGCGGGGAGGGATGGAAATTATTCAGTTTCAGGTCCAGATATAAGCCTAATTGCTGTAGTATGGACTTCAAAACTGAAAAACTCACAATTTCCACATTCCACTCATTCCATCACAATGCCATGTGATTCTCTGCAACATCAAGGGAGAGAAACACAACTGTACAACTGTTCATACTAAACTGTATATATTTAGCACTAAGATCATTAAAAATAAACCTATATACAAGTTGTTTTACCATGAAGAACTTCCATCAAAATAACCTTCATTGGAGAATATTGGTGAGTGCCTTCTGAGAGTAGTTTGTGTCTAGCTTTAAATTTGCTATTAGAATTACCATTTGTTGAAAAGGGCCAAACCAAGAAAAATACAGTGCCAAACATATACTGGTGCTCAGATTGTGTTAGTATTTTGTCTCACTACTGTCATGGTGGTTACATTTAGTGCATTGAGCATGATAAGGAAATACTTGGATTTGTTTAGCTTGCTAGAAACCTGGTACAGGCAACTGCAGTAGAAACTCTGTCTACCTGATGTGCATTTTCTAAACCAACATCCATATGTTAAGCTTACTAGCTTGTGTCGTTACTGCATCTGCATTGTATTGCATTTAATTTCCAATTTCATATATGAGCCTTTTGCACAACCAAGGATTTCTCTCTCTTGCTCTCACTTTATCAAACCTGGTAATAATTTGCCAAATCGTCTTAGATTTTAGCAAACATTTTAAACATCACAGTTCATTAAACTAATTGGCCTATAATTTGAGCACAGCTCCCCATCCTTTCCTGGTTTCAAAATCAACAAAATCATTGATTATGGCATCTTAATAACCAAAGATTTCTGTCTGAATTTCCTTCTATGGTTTATTGTTTTAGGAAAATGACCTGTTTTCCTCATGGAATAAGTACTTTGATTATTTTCATTTGACTTTATTTCAGCTTAATCCTAAAACTTTGTTCATATAAACTGCAGCACTTGTGTGCCAAGATTTCTTTCTCAAACTGTTTTTTTAATGGTAAAATGTTTCCCTGTTTCGAGTAAGTGGAAGATCATTTTCTATATTGGCAGATCTTTGAAACTTCAATGGAATAATATGTCAAAAATGATTTTCTAACTGTGTTGTTTTTGTGTTGTCAATATGAATTTTCGCCAGACAAAAACAACACCCTACCCAAAAACCTATATAGTGCCAACACATTTAGACAGCACAGAGAAAGACTAAGCACACACAAAGGTACTGTAAGGAATTATCCTTCTGCCGGGTTTGAACTGGGGACCTCTTGTGTTCTAGCTTGTTCCCCTACCTTTCCCCTATTCTGGCATGCTAGAGGCATGGGCTCACCTTGTATTGAGGTCCCTATGGTTAGCCCTGGTTCGTCTGATTAATTCAGCTGCTCTGCACTAACTGGCAAGTGCAGCCTATTCCCTAGTTAACCCCCAGCAGAGGGCCCTTATTTAAAGCTTGAGCAGACCTCCCCCCTCTGCCAGTTCATAGTTCTACAATCTGCTGGTCACCCGGTTCTATGCTCCTAGTCTTAGTCTAAGCTTGTTCTTGGATTTCTGGTCCTTGTTCCTGCTTTCTGTATTTGGACTTTGTTTTACCTTGATCTCCGGAGCCAGTAAGTTGCTGTATCTTCTGTTTGCCAATAAACTTTCTGCAAGCATCTAATCCAGTCTACTCCCTCTAATTACCCTTTCAATATTAACCCAGTGGCCCTTCTGGTTGTTTCTGTGTGGGATTTGGGCCACTGAGCGTGACAGGTACACAATGGGAGATATGGACATTGAAGTGTTTATACTTTGTCCCTCATTGGCCATTATGGCTAAAATATTTTATTTAGAAAATTTATAATGATTCCTTGCAAATCCACAGGGGATACTGGTTAAAGGAGACATATAGAAAATATTAACACCCCACCCCCAATCTTGTAGGCAATAATGGGTAATATAGGATTCTTGGTTTGATTCTGGGTTAAGAAAATATAATTATATTTAAAAAGGGCCCCTTTATTGGAGCTCCTTATAGGTGTGCAATGGTCTATGCCCATGTTTCAAATAAGGGGTGGGGTGCAGGTTGCTATTTTTATTTTTATTTTTTTAAACCCTCCCCACTCTCCGCCATAGGAAATCCAGTCAATGAGCTGAGAGGGTGAGGGGTAGGAGGGCCTAGGACAAATGCAGACGTGATGCCATGAAGGTTGACGTGCTGACATCACTTCAGTTTAATACGCCGTGTGATGTCAGTGTGCATGGCGAGTGGCGTCAGCACGCATGACGTCAGTGCACACAACTTAGGGGTGTGTTTAGGGCCGCAACTCTGCCAAGCCAACCAGATGAGTAAAGACTGTAGGGAAGTAAAACAATAACATGGTAACCTTTTTACTGACCATTGGTGATTGGCTTTGTGTTCTCTTTTTTTCATACACATACATCATTATGCACAAAGTGAAAACTTTCAGTAGTCTCTGATTTGTAGCATTTTTTTTAGAAATACACTGGTAGAGACCATTTGGTGCAATTGAGTAAAATATGTAAAATGAAGAGAACAATGCTCCTACTATAGTTCAAGTAATAATTTGGCTTCTATTTTTGTCTATATCATAATATATTTAATTGTGAAATCAGATTACAAAGTCAGCAATTATGGCCAATGAGTGACCCAGTATAAACACTTCAATGCCCATATCTCCCATTGTGTACCTTTGTGTGTGCTTAGTCTTTCTCTGTCTATGATATAGACAAAAATCTGGTAATCAAAAACTGGTTAGGAGGGAAAATTCACAGTTGTGTCTATACAAACTCTTCCTCGCAAGGTTATACCATCTATTTTCCTAGGGAAAAGTAAATTCCCCTAACATAGCTAAAAGGATTTCCAACATATTATTCACCCTATGACAGCAGGAAATTCCAGGCAACATTGGAGGAACTTTCAATTTAACAGCAAGATTTCTTTTCTGGATTGATAATCTCTAAATTTAAAAACTTTATTCTCTAACAGAGTAAAATATTTAGTATATTTGTTTAGCAGTGCATGCTTTTTTAATAATCTAAAAATAAGATTTAATTAGCTTGTTTCCAGATCTACAAGACTCACAACATCTCACAAATTATCTTTGGTTTTACATTACATTAGCAGCAAAATACAAAAACACCCACAAACAGAAATATAAGATGCAAACTGACAGTACCAATTTATTCCATATATAAAAAGCATAAATCAAATAAATATACTTATAACATATAAAAGGAACAATAAATATACCTATTTCTACCAAATTATTCCAGAACTAGAGATAGCTATAGCAGCTACATACAGTACATGTATAATAGACCAAAATGTAAAGACCATCCAGATGTGCAGGACAAATGCTACTAAATGGAACAAGCCATATGACAAATACTTCCTAATACTAATAAACCAGTGTGGAGTTGATAGATGTTAATAGCCAACCAACCTCCCCAACTGTAAGGATAGGTATCAGTTCATGATTAAAGATGTCCCTTCTGTGTTGATGATGGATAAAGTAAAAAAGACTCCACACCCATTAGTACATTTTATCTGCTAATTATAATTTTCCATAAATAGGCAACATGTTTTCCTTTAAATAGACAATAAAGTCAAAGTATATAACTTTGTTTATTAAATTATGATGAATATAGAATCCCAAGAGTCATACATTAACTACATGTCTCTATTTAAACCAAATTGACTTACCTTTTTAGATAATATACAAACTTATATTAAAGTGCATTAATAATAGACTCAAAGTGTATTACAGACATATCTGAGGACATTTCTAAGTATCCAACACATGCTGGTAATGCTGGGATTATCTATTTTGGCACACGTAGCTAAATTTGGCAATTTTGGCTAACTTCACAATTATTCTGCCCAAGTATTTTTCTAAAAATGTGTCAGTATTGGAATCTTCTTAGAACTGTACAGATTGGACATGTGGGTACATTCATTCATAGACATGGACCTCTACTGTAGCTTTAACTATAGGAAAGTTTATCTCACTTGTATCTCATATTTTTACAACAAAATAAGTGGTTTAGTCCAAGGCTTTAGGAACATAATAATATAAACAAATATATTATTTTGCTGGAAATCCTGA
The DNA here is from genome assembly GCA_024363595.1 of Xenopus borealis. Lineage (NCBI taxonomy): Eukaryota > Metazoa > Chordata > Amphibia > Anura > Pipidae > Xenopus > Xenopus borealis. The sequence goes on from CM044440.1 coordinate 107,806,004, forward strand.
TACTAAAATAAATTTACCTTTAAAAGGGATGAAACTAGAGGAAAAGTTGATAGTGATAGATCATCAGGGAAACAAATCTAATAAAACAATGGAATGTCACTATGTCATATCTAAAAAAAATACGTGAATAAATACGTACATACCGCACATAGCAAATAACGTACCACCTATGTGGCAGAAATTACATCACTGACTACAGATTTTAACTGATCTGATGCTATGCAGGCTATGGAACTCTGAGGTGACTTCTAATATCTTCATATTTTATAAAATAAACAGAAAGAAAGAAAGAAAGAAAGAAAGAAAGAAAGAAAGAAAGAGAAAAAGAAAGAAAGAAAATAAAAGTGATTAAAACAAAGCTTTGATGTTTGTGCAGACTTTGCGTGGGTGGTCATGACTTATGGATCTCCAGTAACTGGGATGAAAATTTAAAGTTCATCATCAGATGCATTTTATTTTGTTATGGGACATTTCATTTGTCCTGGTGTAAGAATATTACAAACGTGGTTGCAGTGTTTGTTGGTTTCCTTTTTTGGACCATGGACTCTTCAATGAAGGTTACGGAGGTTACTCACATGTCACCATAGAGATAAGACAGAAAAAAACCCAGAAACATAACCAGGGAAACATCAGTGCAGAATGAAAAGTCATTGTCCCTCTCTAGCCAAAGGTTGGGGTAGGCAGCAGCCATAATAATCTGTACTGAGGTCATGGGTTACATCAGGTGGACAGTATCAGAATCCATGGACAGGCAAGAAAAAAGCCAATGACAGTGGCAAAACAGGGCTTCAACTGTTGTTGTAGCAACATAGAAACCAGACAGATGTAAAGCCTTAAAGAAGCTTGACATCAAAGAGGTTGAGCAATGGGTATGTACATAGGTTCCAAGGTACAAGTTAAACAATAAAATTAATTATGTTCATTTCTATATTTAAGACCTGTATTAAACGGATGGATGTGAAGGGTATTGAAGTGGTAAACACATCTACAGTAACACTTTATCATTAAGACCTTTGTTGGCATAGACACGGATATTTGAAATCACCGACTAACTGGTTGTTGAAATATTGAAAATTGAATGCTTAGCAGTAATGGTTAGCACTGCCTCCTTGCTAGACTACTGGGACTCTACCAAACAAAACACATATGATTGTGAACTGGAGATCTGCAGAATAAAAGACTAATAGATACAAAAAACAACAGCAAAAAATAAGCCCAGTGTCTGCATCCTACTAACAACTAATTGGATTCTATTCACAAAGAAATCTCACTTTTTCCTTGACAAATATGATAGCTGCACCAACATATTGTATATTTTGCCTGTAATTTTTGGTGCATGTGACAAGGATGGACTAAAATACGGGCAAAGTGTAAAGCAGTGTTCCCTAACCAGAGGCTTGTGAGCAACAGGTTGCTTTCCAACCCCTTGGATGTTTCTGTCAGTGACCTCAAAGCATGTGCTTTTTACTGAATTCCCAGCTTGGAGGCAAGTTTTGGTTGCATATCAACCGGTTGTACTGCCAAACAGAGCATCCTGTAGGCAACCAGTGCACATAGGGGCTACCAAATGGCAAATCACATCCCTTTTTTGCATCCCCAGGGACTTTTTTAATGTTATTTTTTCTCCCCAACCCTTTTTGCATTTGAATGTGGCTCATGGGTAAAAAAGATTGGGGAGTCCTAGAGTAAAGTGTGCACTGTAGTGCAAGGTATAGTGGAAAAGGCAAGGGTAGCAACACTACACATTTATGTGTCATTGTTAATGCATACTAACACAGACCTATTTATGTCTGTGGCAGGTTTGTAATGCCAAATTGCTAGTTGGTTTAACAGGCTTTTTAATGATCCTCAGTGAATGATTTTTTTTCTCAAAATTGTACTTGAATATGGAAAAAGCTGGTTTCAGTCAAAGTCTGTGGGGTCATGAAATGGTAGGGACAAAGCATACAGCACAGTAACCTATAGAATCACATTCTATAGGATGTTAGTTAAGGTTTTCTGGACCTTTAAAGCATATTGGGTCTGTCGCTTGCTTACTGTTATACTTCAGCACTTTAATATGGATACCTTTACTGCACTTGAATAGGGATCCATAGAGCATTGTCTTTGGAGATAGGAAAATTAGGGGCAGCTGTCTGGGCTCTACGTTATGCAGGGTTCTACAGATAAGAATCTGGCCACTGAAGGGAAAGATATCCAAAACTGCTAGACTAGCATTGTATCAGTGTTATCCAACCTGCAGTCCTTTAAGGGGAACTAACGTCTAAAACAGAATAATGCTAGAAATGCTGAATTTAGTTTACTAAACATAAACATGAATTTACTGTTTCTTTTTCATTAAAGAAAGTTAAAATAGGCTTTTATTTTTTTGCCTTTACATCTCCTTTAGTAGGTGAACATTTTTTGTTCTTTTTATAAAACGGACATGTGTATGTCATATCATTATATCATATTACTGTTCCATGACATGAAAAGACCAAAGCAGCTGTACTCTACATGATGGTCTGGGATTTTCCACTGTCTGTAAGATAATTCATTTGTACTGAAGCACACCCTTGAAGGAAATGTTTTTAGCTCCAGCGGTACTTTGTGCAAAGCTGGATCTGGTTAGGAAGTAATTTTAAGGAATGTAAACACAATTTCAAATGGTTTGAAAACTGTTATATACATTTTACAAGAAGGATTGTTTACATTGCTTGCCCTGACTATGTAACCAACATTATACTTTGTCTTTTATTGTATCTATCAAGTCACACGTGGTTCTAATATTATAGGTGTATTTTGTTCAGTTTGCTGTCTGTGGGCCAGAAACCACTAACAACTGAACTGGTCTTTAACGCTACTGGGGCTTTTCTGTATGCTTTAACTTTAGCTTCTAAATTCAATTTTAAATGGGTTGCACCATTGTAAAGTAAACTGATATAATTTGCAAACTGACTTCTATTTCTTATTCATGAGGAATGCTGCATTGTGAATTCTGGTTGCATCCCCTCTAATTGAATGTTTTGATTCTTCAGTCATATATTATTATTTTCTTAGTCCGTTTATACTCTGCTCCATCTCTTTATTATGATAAAAGTAATTGAACTTAAACAATGCCAAATGGTTCCTACTCTACTGGATACGGGCAAAATGGTTTAGTGATGACTAAGGAAAAAGCAGTAGTTATGGCCAGCCATTTGGTAAATGACAAATAACCACAATGAACGCAAGAAAATAAAAGTAATTTTAAAAAAGCTGAAAGATTAATTGTCTGTATAACACTTTGATTTTGATGTTTGTGCAGACTTTGCATCGGTGGCCATGACTTGTGGATCTCCATTAATAGGAATGAAAATGAAAAGTTCATTATCAGATGCATTTTATTTTGTTATGGGACATTTCATTTGTCCTGATGTAAAAATATGACAAAATTGATCACAGTGTTTGTTAGGTTCCTTTTGGGACCATGTAGTCTTCGATGAAGGTTATAGAGGTCTGATCCCTCTCATGTCACCAAAGAGATGAGACAGAAAAAAGGTATTTGAACCAGTAACATAGACAAGGAAAGTTCAGTGCA
>CM044440.1:107821943-107842935 GCA_024363595.1 Xenopus borealis
GACTCTGGCGAATTTACGCTAGCAAAGTAGATAGAATACAATAGATAGGAGGTTGAAAAAGAAGTGTATGTTCAATAGATAGGAGGTTGAAAAAATTTTTTTTAAATTTTTCTAAGTCCCAAAAAACGCTGTGGGAAACAGCGTTTTTTGGGACTTAGAAAAATTTAATTTTTTTTTTCTTTTTCAGACTATCACCCACAATGGTAAAACACGCCACAGCATTTTTTGGGACTTAGAGAATTTCTTTTTTCAACCTCCTATCTATTGTAGTCTATCTACTTCGCTAGCGTAAACAGGGATGCTGAGCTGACAAAGTCGGGCGGCTCTTTTTCTAAAAGTAACATTGAGGCAGAGTCGCCTCTGAAATTCTGTAGGACAAACATTTTTTTGTGGAAAAAAACCACTGGTGTGATCTATACCATAAACAAACATTGCCCAAACTCTTTAGGAAGCAGTAGTATTTTTAAAACTACTGAGAAGCACTCTAGGTGTCCACAATGGTTGTCCACTTTTTTTTGGACTGGAACAAGTCTGTTTTTATAAATGTTTGACTACATATGTTCTAGCACCCGTTAATTTAACGGCCTTAATGTCTAGTATATATATATATATTGCATAGAGAAGCCCGCATTCTCAAAAATCAAGATTAGTACATGTGTATATATATATGTAGGGACCCATAGGTTTCTATACGGCACCTATGGAGTTAATCCCTACCCTTTAGTATGTTTTCTGTTATTGGGTGTAACTACCTGTAACACTTCTATCCAATACCAGTTATTATTGGACAAAGGGTGCAATAACCACTAAAGCTTTATATTGTATGCAGGGAGGGGCCTCTGTCTCTTTGGCTGCCGGTTCTTCAACAGGCTGGTTGTTTCCATTGAGCCTGGGATCAACAAGGCCCCAGTAAAGCCACATGCCCTAACAGGACCAGAACTGTTAGAGATCTGAGCCGGGGACCAGGCAACCCCGTGAACGAGGATTAGCAAGATACAGGTTAGCTTCTGTAATAGTCTCTCTAGAGAGAGAGAGATAGTCAGATGTATTTAGTATGAACAGTTCTATGTTCCAACAAGGAGTGTTAGCAGGAAGAGATCTTCCTACAAGGTTTCCCCGTATGCCTTTAGTGAAGGGACCTCAGCGGATAGAGTGTTAGGCTTTAGATTTTGTCTCCCTGACTACTCCACTGAAAGGGATCCGGACCAATTAAGGATATACTGCCTGAGGAATAGATGTACCTTGACTACCTTAACTCTGAGGAATAATCCTAGCCATGATATGTGTGTGAATATCTTTTGACATCTGCTATTATCCTGTGAAATATCTGCTATATCCAACTCCTGTGTAAGTATATCTAAACCTGAGGATATTTGCCTTGTGCATAATAAATGTTCACTTTTGTTTAAAAACCTCCTGGCACCCATTCATCTTTATTGTACAGTTTGCCTGGGTATTGTAGTTATACTACCTCTTAAAGGGATAGCTTCCACTTCGCCAAGGCCCTGCTCTGATGAGTAGTGTCGCAGTGTAACCCATGCTCATCCATTTGCTGGACACTTAACTAATCTGTGCTGTATAGCCCAGAAAAGCGTTACATATATATATAAATATATATACTAGGGATGCACCAAATCCACTATTTTGGATTCGGCTAAACCCCCGAATCCTTCGAGAAAGAGTTGGCCGAATACCGAACGAAATCCAAACCCTAATTTACATAAACATTTTTTATTTCCTTGTTTTGTGACAAAAAGTCATGCAATTTCCCTCCCTGCCCCTAATTTGCATACGCAAATTAGGTTTCAGATTCAGTTCTGCTGGGCAGAAGGATTCGGCCGAATCCGAAACCTGCTGAAAAAGGCAGAATCCTGGCCGAATCCCAAACCGAATCATTCGGTGCATCCCTAATGTGTACAGATATCAAAGTGTGCAAACAGCAGTGTCTTTCACTTGTGGTGAAAAAAAAAACATTTTATTTGGATTTTTATGACTCCTTATTGAACATTTAGCATTATGATACATTTGCTGAGCCTTCCTTCCAATTAAATGGAATACTTTACAAGGTGAAACGGATTGTGATGTCGGGTACAGAATGATTACATGTAGTCCCAGCCAATAACTGCATTGGTACAGAGGTTTATTGACGGGATGTAACAGTGCACTTTATTCTGAAATGAGACTGGAAGTTCAGCTCTAAAATGATTTTCACCTCACCTTCTCCCAAGTTCTGTGGCTATTAGGGGTGCACCGAATCACCACTACTTTGTATTCGGCCGAACCACCAAATCCAATGTGAAAGATTTGGCTTAATACCAAACCCAATCCGAACCCTAATTTGCAAATTAGTGAGAGGAAGTGTAAAAGCCACTTTGTGCGTTGCAAAAATTTTTTTTACTTCCTTTTGTGAAGAAAAGTCACATCATTTTAAGAATTTGGATTCGGTTCAGCCAGCAACATGGATTCAGCCGAGTCCGAATCCTGCTGAAAATGGCTGAATCCTGGCTAATTACCGAATCGAAAACTGGAATGCAATTGTGGCAGCTCAATATGGAACTGTAGTGTGAAACACCATTGTATTAAAGCAATAGTTTTAGATTACACAAAAGCATGTCCATCTTCCTCGTTCATAAAATGCGTAATCCATCCATTGTGAGTCTAGAACATTTTATGCAGCAGTATTTAAAAGTATTTCTTTTGAAAAAAGACATAGGTCCAGAACCATTAAATTTACTGTAACCGCATGATGTGGCTTAACCAGAAAAGAAATATTGAATTCTCAGAGTGAAAAAGAGGTGAGGACAGCAGTGGGATCAATTAATGAATAAGAAAAAAGATATAGATGAATAAAGTATTGTTGAGTAAGTTTTGCAGGTTTGCAAAATAAAAATTTTGTAATGATTTGAAGTTCCTGATAGAAAAGAGTAACAAAAGTAGGACAGGAAAAAAATATCTGTGTTCAGTTTCAAGGTCAAAGCATGAAGTGCATTTTTTATCATAATATATTTTCTCCTGTCAAACTCCATGTTATTACTGACATGGAGTTCGCCAATGAAAGGAAGATCACGGTAAATTACACAATCTTCCTTTATTAACAGCTTTATTCCAAATATAATCACTAACTTGCCTCATGAACACCCTTAATGGTCTCATACCTAAACAGTGGCATAAATCTGTTAATAAACCTGTTAAATGATCTAAAATCATCCATAGCTACATAGCTGTCACAATTATATGATATAGCAGCATTGGACTAGTTGCCTGGGGACCACAAGGGCTGCTATTCAGGGCCCCCCAACTGCATTTGAAGTTATTTTCACATGAATGTTTGTTGGTGTAGAAAGACGAAAGAAAACAGAGTAGCAGTGTCAGAACAATAAAAAGGGAAATATGGCATTGGGATATGTCATCTTGTAGTAGTATGGGATCAATTACCCGGAAACCCATTTTCCAGAACTGAATTACCATCTCCCATAGACTCCACTTTATCCAGTTAATCCTTAATTTTAAAAAATGATTTCCTTTTAATTTAATTCTTATTGGAAGCAAAACTAGCCTATTGGGTTTATTTAATGTTTACAAGGTTTTATAGTAGACTTAAGGTAAAGATATGTTATCCAGAATCCAGATTATTCTGGGTAAAGGTCCCATACCTGTATAGTAGTAGCTACATAGATACTTCAAGTTCATACCCAGTGCATATTTTCTATTTGTTACCCAACATACAGTATACATGGTATAAAACAGCACTGATATACATTAAGGCAATATTTATTTACAGATAGGGCATATTTCAGTGTTTTTTCCAGCAACATTTTAGACTGAGCATAGCTCAAGCTTCATCTCTGCAGGTTTCTGAAATGCATCTCCTTGAATGACACTTATAAATCATGATATGAGAAAGTGACTGAAGCTCTGTTCATCCTGCTCCTCAGAAATATATCTATAAATGTTCACAGACAGATCAAGCAGTTACAAGCAATGGAAAAACATTAAACATGGTTTCTAAGATTCAGAGAGAATGGTGGCATGGGGTTTGAGTAAATGCACCATCAAGGTGACTGTAGTTATACTCTGGAAAGATATTCTGGGAGCATTGTGTCTTTGTGCCGTACATTTGTCAAGAGTTCTCTGATGTGTTTGACACCATTGCCCTCTATTCTTTCAGGAACATTAGAACATAGAGAGCTTATATACAGTTTCTCCCTAGTTTTAGGAGTCCTAAGAGGTTTCAGGAGACCAGCAAATGAACACAGAGAAGTTAAATGCATTAATCATATTTATGATTAAATTTACTGTCTATATATATTTAAACTTAAAGGGGATCTATGGTCAAAAATTGGAATTTGGCTTTGGGGAGTTAATATAAGCATTTTTGCAATAGCATTTTTCAGCAATCACAGCGCAATAATATCCCCCACATACCGGCAGCAGATCATCAAAACCTTCATGATGCTCTTCTTGGTCCTCTTCTTGGTCCGCCTGCCTCTGCTATTCCCCGTCCGCCTACCAATGAAAAACAAGTAGGTAGTGATGGTTTGCAGAGGCCTGCTTGATGTGCCTCACCATCACTCCCACCGTCCTACCTACTCGTTTTTCATTGATAGGTGGGTGGGACTAGAAGAGGCAGGAAGACCAAGAAGAGTTGCTGCACGGTAAACCCGCATGTGTGTTCATAGCCTAAGGGACTATGAAGTCAAAATTCAGACATTGGGTCAGGTTTATTTCAGTAAGAAAAAGTTATCTCATGATTTATATTGTGAAAACACATGGATAAGGTTTTTCCCAATAAAGTTTTCACATGATAAACAGTGAGATAAGTTTTTCTGAATTGAAATGTATCTCAAATTGAATCTTGACTTTTTACGTGATCAATCTTTTTCTTGCTGAATTAAATCGGGCCCATTGTTCTTTAAAGGATATAAACAGGAGGGTAATATGACAATGATTATTCTGTTTTTTATCTTTTTCCAAAGACTAATTTTGTGTAAACAGAATTGTGTGGAGAGTTGACCATTGTTTGCAATTAATTTTGTATTAAAGGAAAACTATACCCCCTGAACAATGTAGATCTCTATAAACAGATATTGCCTAAAACAACTCATATGTTAAACCTTGCTTCATGTAAATAAACCATTTTCATAATAATATACTTTTTTAGTAGCATGTGCCATTGGGTAATCATAAATAGAAAATTGCCATTTTAAAAAATAAGGACAGCCTCCTGGGATCCTAGGATCCAACGGTGCACACAGACATACCCAGTGTTGGACAGGGACACCAGGGGCCCACCATAAAACCTGAGACCATGGGCCCACTCTCAGTACTAATATTCTTCATCTCCTCAATCAAACTCTATTCTCCTAGTTTGTTTTCTTTATATACTATAATCAATCCATCAATTATTCCATCCATGTAGCCTCTATGTTCTCATAGAAATAGGGAATGGCCATGAAATAGGCCAAAAGTTTAGCAGCATGAGGGCCCACTGACACCTTGGCCCACCGGGAGTTTTCCTGGTATTCCGGTGGGCCAGTCAGACACTGAACATACCAAACAAACTATAAAGTTAGGTCACACGAGCCAATTAACAGGCACAGTTCTGTCTTTTGCTTCCACATTTCTTCCTGTTACAAGAGTTGAAATATTTCTGGTCAGGTGATCTCTGAGGCAGCACACAGACCATCACGAAATGGTGGTTCAAGGCAAGAGATGTAAAAGGGCAATATTCACTTAAATATATATACCAGCTTGGTAAGATTCTTTAATACGTGACTTAATTTGTTGCTCAAGTGTTCATTTTCAGTGTATAGTTTTCCTTTAAACCATGCCCAATAAAAAAGGAACACTGGGCCAGCAGTTTAGTTTATCGCATGAAAAGTCATGGATGAGATCTAATTTGAGATGCAATTCAATTCAGAAGAAACTTATCATACTCTTTATCACATGAAAACTCTTAGGGGCAGATTTACTAAGGGTCGAATTGTCAAGGGTTTTTAGCCCTCGGATTCCACTGGGGAATATTTGGCGAATAAATATTCGCCAAAATCTAATAAAATACTCACCGGTTTTGAGCGCATTTTTGACTATTCACCAGAATCATACGATTGAACAATTCTACGAAAAGTCGCCGAAAAAACACTCTAAGATTCGACAAAATCATTCGATCGTACGATTGAAATTCTTAGAAAAAAAAGCCTATAGTGGCATTCTCATAGACTTCTATTGCAATTCGTTAGGTTCAATCTGGCGAAGTAGGCAGTCGAATAAAAATTTGAAGGGCAAGTTCTTCAACTGGCGAATAGTCGAGCGCTCGAATACATATTTATTCGATCTTTATAGTCGCACAATTGAATTGAGACTATTCGTGTGAATATTCAAATCCTTCACACAAATTCAAATTTGCCCCTTAAAGTCTATGGGGAAAATGGAATTAAATTAGGCAGAAAGCTTTTTCCCTTGAATTGAATATCGCCCATGAGTTTCATGTGATAAACTGTGAAACAACTTTTTCTCACTGAATTGAATCTGACCCATTGTATAATTAAAATATTTGCTGAAATACATGAAATGAATAAGCAATAAACCTTTTCATCTCCAAACTATTTGTTTATTGTTCCTTTAATATAAAGAAAATATATGTAGGGATAGTAGCTTATTCTTTATAATATGGGCTATGGCACATGATTTAGTTAAGCCCCCTTTAACTCCACAAATTTCTTTCTACCAGGCAACAATCTCTTGCATGTGATTTGGGGTATTTAGGCCCTGCCCCCTGCAGTATTAAAAATTGGAGCCAATGTGCCTGCAAATCATCCTGTGTTCCGTTTTTCTATCGGCCATATAACTCGGTTGAGATGAGGCCCTGATCATTAGAATGCTTTATCCCTGATGGAGAAATAGCTTGTTAATTAGCCCACTATCTTGCAGCAGAGCAGAATTGTGTCTGTATCTGATTGAGTAACTTTGTATCAATGTCAGCAGGGACCTTGCCGGCTCAGAAGTTATCAGAAAGGATCATTTTAATTAAAGGATGAGTGGAGAATCAAATCAGGATGTTGCTGGATCAATACCGTCCCCTGAGCTGCATTGATTTTGTTCTTCCTATACAGTTAAGGAAGGCTTATGCTAATACAACAATGATTGCTGTGCTGAAATACATGATACATGTACAAACAGCGAAGTAAGACTGACCATACACTAAAAGATTTGCTTGCTCAGCTCAGAAAGAAGCTAAACTCACACCCGGTCCTGGTCATCTTCCTTGAATACTAAAAAAACACACAAAATAAATAATAAAGACCAATGAAAAGTTGCTTAGGATAGGTCTATCTATATAATAATAAAAAGTGAGCATAACGGCTTAAGTGCAATATCATAGGGTATCCATCTTTTCTGGTGGAAAATTATCATGTGTCATTGACCTTCAGTTAATCAAAATCTTACATTAGTACAGTGTAAATGTTGCCCTTTTCCTACTATATAAATGGTAAGCTTATCAATCCTACAGTACATTCAGTTGTTAGGATAATGCTGTTCAGCTTCCTCCATGCAGTTCTTCAGGGTTAAGAATGCTTTTATCCAGACAGAGACTCGCTCAGAAGGACTGTGCTGTGATTCTAGCACATTTGCAGGGCCAAAACCTGATTTTGAACTCTCTTAGTAACAGCTCAGCAAAGGCAAAGGAAAGAAAAACAGATTATGTTTATCTGTCTTACAAACAGATCTGCACGCCTGGATTGAAACCAATTGATTGGGGAGTAGGCTTACCTAAAATAAATTGATTTAGCTGAAATCCTGAAGCCAGAACATAGCTGTCTTTTTATTAAAAGTGTTTTTAAAAAACGGTTCAGAGTGTTGGAGTTTTATTAGCGTTTGATAATTACAAAACCAACATGTAACTTAATTTTTGGCAGGTTAAAGCATAATGATTAATTGTATTATCACAGCTTACAGCTCTGGGCCTGCTCTTCCCATAGGTCCAGGCTGGAGTTAAAATGGAACGATTTGCTATGCTAGAAAGCAAGAAATGGTCAAAAACACTCAAAATGAATTGTACTTAGATGAAAAAAATATTGATTTGGACAATTTATGGAAGAAGAGAAGCAATTTTATTTTGCACACTATTGTCAGTTGTTGGTAATATTGAGGCCAATCACACAAGGCCAAGAAGAGAAAAGCTGCTTGGTGTTGACTGCTTCATTGACTCCCTTCAAGCTTCATGGTAGTTGAAGCATCTACAAGATCAGAGGAAGATACTTTGCCCACATGATGATAGGTGGTATCAGTGTAGTGTGCCAGTATAGTGTACAGATTCCTGTATGGATCAATTTGCTCATGCCAAAAGCTAAAGCTACATAGATCTCTTAATACAGGGTTTTGATTTTCATTCCAGTTTTTGTAATTATTTCTCATTTTGTAGTATATGAAGGGTTGTAATAGATAAAGTAGCATCTCAACAGTAAAAGGATGGTTAGCCAGAAAAGTCACACAAGGTCCTATGTCTACTAACTAGAATCTAGAATGTCCAGTGGTAGAGTACTTTTAAAGTTCAAGTTGAAGGTTCCAACCTACATCTAGTTTGTTCTTCAGTTTCATCCCTTGCACACTAGTGAACTTTACCATCGAAAAGTAGTTTGCTTAGATGGAAATAAATGATCAGTAACAGAACTATTTATAATATTTAACCAGAATCTCCTACCCAGTGAGAATCCAAGTAATAACATCTGTGTGAGTTTGGTGCAGATTTTGTTTAGTTTCTTGCCCTACACTTGTACTGAATTACAATTTTAAAGGTATATTAAGTATGTATCAAAATAACTCCTAGCAGTCTTTTATATTGGTGCCAATGAGTCCATGGATGATATTTCATTATGTATTGGAGGAGGAAGTTGTAAGCCAGATATTAATGATAGTAATAGCATATGAGGTCCGGTTTGGTGATCTTCACACAATTTAGCATGTTGGGATATTTCAACCCCTGTAAAGGTGACTGTGCTTCAGAGTAATATCACAGGATTGGTTTCTCAAGTACAATTAATGGAGGGAGCAGGAGGGAATATTTTATATCTACAGATTGTCTTGATACTTGATTGCTGTATGCCCCATGCTTTTCCTCTACAGTTGCATATCTACAGTTGCATATCGTAGACTGAGAAGATAATATGGAGCAACCTCTATTTAATACAAAGGATCACTTAAAGGAAAACTACAGTATACACCCCTCCAAATTAATACTGAAGCAACAGATTGTGATGGTCTGTGTGCTGCTGCAGAGATCACCTGACCAGAAATACTGCAGCTCTAACTGTAACAGGAAGAAGTGTGGAAGCAGAACTCTGTCTGTTAATTTGCTCATGTGACCTAACGTATTGTTTGTTTGTGTGCACTGTGAATCGTAGGATTCCAGGAGTCGGCCCTTATTTATTAAAATGGCAATTTTCTATTTATGATTACCCAATGGTGCATACTATTAAAAAAGTATATTATTATGAAAATGTTTTGTTTATATGAAGCAAGGTTTTACATATGAAAAGTTTTATGCAATATATTTTTATAGATACCTAAATTGTTCAAGGGTTTTTTCCTTTAATGCACGTCAGAATTGTAAAAGCAGTCTTACCTTACCCATTTTGGATGGGGAAAAGACCCTCTCTGCAATGTCTAAGATGTGGGGCCAATAATGGCACCTCTCCGCATGTTATCTGGGAGTGCCCCCTATCCATAGATATTGGCAAGGGGTTCTTCATTTCATTGCACGTGCACTCTAATACTCTTACTTTATGTTAAAAAAACTGGTGGTAATGACAGAAAGTATCCCACACCACTTCCATCTGTACCAAGATGTAAAACCTTAATAAATAAGCAACTAGAGCTTTACAAGTTGACATATATGTCATGGGAAGTCCCTAACAAGTAAAACCACAAAATAAAACATTTTAAAAAGGCATTGCTGGATATAATGTGGTATGTCCATGACTGATCAGGGGTCACATTTTAGCTAAGGGAATAAGGGTAACAGTAAAAAACATTATAAAAAATAAATGTTCAGTTAAATAATTATTTATTAGCAAAAAGCTGTTTTTAATAAAAGAAAGCAAAATGAAATGATGATATTGGTTTCCAAATCCAACTCATTGACCTTCTGCAGCCTGTAGAACAAGGTTCTATTTGTATTATTATAGTAAAGCTTGAGTTCAAATGCCCGACTTGCCAAGCAGTGCAGAATATGGTATTTAAGATGTGCCAACTGTGTGATAGAAGACATCATATTTAGGCTTAAAAAGGAGTGCATGAGTTATTTAACAGAAAACCCTGTAGGTAATTTTGCAGAGAGCAAAGCTAAGGGAAAAAAAGATACAGTGCAAAAACTCTGGCCAGAAATACACTTATAATATTGTATTAAATGGGCCCCAGAGATCTAAAATGGGATTGAAATATAAGCTTTTTACCTCCTCACAGCTTCCATAATCACATTAGCTCTTTGGAGTGGTGAAATGAAGAGTAATGTCGTCAGTGCCCAAGTGACTGCCCGTGCATTATTCTTATTAGCAAAGCTTTCAATGCAGTCAAAATGCTCTTAACACCAATTGTATCTGAGGGCAGATAACCTCGGCCCTTGCTGATCAGAATGATATGCTGCCAGTCTTGTGCTTTCCTGTACTTTATTGATTCAAAACAAAGGCATGTTCTGCATACAGCTGCTTGCTAGGGGTTTCTGTTAAAAAACAAAAAACCAAGTGTAGGATCCAGACTAATCATAGATTTATTATAAACTTCTAACAATTCAATCCTACTCATTGCGCATTTATGTGGGAGATATCCATCTGCTATGCGGTCATTATTTTTAGCCTGGCCAATATTTAGTGAATCTTTGAGGTGTAGTTATAAATTAAATTTTTTTTTCATGATTTCATACTCAGAAATGGATCATGCCTTTGCCTGATTTAAAGGAAACATTATCCACTTTATTGGTAGCATTGTCATATAATGCACAGTACTTGATCCTAAAATATCTTTGTATTGGAGGCAAAATAATCCTATTGAGTTTATTTAATGTTTAAATGATTTTTTTTCACCAGGGTGCTCTCAGAGGCGGTTACACTGGAGATGCTCTGCAGCAGGATTAATCTCACCAGTGGCCACCTCTGAGAGCACCCCTTTTACCTCCTGAGTCTCTAGCTGCTTGGCAGGGAACATGATGTGCTCTCTCTCTGTACCTCCACAGATTCATTAGCTTCTCTACACTGGACAGTCTCACAGCAACTGGTTCTGCCCCTGTTAAACTCTGTTGGAGACCCTGTGCATTTGGTTCTAAAGTCAGGCACACTCTCTCTCTCAAGGATGCACTGGGGTGCCCAGCAAATCGGATGACTATCCAGCCTGTAGCTGGATGATGTCACAGAAAGAAAAACAGGGGAAGAATTCCTCTGGTTCCCTACAAACTCATAGCAATCAATCTGTAGCATGTATTGGTCAGCTGTTGGAAAGCAAATAGGTGATTGCTTACTATGGGTTACTAGACAGCAATAAATGCAGCTGAAGGGCCACAACTTTGAAAAGCCAGGGGGAACATTATCATTTTTGGACTGGGAGGTCTAGTCTCACCAGAGCTGCCTCATCAGGTGTCCCACACCCCCTCTCAAGGTCTACTGCTTCAGCCACAACCCCCCCCAGTCACTATACCCTCGACTTCCCCCCAGTGCAATCTTGTTTCTTCTTCTTGCCAGCTGCTGTCAGGTCAGGTGGGAGGTCAGGAGCAGCGCACAAGGTTTCTGGCAGAGTGTGAGTCTGAGTTGACGGGCCTACAGTTTTTCTCCATAATGAGGTCAATGCTCTCTTTTAATGAGTTCAATGCCTTCTTAGATTATATTTTGGAATATTTAGTTGAATTTTATAGCAACATAGTGAACAGCGTGTTGCCATTAGCCCAGGAATTTGTTTTCATGCTATAAACTGGTTTACCGGAAAGTTTCACCTCCTGTCTGTTGCTGAGCTGCTGAATCCTGCTATAATGGGATTGTATGGATCACTGTGGATTTACTAGGTAAAAGGAGAAAAGGAAATTACAGAAAGGGGACAAAAGAAATAAACACTTCATATACATGTAACTTATATATGTTGCATTATATGATATAAGACAGCTATGGAGCATGGTTCTTAAACCATCTTAACAACCCAAGAATAAACCTACATTTTCAAAATGAATGGTCCTAAAATCAGTGGCCAATTGTTTTGCTTAACTGAATCAAGCACAGACTGAAAAGGAGAAAAGTGAACAGGGACGTAACTATAGAGGAAGCAGACCACGCAGTAACATGAACCCGGACTGTTGGGTCTGCTTCCTCTATAGCTAATACAAAACCCCTCCTCCCAAGCTGCGAGGAAGCAGGACACAAATCATGCTTGAGTAGGCGGATTCAGGGTGGGGAGTGGGCAGGCGGAAGTGGGGTGCAGGTGGGGTGGAGGTGGAATGGGAAGTGGTTTGGAAGATGGAGATCGGAGTGTGCCTGCCCCCTCTGAAGATTTTTTTGCAGGATCGCCCGCCGCACTAGTTACGCCACCGACCAAAGACCAACACTACCTGTTATATAGAAACTAAAGTTGACTAGTCAAGAAACAGTTACTTGACCAGCAGTCTTTGCACAAATAAACCATGGCAATTGTGTTTGAAACTATGACACCTTGTTAAAAGTAAGTTTAACACAAGTCCCTTGAAGTGATTGAACAAAGATGAACAATCATGGGAACAGCATTCTGTATATGCAGTTGAGGAATGAATAAGCCACAAGTCAAAAGGTGCCCAACCCTCCAAAGAGACCTCGCTCAATCTATACAAGTAAGCTTCAAATATGTTGCGTAGGGCCAAAAACACAATAGTTCTCATATTTAAATGCAGGTTACCCGCCAAATATTGATATAAAATCAAAATAAAACTCCAGCCCTAGGTATAAAATGTAGCAACCTCCTTGATATACAATATAGCAAACTTCCACTTCTTTTATTAGAGGGGAATCTGAGGGTATGGAACATTTGATTAAGATGCTTGGTTTATTGTATTTTTAATTCTAAATGGTGCATATCAGCATCCATTTCTCTCTGTGTCTGCATTTCAGCAGAAGGTAAAGTCATTAGAGGCCCCAAACACTTCTAACAGCTTAGAAGCGAGAGCCTAATTACCAAAGTCAATGTTCTGCCATTAAAGGAAATATTATTTCTTACAAGCTGGCAAGTCCTTGCAATGGTCGCTAGGTCTTGATTTTTCTTACCGTATTGTGCCCTTTAGAACACCATGCCACAGTACCAAGCCTGTTCATTGCAAATACAGCAAAAGTAGCTGTGTGATTGTCTCTCAAATAAAAGGTGATGCTCACGAATTTGTGAGATTCGACGTGGCGAAAAGTTTTGCAGAATAGCTAAAAAAATTTGCCATGCACGTGCTTCAGAAGATAGCGCTCAAGAAAATTGTTGCAGTAGACAGAAAAGTCGCCCATAGACTAAAATAATTTGCCATAAAAATGTCACTGCACCAAAAATGTCGCTCATATACTTTGAGATGTGTGTTTTTGCTGTTTCTCAAATTTTCTTTTAGTTTTGCAAATTTTCCGCCAAATCAAAACGGGGCAAATTCACTCATTATTATTGATTCACTATATGAACCATGAATCATCATAAAAAGCATTATTGAAAATCCCTAAACACTGGTGCCTATTGTGACAACTGCCAGTCTCTGTCATGCCTCCTTGCAGAAAATGTTGCCCCCTTGATTGTTGAACTGTCCTGTTCCTAGGAGCTGGGCTGCTGCAGTGAACATATATGAATCTAAAACAAGTACAGGTATGAGATACTTTATCTGGAAACCGGTTATCCAGAAAATTGCAAATTAAAGAAGCCCATCTTTATTTCATCCAAAGAATCCAGATTTTTAAAAACAATTACCCTTTTCTCTGTACTAATAAAACAACTCCTTTGTACTTGGTCCAAACCAATTTGGAAGCAAAACCAGTCAATTGGGTTTATTTAATGTTTACATGATTTTCTACTAGACGTAAGGTATGAAGATTCAAATTATGGAAAGATTCCTTATCTGGAAAACGTCAGGTACCGAGCATTTTGGATAACATTTACCCTACCTGCACTTACATATATGAGCTATAATGAATAAACTATAGATTTTTAGTTATAGTACCAGCTTGAACACATTCCTCTAAACTCTCCACAGCTTGCGTTCTGCATTTTACACCCACATTCAAATGGTGAAAAGGTTGCACACACTTTAAAACTTCTCACACATGCCAATCTGTTTAAGAACCAGCATTGCTTAGAACTCAGTAAGATAATATAGCAGATGTTCATTAGTAAGTCTAAAGTATTTTGTACTGGAAACATTTGAAAATGTGATTTGTGTGGGATGCAGTGTTAAAGGTGATTTGCCATCCCCAAATAAATGAATGAAGCTGTAAGGGACATTGTTATTATGTGCATACTCTGTGTGCTCCATGTCAACAAAATGACCACAGCTTTTAAGCTAAACTGTCCCCTTAAAGTCTTTATCTTACTGTTTATATTTGTTATATTTCAATATATTGTTTGTCAGTTCAGCTGACATGCAACAACACAGATATTAGGGCTTATTTACAAACCTCAAATGCAGTTGCAAAACCTGCGCATCAGCACCCTAAATTAAAGGCCACTCCTTGCATTTCTGCATAGTTGTGCTTGGCACTGCTGGCTTTGTCTAAACTCCTCTTGAGAGGATAATAAAGGGGTTAATTCACCAATGTTACCATGGTTACCAGAAGTTCCTCCAAGGATTATAGTCCACACTTGCTTCTGAATAAAGAAACACTTATTAATTCATCTTTTCCTCACATTATCTGATTCAAAGACACATCCAAGGCATGCAGGCATCCACACCAACAATTAAATTCTTCTGCTCCCACACTGGCCAAGCCCTTCAGTGACCCCACTTAGGCCTTACCCGAACATCCCTTTCCAGGGTTATTTACCACCTCCCGGTCCTGACAGCCCAACATACACGCTATGTCCCCCTGTCCTACTCTGGGTAGGAATTTCCTGTACCACTTTTCAGTTCTAACTGTCCGGCACACGCTCTTTGCCCCTCTGGCCTTCTCTGGATAGGAATAGCTAATGTTAATCTAATAACATGCTGTGGAACCTGTAGTGGCCAATAAGAGGTAAAACTCAAAACAATATAACAATTTTCCCACAATTTCCAACATGGAGCCTA
The DNA here is from genome assembly GCA_024363595.1 of Xenopus borealis. Classification (NCBI taxonomy): domain Eukaryota; kingdom Metazoa; phylum Chordata; class Amphibia; order Anura; family Pipidae; genus Xenopus; species Xenopus borealis. The sequence goes on from CM044440.1 coordinate 107,837,194, forward strand.
ACACGTCTCATGCTCACCTAGCACCCAGTCATAGGCTTAGCCTTGACACATATGACCCTACTTCCTTGTTGGGCTCTCAGCTACCTGTACTAGCTGTTCCTGAAACTACCTGAAGTACCTAGTACTTCCACTGGGTGCCCTGTCACTGTCTAGATCAGTGATCCCCAACCAGTAGCTCGCGAGCAACATGTTGCTCTCCAACCCCTTGGATGTTGCTCCCAGTGACCTCAAAGCAGGTGCTTATATTTTAATTAATGGCTTAGAGGCAAGTTTTGGCTGTATAAAAAACAGATGTCCTGCCAAACATTGTCTCCTGTAGGCTGCCAGTCCATATAGGGGCTACCAAAAAGCCAATCAGAGCTCTTATTTCACATCCACATGGACTTTTTCATGCTTGTGTTGCTCTCCAACTCTTTTTTAAAATTAAATGTGGCTCACAAGCAAAAAAGGTTGGGGACCCCTGGTCTAGATCCAAGGTGAAAAAGAACCCTGCCCTGGGTGTGTCCTCTCCTTTTGTTCCCTTCTTTTCCACTTCTCCCTCTAGTGGCTGGGGGAGGAACTGCAAAAAATAAAAGGTCATCACTAGACATTGGCCAGTAGTGATGGGCAACTGCAGAAATTCTCCAATATTCAGTGAAGTCTATGGACGACAAATTGTTTTTGACGCACAATGTTTTTCACCCATTGGAGACTATGGGGTAAATATATCAATGAGTGAAGTTCCGCCACTAGATGGAAATTCCACAGCTGTGAATTAATTTCTATGGGATTTTGAAAGGCGTATTTATCAATGGGTGAAAGTGAAATTTCACCCTTTGATAAATACACCTTTCAAAATCCCATAGAAATGAATGGAGAGCTGCGGAATTTCCCTCTAGTGACAGAACTTCACTCTTTGATAAATATACCCCATGTGGGCGTAATTTTTGTGGTGAAACTTGGTGAAAATTTTTACTCATCACTATTGCCCAGTACTACACAATGGTAAGCCATATGGAAAGCTGTTCATGTAGAAGACGAAAAGAAAACAACATAACACTTTCCCTCATTTCAGCATTTAAAAAATGCTGGACTAAACATTCCTTTGGAAATGATAAAAAAACCTTATTTCTTGCAATTCATTTGTAGGACTACAATTCATTTGTGGAGCTAAAGAGTTGCTAATGTAATTAAGCTGTTACCATGACCCTTGCTGCTTCCAACTGTAAAATCTAATGTTACATTATACATGACATTTAGTGGGTGGGTGTGCAAATGAATAGTGTTATGAAGCCACCCTTTTTTGATGCAAAATTTTAATGTATATGTGTATGAATATTTTCATGAATCCTCACTATAATTATGCCATGTGTTTTGGCTTTCCAGAAAAAAATAGAAGAACTATAAGAAAAACACCAATTGAGTAATTAGAATTTCTCTCTCCAATGATATATAAATACTTGCATCTTACCTTCCCCTTGCTATACATTCCCCTGCTCATAGTCTGTTGTAATGTAAAATTACGATAAAAACAAATTGAAGTATATCTTCCCCTTTGCCATGAGTTAAACCAAAGCCCCACAGACCCTGATTCCCAGCGGCCTCACTGTTTTGCAAAAATACAACAACTCAAAATTAGAAGTCTAAAAACCCAGGTATAGAGAATAACCATTTTGGTCAAACTTAATCTCTTATTTGTTGAGTTTCAAGCAAAACTGCCCAATAAAGAGCACCAATAAAGAGCACCAATAATAAACTGAAGTATATTTTAACTTTTTGGTCATCCTCTCTAGCTACTTTTTGGACTTATTTGAACCCAATGGCAATAGAAGAAGTGGGGATACCATTGAGGTGCAAAGGAAACCTTTGCCAGTATTATTTAATTTTATCATACATGGCTACTAGTGATGGATGAAAAAGGAAACACATTGAAGTCAATGTTCACAAAAAAATGTGCAATAAATTTTTACTCAGGTGACAATTTTTTCTCATTCCAAATGCATTAAAGTCAATGGATGTTTTTTTCTTATGGTGACTTTTAAGTCTCAGTGAAAGTTTTGTCTCAGAGACACTTTATCGTGGTGGATTTTTGCAGCAGTTTCTCAAAAACAAATTCACAGATGGTGAAATGCATGCCTGGCACAAAAATATGTTCATCACTAATGGCTACAAAATGTAATACTTATTATTTTCAAAGAGTTTCATATTATTTGTGGGAGACTTTTTATGTCTCCCCATTTGACAATGAAAGCCCTGAAACTATTTTACAGGCTTTATGTTTTGTTCACATTATACATGATGTACGCTTCCCTTCTGACTACTAAAACATGCTAATAAATGCATGAGTGCAATTGTCCTGCAGGCAACCAATCCATCAGCATAATGAAGTTTGCATGCCTCTTGCTTCAGATGTGCAAAGGAACCATGTGCTGAAGAAGGAGTGTATAATTGTTCTATTATGATTGACAAAAATACATACTGGAAATCCTTGAGGGTTATAAAGTACTTTCTAAGTGGTGTTTCAGACATATGGGCATAAGTTGCACCTGTGTTAGTCAGTGTCCCACTCTGAAATTAGGTGTACCTGGCATCTGAAATAGTCCACAATAGAACACATTTCATTTTCATTTTCAGCCAACGAGAATGGAAAGTAATATACTTTCATAACTTTAAAAGGCATAATATGAAATTACATTTTGTAATATATAAAAGGTCTTAAAGAAAAGGATGGTTACAAGAATTATAATAAAATTATAATCATATATGGGGCACTTTCTCACATGCGATCAGCCTGTCCTTATATCCTACAAAAACTGGTATATATATATATATATATATATATATATAAATATATATTGTGAACCTGTAACTGGAGAACAGTTTAAAGGGAGATATATTTCCTCTAGGTTCATGTCTTACTCCCATATGTACAGCAGTCCTGGGTGGGTTCATTCATTTTTTACTTCTTACTTTTACCTTAAAGGACATGTAAAACTCCTCCACAAAAATGTAATCAGTGAACAGCATCTTTGAAATCTGTAGATAACTGCCACTCTGGTTGTTAAAAGGCCAACAGCAAGGCTTCAGCATCCCCCGATCACTTAGAAATACTTCTCCTCATCTAACCTACGTGGCCCTCTCCCTCAGGAATGTGCTTTGGCTGTTGCTTTATGAGCATGCTTAGCTCAGATTATTAAACACAGCCTCCAGTCTATCAGCCAATGAAGAGATAGCATTACTGTTTCCCACACAAACTTTGTTCTAGCTGTTTGATCCTATTTTTTTTCCTCCTAACCACCTCTCCTGAGCTCATTTTAACCCTTACATTACATTACAAAGTATTTTGTGCCTGTGTAAACCTGCATTCTGTATTGCATTAACTTTACAGGTCCTGTTTGCAGATGTCAATGCCACTGATGATATGTTTTGTTTAGACAAATGTGATAGTGCTGGATGGTGTTTGGGTGGGGATGATATGTCCAACTTGTATATGTAACCCCTTTTTGGCTGATATAGACCAAAACCAACTAGCGATGATGGAGCATGGGCTACATGTGACCCTCTTTCACCAGGTAGGGCTTTCGCTAAGTGGAAATACACGTGTTGAGGTTGTTGAACTGCAACGCAATACTGCCATATTAGTAAAATAACAGATGTTGATGCCAGAGGTTCTTTGCAAACAGGTAGAACAGGCTTTATTTACAATGCAAAGTGCCACAGGGTTTGGTAATACTCACAACTGAGGTAGATATATCACATGCCAGGTACAGTCAGAGGTGTAGCAGATACAGCAAGGACAAACACCATAGTAGGAATAGCGATTTGGAGTTGATATGATCACCTTCCAGGATTTCAGTACCTCATGTGGACCGGATCCCTACAGCAGACATGGATCAGGGTTAAGCACACTGCCTGAAGTCTCTTGTCAGTACTGTGGTTAATGCACTACAGGCAAAGTAGAGCCTGGGGGAGAGCTACTCCCTTCTATCCTCCTTGGTGGAGCATGAACTGCTCTTGTTAGCTATCCTCTCTGACTCACTCTCACTAGAAAGCGCTATAAAGAGAGATATCCTATACACTGGCTTCACCTCGTTCACTGGGTCCCTGTACCCCGACTTCTCTATAGCCTAACACTTCTGGGGACTTGTTGACTCCAGGCTCAGTGGATCATCTGCCCAGGTCAACTGCTGCAGGCCAAAGAGGAAGTGCCCCTCCCTGCAAGGCACTTTGTTACAGCACTGCAGGAAGTGGTCACAACCTATATCCAATAGAAATAATATACAAGTGATACCAATATGTTACATGGGTTTTAACCCAGCAACAGGGCAAAGGAAGGCACTAGGATGGGAAATTAATCCATAAGGGCAATTATACTTATGGGTCCCTACATATACATGATAGGAAAATGTAGGCTTTCCATGTCCTTTAAGTTGTAATTTGTGTTAATCTGTGTTTTTCCTCAGAGATCACTTTACAGAAAATACTGTAGCTCTAACTGCAACAGGAAGAACTGTGGGAGTAGAAGACAGAACATTGTTTGAGTGCACCGTGAATGTTATACTCCCAGAGGACAGACCGTAGTATTTAAAATGACAATTTCCAATTTAGTATTACCCAATGGCACATACTGAAAAAAAATTATATTTCTATAACATGGTTTTATATACGAGCTGTTTATGCAATATATTTTTATAGAGACCAACATTGTTTGAGGGTAAAGTTTCCTTTAAGTATTACAATAGTCCTCAACAAAACAACTGGTTACCAGCTAAAAAAAAATACAGTATATGTATTGTAGTTTCTAGAGTTTGACACTGTGTTACTAAATGGGAGCTGGTATCATTGAAATGGTGTTATATTCATAATAATATGAGCTTAAAACTAGTAAAATCTACAGTGGTTCTAAGAGCAGAGATAGACAAATGTTACCTTGCCATACATTGATTTATAAGTGTTAATTCTGCAAGGGATTTATATAGATTTTTAGGATAAAAAGATGGTTTTTGAAGACTCTCTTCTGCCTTATTTTGATGAAAGTAATAAAAGAAAGTATAAAAGAAGAAAGGCATTATGCTGCAAATAGCTCTCTGCAGCCACTTTAGAATTTATGTGTGATCTTATATTAGTTAAAGTGACCCCTTAATTTATTTTTGAACTCTACATACAGAATAGAAATGCTACCCAGTCATTGTAACCAGAGCATAAAACACACTTACATTGCAGTGAAAAGCTCTGTCTCACCAGCACTCATACCTGTGACCTACATATGGATATTATTTAAAATTTTTAGTCTGACACATCAGACCAGGTGAAAGGACATAAAACAAAAACAGCACATGTGATTGGCAAATATCTGGAATTAGTTTATATATAATGAGGCTGTGGCCCTTATCTCAGGGTGTGCTAAAAGAGCCTGAATGTATAGTGTGCAATTGGACTAATACAATGCATGGGACCTGTTATCCAGAATGTTTGGGACCATGGGTTTTCAAGGTAAGGGATCTCTCCGTATTTTGGATAAACATACTTTAAACATTACACAAATTCATTAAGCTGGTTTTGTCTCCAATACGGATTAATCATATCTTAGTTTGAATGAAGTACAAGGTGTAATTCTGGGCAGTGTCATTCTGTAGCTACTTGCTGTGTTTGGTAGCCGAGGATGAGGAGAGTATAACAGTGCTTTATAAGCAGGTCATGCAGTTATTACATAACAGCATTAAGACTTACTTTCACTTTCAAGTTGTACAGAAAGTCCTATGT
>CM044440.1:107857579-107872162 GCA_024363595.1 Xenopus borealis
AAAATAAACACTAAGGGGCAAATTTACAAAAATTCCCATAAAATCCCTCGAACCCCCTCGAAATTCGATAAGCATTCGACTATCGAATGCTTATCAAATAGTTTTAGGCTGTTATTTCCTCCATATTCGATTTCTGGATGAAATCGTACGAAGGAATACCGATTGTTCGATTTCACGAAAAAATCGTACTTTTGCCTTTGAGCCTCCGAAAAATTTGTACGATTCGAACAATCGAGGCATTTGATTGTACGAATGGAGGTTCTATTGGTATTCGGTAGGTTCAATCTGGCGATATAGGCATTTTAAAATCTTTAATCCTTCGATCATCGAATGATCGAATATTCGATCATTCGATCTATTCGATAATTCGAATATTCGGTATTCGATGATCGAAGATGCCAAATTTTCATATCGATATACAATTGGTATTCGATCGAATTCAATTGAACTTCGATCTCTTCACACACATTTTGTAAATCTGCCCCTAAATATAGGTGGCTCTTGGGGGGTGTCTTTGAGATATGGTACTGTATGTTACTGGGCTGCTATATAGCTGTTTCTCACTCAGCTTGTTGCCTCATCTACTTTTTCTTATAAATTGTCTGAATGCAAAGAAACTATGACAAGCATATTAATTTAACTCATTAAAGACAATAAAACAATTCAGGAAAGAAAGAAAGAATGAAAGAAAGAAAGAGAAAAATAAAGGAAGTCTATTCCTCTGAAACCAGGACCAACTGGTACTTTGGCAAGTCACATGTATTAGAAACCTGCTGTTTCATGCAGCTTCAGATGCTATTAAGGAAAATTATTCCATAACAATTATAGATAAAGGCATGGGATCTGGAAAACAGTTATCCAGAACGTCTTGAATCATGGAATGAACATCCCCCATAGACTCTATTATAATCAAATAATCCAAATTTTAAAAAAGGATACCCTTTTTATCTGTGATTGTAAAACAGTAGTTTGTACTTGATCCAAACTTGATCCAAACTAAGATATAATTAATGCTTATTGGAAGCAAAACCAGCTTATTGGGTTTATTTAGTGTGTACATGTTTTTTTAGTAGAAATAAGGTATGTAGATCCAAATTACAGAAAGATCCATTATCCGGAAAGCCAAAGGTCCCGAGCATTCTGCATAACGGGTTCCATACTTGTATTTAGCTCTCACTAACTAAAAAGCTAGTCCCCCACCTGGTCCCTAGTACTTGAACAGAGCTTACCCACAGCTTCTCCCCTTTTACCCAGGTTTTATAAAGTGAAATCATGGGAAAACATGTTTTTTTCAAAATGTATTAGTTAATAGTGCTGCTCCAGCAGACTTCTGCACTGAAATCCAATTCACAACAGAACAAACAGAATTTTTTATATTCAATTTTAAAATCTGACATGGGGCTAGACATATTGTCAGTTTCCCAGCTGCCCCCAGTCATGTGACTTGTGCCTGCATTTTAGGATGGAACTACTTTCTGGCAGGCTATTTCTCCTACTTATTCAGTTAATGTAACTGAATGTGTCTAGGCTTTTCATCGGGGGTTTCCCCCGATCCTTATCTGGCCGAAAGTCGGGCAGATGTTGATTGAGCAAGATTAAAAATCCCGTTGGATGGCGGCCACATCTGTTCGTTGATGCGGTCCAGTGATCCGATCATTGGGCCCTAGGTTCCATGATCGGGTCAGCCCAATATCGCCCACCTCAAGGTGGGCATATTGGGGAGAGATCCGCTATTTTGGCAACATCACCAAACAAGCGGATCTCACCATGTACAGTATGCCCACCTTTAGAGCATTTTTGGAGTGCCGAAAAAATACACTTAATATGTATTAATACACTTAGGTAGAAATATGATAGGTCATAAATGTAAAATGTTTCAGGGCAGGAACTTGCACAGAAGTTGTTGTTCCTCATAATCTGCCCACTAGATATTTCTGTCACGTTATGTCTCTTTCTCTTGTAACTTTAAAGGAAACTATACACCTCTGAACAATGTAGGCCTCTATAAAATATTGTGCATAGTTGAATGACTAATAGACCCTAACCCAATATCTACCATCCAGACTATATGAAATAAGAAAACAAAACGTATTTATGCTAACCTCAAGTTGCACCACACCACTTATATATTATATTGCATAAAACAGCTCATAGGTAAAACCTTGCTTCATGTAAATAAACCCTTTTTATAATAATATACTTTTTTTAGTAGTAGGTGTCATTGGGTAATTAAAAATAGAAAATTGGCATTTTAAAAAATAAAGGATCCTACGATTCACTGTGCACACAACAAACCAAACATGTGAGGTCACATGAGCCAATTAACAGACAGAGTTCTGTCATTTGCTTCCACACTTCTTCCTGTTACAGTAAGAGCTGCAGTATTTCTGGTCAGGGTATCTCTGAGGCAGCACACAGACCAATATAAAACAGTGGTTTAAGACAAGAGATGTAAAAGGGCAATATTTACTAAAATATATATTCCAGTTTGGTAAGATTCTTTAATATGCCCCTTAATTTGATATAAACTCTGTTGTTTAAGTATTCATTTTGGGGGTATAGTTTTCCTTTAAGCATTTTCTGGGTATGGTTTTTCTTTAAGGTCCTGCAAGTAGGGGTAACCCCCCAGGGATGACATAAATGCATATATGCTTTTGCCTATAAATTAATAAGAAGAGCCAGGCAAACTCAGATATAATTGGAAATCAAAGTATTTTTTTTTTCTTTTATAGTTTGTTTCAAAAATGTTTTGTCTGACCAAATATCAGTTATATAAACATTTTACCGTAGTTATCCAGTTCTCTGTAAGATTCTGCTTTGGTTTTTCCACTTAATGGATCCCAGTGAAAGAGAGTTTACCTCTGCAACCTTTTCCTTTGTATTGTGCAGGATTGTACAAACTCTGCATAAACCCCTTAACTCCATCTGATAGAATGTGAAACCTGATCTAGAAGTCTTAATAAGCACTGGAATTCCACAGTCAAGAGATACTAAACATTTTCTGCATGAAGAATGTTGGAACTGTATGGACCCCCTGGAATTCCTGTATGCTAAAACAAACATATTTTTGTAGAGACTTTAGCATTAATAAACAAGCATATGGTAAGATGTTTTACTAGGTGACATTAAAGGGCAGATTTACTAAGGGTCGAATTCGAGGGTTGAAAAACCCTCAAATTCGACCATCAAATTTTTATCTAATTTTAACCCTTCAAATTTGATATTCGAATTCGAAGGATTTTAATGAAATTCGATAAATTGAAGGATCAAATTATAAAAATTCGATCAATAAAATTGTTTCACCATTCCATCAAATTTTTATAATTTGATAAAAAAAACTTTGGAAAACCCTATGGGAGCTTCCCATAAGGTTATATAGCAATTCGGTAGGTTCAATCTGACGAATTGTTATCGAATTTTTTTTAAATGGCCAATACTTCGATTTAGCAAATTCGATGGTCAAATTCAAATTTTTTTCAATTCGAATTATTCACACGAATTTAGTAAATCTGCCTTTCTAAGCTCGGGTGAAGGATTCGAATGCAAAAATGAAGAATTTTTTAATTTTTTTTGGCCTACTTCGACCATCGAATTTGCTAAATCGAAGTATTGGCCATTTAAAAAAAATTGCCAAATTCGATGGAATAGAATGATTCGAAAGAATCGAACGATTCAAATAAGTAAAGCGTTCGACCATTCGATGGTCGAGGTACTTGCCCTTTGAAAATGTATTCGATTGCCTACTTCGCCAGATTAAACCTACCGAGTTGCTATATTTGCCTATGGGAAGCTCACATAGGCTTTTTGAAATTTTTTTTATGAAATAAAAATCATCCAATTTCTCGAAAAAAATATTTTTTTTCGTGAAATAGGATGTTTTTGTACGATTTTTTCGTGAAATCAGATGATTGCTATTTGATCGTTTGATATATGGAATAGCGGTAAAAATATGAGACCCTTAGTAAATGTGTGTATCTATCTAGCACGTCATGACCACCTGTGCCCCTCATCCCAAAAAATCAGTGTATGTATTCTGTAGGTGCAGGGAGTTTTTAGTCTAGTAAAAACTACTACTAATACAGAAAACACAGGGGGTTATTTTTTCTCATTTTACCAGAAACAAACTCAACCCAACTCCCATTCACAAATTTGGCTCATTTACTAATAACTAAACTAGAAAAAATTGGATCTGAAAGAAAGCATGACATTTTTTTTGTGTTTATATGCTTAAAGGCATACTTTCATGGGAAAACATGTTTTTTTTTCAAAACACATCAGTCAATAGTGCTACTCCAGTAGGCTTCTGCACTGAAAACCATTTCTCAAAAGAGCAAACAGATTTTTTTATATTCAGTTTTGAAATCTGACATGGGGCTAGACATTTTGTCAATTTCCCAGCTGCCCTTGGTCATGTGACCTGTCAGTCAGAATAAAAACGTACTCCATCTCAAACCTGCCAAGGTCATGTGGAAGTCAATGGCAGATGTCCCATTTACAATTGGAGGATATCATGATCTTTCATACACGATGGCTTTGATGCAATAGTCCAATAAATTTGTTGTTCTTAGGTGATAATCAGAAAAAAATTGAGTTTTCTCTTTTCCTTTTATTTTGGGCGTAACATAAAATGTTCTATGGAGTTTGAAAATTAAAAAGATGAGCAAACTGTTTTTGTTTTTTGAAAACATTTGGTTCAGCAATTTGTGTTTGTCATTTCTACTATTAATGTGACTGTTCTGCAGGCCTTAATAATATTAATTACTCCAAAAAAGTAAAATGCATGTAGTCGTAAATAAAAAAACTAAAATTAAGCCTTTCCAGTATGTTCTAAACATAATACACAACAGAGCAAGGTGAAAAGGAAACGTATTCTACGTATCAGGCACAGATCCTGTCTGGTCACTGTTTATGCAGGTAAAATACAAGTGAAGTTCCCTTTCATACCATTTCTATTGACTCTGTCCCTTAACCTTAGACTTACTTTTTACCTGTGTTTTTAACACTTTTTCTTTAAATTGTTCTGACCCAGGAAGACAACGTCCTCACTAGTGTATGCTAAAGAATGTAGCAGAGGTGAAATCTGAGACCATCTGATGAACCCCTCTTGTCTACTCTTGTCTACTATGCAAGGCAGATCTTTTTCCTAATATCTGCCATTTGGTAGAGTAAGCAACAGTACAATATATCATTTTAATTTTTTTTACATAAGATGCTGCAAATTACAAAATTATGCCTGCAAGTAGCAAGTGATACAATTTAACAATGACCCGGGCAAGAAAAGACCAAGAGAAGGTAGGATGGGGGATGCCTAAGTGCTTCTACCAGCCTGGTTCTCATAAATACAGCTCTCACAATCCAGACAGATTCATGTCTTTGTGCTACATTCTGGGACACAAGTTCCTGCACCAACTAGCTGTCCTGGTGGAAGAGGGTGCAAAAAACATTGTGCTCCTGTTTACTAGAACTTTGAAGCCCTAAATGAGCTGAAAGTATCTCAAGTATCATGTTATGTATAATCTCTACTTTTTTTCCTGATGTGCTGTAGTTACATCATATATACATGTATGTGTCTGACATGAGAATAAAACTGGAAAGTATAAATCCAGCTGTATCCCGGCACACACAAGCCATTTGCTTGCAGTTGATTGCACTAGTTTTAGCTTCATGCTGCTGAAACAGACTTGTGACTCAAATTTAGAACATGTGCATTGGATTTTACACTTAAAATGAATTGGACTGCATTAAAGCTAGCAGTTTTTGTTGTAGAGATTGTTGCACAGATGGAGACAGTTTAAAATATCTAATTGTTATCTGTGTGTGATTGTGTTCTTCCATAACACCCACTATAAATGACCACATATTTAATGCAAACTGATCCACATATGCTACAAATTAAAGTGATTTATACATTGGGGTATTGTTGAGTAAAATGAGAATCACATTGCTCACAAACTGCCTAAGAGTATATTGCGGTCTTTCATATGGAGTAAGATCCTGGTTCCTTTTAATGAATCAAATAGTGCCTATAATCAGTCTCATTTTGATAACTGAGATGTCTCTAAAGATGACTTCAATGGCTTCACCGCAGCCAGAGGCTTAGGTAAAAATGTTGAGATCATAGGAAAAGAATTGATTTCATACTATTGGTTACAAAGCCAATTGACAATTTGTCTATTTCGGTTCCCAGATGAAAACAACATAAAAAGAAGATACAGATGAATATGCACAATATATTTTCATTATAAGGAGGCAGAGAAAGTCTCCGACAGATGCTGGCTGCAACTGCCCTATGGTAAGCAGAGAAGTGCAGTACATACAATGCCAAATATAAATGAAAAATGCAGGGAAAGAATGCAAGCTAATGGGCTACTAGTATTGCCAAGGTATGCCAGATTGCACCATAGCTTATCTCACATTAATTCAAAATAATGCTAAAATGTAACCTTTAGTGGGAGCAGAAGCCTATATTTATGGGTGGAATCTGCACCTAGACTGTAAGCTCTACGGGGCAGGGACCTCCTTCCCACTATGCCTCTTACCACATAGCACTTAACCTCTTTTTCCTATGATTCTGTATATATTTATTATGTGATTTGTCTCCCCCATGCATACTTTTATATATATTGTACATATGCACTGTACAGCGCTGCGCTCCTTAACAGCGCTTTACAAATAAAGCTATACATACATACATACATGTGTGTTTCTCTTTGCTACTTTGTCCATTTGCCACCTTCCCTTGACCTTTGAATGTTTTCTGTACTTGACTGAGCACTACCAGCCCTGCCCTTCTGGCCTCATTCCCTCCTTTCCTGTTGCCTTGTTCCTTGTATCTCCGATGACTGGTAAACTCTAGCATTGTCTGTTAGAATTGCAGTGTATTAGTGAGTAAAATTACTTGAATGGGATTGACAAATGCAGACACAAATGAACTTATGCATTGCTTAATCACAGGAAAGTTTGTGGTTTTCTGACATCAATATATGTTCAGACTGCATCATTTCCTTACTAAGAACAGCACTTTATGGGTATTCTTATTGGTAAGTCTAAAGCAATTGGACTTGGATACTCAATTTTAAAGACACCTCACCTAGTCCAGTTGCTTTAGACTTAAAACAACTACATACATACACGAATGAGAAGCTTTTTCAATATATATTTTTTAGGGTGAAGTCACTAACTTACTTCTGTCGATAGGATGTATGTAAATATGTTTCAGTATATTTTTGAGTATTAACAGTGTGTTCAAATTTCGGTTATGGGGCCCCACCAGTGGAATGCTTAACTTTAAGGAGGGCTTGTGTACATTAATGCAAATGTCACTCCATGTGTTTAGATGGGTATAACAAGCAGAATTAATTCTCCTGCTGTTCAGTATCTTGGCCACTCTCTTTTGTTTTCCTGGTTTGCCTTTAGATAGTATGAACTACAACCTGTTTTATCTCCTTGAGTATCAAAGACTTGTCATTCCAGCATGAAGAGGAATTTCAACTAGACCGAGTATTATTTGTGACACAGGACACATCCTATACTAACTACTTTTACTTCTGAAATGTTTAAAAAGGGGGGGGGTGTCATGTTATTATATTGTAATTCAATTACACATAAACATTGGCTACGGTGACCTGCAACATACATCCACGTTGCCACATTTCATTCATGAATCCTACATCATATTCAAACAGATATACAGCTGCAACTTTACTCATATGAAGAAAGGAATGATAAACAGCAGGAGAACTTGTATTTCCAGGCAGGAAGCTATATACACGTTCCTGTGTTTTTCTAAGAAATCACCAGGGAGCACACTGGGATATTATTGTAACTCCAACTGTAGGAGAAAGGAGATCATACAAATATTATCTAAATTATATTAGACTCCCTCTGTGTTCAGGCCCTTACAGGGAGATGGGACGCTAATTCATGAATAATTTAAATTTTTGAATGTTAGAGTTTAAAAAATTTGAAATAACACAAAAACTTACCAAACTCAAGTATGGGCTTATTAAAAAAACAGGATATAAAAAAAACTTTTGAATAAAAACTCAAAAAACTTTAATGCATCAAATGTGAATGCATTTTCAGTGGGTGTGCCCAAAAATGTGAGAAACCCAAAAAACTGTGCTTAAAAAAATTTCTTACATTTTGCATGAATAGCTAGCTCCCTTTGACTTCAACATGAAATTTCCAGCTTTTAGATGAATCTGAAGTTTTGAAAACTCTAGTTCTAGCTTAAAAAAAACTTGAATCATGGTAAAAAGATAGTAGATTCAGAAACTTTTTTTACATGCTGGTAGCTGGTAAATTCACACTTCACCTATAGCTGTAAGCACCAACTGAAGTTTGTGATGGTGGAGTGTCCTAAATGGAAGTGAGAATAAGTCACTTCAAAAATCCTTTTCCATATTTACTTGGAATGCACTGAATCCACTATTTTGGATTCGGCCAAACCCCCGAAACCTTCCTGAAAGATGCAACCGAATACGGAACCGAATCCGAACCCTAATTTGCATATACAAATTATGGATGGGAAGTGGAAAACTTTTTTTACTTCCTTGTTTTGTACCAAAAAGTCACGTAATTTCCCTCCCTGGATCTAATTTGCATATGCAAATTAGGATTTGGTTCGGCCAGGCAGAAGGATTCGGCCGAATCCGAATCCTGCTGAAAAAGGCCGAATCCTGGCCGAATCCCGAACCGAATCCCGGATAAGGTGCATCCCTAATATTTACCATTTACCATATTTGCCTTACATTTTGTTTGAACTAAAATTGGTTGGCTAAGATAAGATAAAAGTGGTTGGCTAAGATACATTTCGTGATTTTCTTTCTTGATCTTTAAAACTAGATAATATACGAAATACAGTAGGTGCAAATAATTATCAAATCATTTGCTATTTCTTTAGTGTTAATTTCAGTATGGTGCTCATTTAGAAAGAAAAACTAAAAAAAAAACCTTTACTGGATATTTTTCTGAAATTCGGCACCTATACCTACAACCTTCAAGCATAACGCAGTGGAAATTCAGGAACCAGAGATCACTTGAGGTAAAAGACAAAGGGGGTCATTTATAAACTTCGCGCAGGGCAGATTGGTTCGCAGAGTGAATAAATTTGCCCTGCGCCTGGTTATATTTATAAAGCTGAATAAGAGTGTGCAAATTCGCAAAACAGATTTGCGAATTTGTTTTTCACATTGCGAATGTCTATAGGAGCTTTTTAAATATGGCAAAAATCACAAATTGCGAACACTCTGCACCACAACTTTGGTGGCGGAGAAAATATTCACGAAACAGTTTCGCATATTGCGAATCGAAGTTACTTTTAACGCTATTTTCGTGCAAGACAACCTCGCAAAGTGCCTGTACTCACGCAAAGACCCATCTTGTTTGCGAGTTGTTTGCGAAAATTCATTCACAATGCGAATTCGCAAAAACCAGAAAGACGGGCACAGTAGTGTAATATTGTAGCGTTCAGGAAAAAGCATAGGCATAAGTACCATTTGCAAACAATTATGCGCTGCACGAACTTTATAAATGACCCCCAAAGTGTATTTGACACAAACTCAGTGAATGCTGAACTTAGAGAGTGAAAACCCTGATCAAATGAATCACAGAGTTTTTATAGGCAGCAAAACAGAAAACAAAGAAATGCTCTTATAGCCAAGCAGGAGGCTTTGCCCTCAAGGCCAGGGCACTAATGACCAAGAGTGGCATAGGCTTGCACCATAATTAAGTATTCCAGGACTTTGACAGGAATCTGACAGGACCCTTAGAAATAGTCTGACTTTTTCTTTTCTTTTTTTGTTATTTATAATTTTTCCATTTTTCCATTTTCATTTAGGAAAAAAAAATAAAATAAAGAGAAGGGAAAGAGTAGAAGGAAGAAGAGAGAGGGATTGGAAACTGGCCGTCATACATAAACATTTAACTACAGGTAAGTGTATTTCCCCTTTGTAGTGCTCTTATTGCTAAGTTGTATCTTTTCGTTTCCTCCACAATTCAGGCATTTCTTTCATGACCTGACCTGGTGGTAATAATAAGTTCGCTCATATACTTGGATGCGTTCCACTTTCTTAATTCTGATACTGCTAGATGGTAGTGTAGTTTGTTTCCAATGCTGTGCTAGTGAGCTCCTGCTTGCTAAAAGTATTTGCATTATTGACCTCTTACGTTCTCTGTCCCCATGAGGGATTCCCATGTTCAATAGGAATAAAGCGGGGTTGGGTGTGATGGGTGCGCCATAAACTTGTTCTAGGAGGCGTCTAACTGTATCCCAATAGATTTGCGCAATCGGACAGCTCCACCAGATGTGTAACAAAGTTCCTTCCTCTTGTTGACATCTCCAACACCGATTGGATGAATTGGGGAAGGCTTTATGGATCTTTTCCGGTGAGTCTGACATTTTCTTTAAAAAAAAATATGTAGCCAGTAGTGATGGGCGAATTTATTCGCCAGGGCCGAATTTGCGGAGAATTCCAGCGATTCGCGAAATGCCAGCGAAAATTCGCTAAAAAAACGAGTTGCGACGCTCATTGAAAACGATGCAACGAAAACGCGGTCAAAAACGTGTCGGCGACTCGTTTCGCGAATTTGTTCGCGAATTTCGCTGGAATTTTCGGCGAAGCGAAACTGGGTAGATTCGCCCATCACTAGTAGCCAGTAGTTTGAACATCATGGACAAGGCATGTACAGCAAATGTTCAAGTTGATGCTTAATCATTAATGACGTATACAAATAGGATTGACATTTACATTTTAAAGTTAAGTGCTAAAAACCACTGTCACTGAATCAAAGTGCATCAAATACTCAGTAGTAGTTCCCTTTACATTGATTGGTCAAAGAAATGGTTAATCTTTCTGGAACAATTGTACAATTATTTGTCATTAGCCATGTGCTAGCACTCCCCAAATAACAATGATCAATACACAACTGCATGTAGCCAAAAGGTGACTAATGAGTCATATCTGTGTTTAAAGAACCAGTAAATCAAGGAGAGAAAGTGATAGATTTGAACTTATGTGAGCTCTTGCTCTAATGTTTTCCTAGGCACTTCAGTTTCTGGGAACAATCATGTCGTTAATCAATATATCAAACACTACTAAATGAACTTGATCACCTTTCATTAAGAAACATTTAAAGGCAGTGCTTGGTATGTTAAACAAATATTCGTTATTTATTTTGCAAGGACAGATGTATAAACAGAGCCAGATAAAAAAAATGCATCGTAATGCATATCAAAATTAAGGTATAAGACATGTTAATCAGGAATTTCCAGATAAGGGATCTTTCTGTAATTTGTAATCTTTACTGCAAAATAATCTATGCATCAAATAAACCCTATGGGACTGTTTGCTAGTTAATGTTTTATTACTGCAGAGAATAAGGAAATCGGTTTGAAATTTTGAATGAAAGAGTCAAAATCATTTGAAAATTTCTGGATAAGGGGAGGGTTCATGTAATTTAAAAACACCCAAGTCTCTATGGAGACCACTAGAACTTTTTGTTACTAGAACTTTTGTTCAACAGTGGTCCCCTAGTTTTATAATTAATACTCTGATAAAAAACACAAACCAATAAGATTAACATTGAACCCCCAAAATCACTACGACAATGGTGGGTAGTGCTTATAACTGTACATAGCTACAGCTTTCACTACCAAATAAAAAATGTGGGCTTTTCTTTTTTATTTCGTAAACCAGACAGATTTGTGTCAAAAATGTTTTTCAGCATCAAAGTAATGTTGCCTTTTAGGCACAAGTGTGTTGCTGGTATCGACTCTACTAGGGTACCCAAGAGCTGACCCTTGTGCAAAATAAGGCAATGGGGACAGGTGCACCTCGATGGGACTGCAAATACCTTTATTTAAAGGGGTTGTTCACCTTTGAGTTAACTTTTAGTATAATCTAGAGAGTGATATTCTGAGACAATTTGCAATTGGTTTTCATTTTTTATTGTTTGTGGTTTTATAGTTATTTAGCTTTTTATTCAGCAGCTCTCTAGTTTGCAATGTCAGCAATTTGGTTTCTAGGGTCCAAATTACCCTAGCAACTCTGCATTGATTTGAATAAGAGATTGGAATATGAATAGGAGAGGGACTGAATAGAATGATAAGTAATAAAAAGTGGCAATAACAATACATTTGTAGCCTTACAGAGCATTTGTTTTTAGATGATGTCAGTGACCCCCCTTTGAAAGCTGCAAAGAAACAGATGAAAATTTCAAATCATTAAAAAACTATGAAAAATAAATAATAAAGACCAATTGAAAAGTTTCTTAGAATTGGCCCTTCTACAATATACTAAAAGTTAACTTGAAGGTGAACCACCCCTTTATTGGTATTTTTTTTTTTTTTGAATGACTGGGCCCAACCTACTTCAACCATAACTGCACTTGCAGTCATAAATGACCCCTTATATCTTTTAATATTAATAAAAAATGTGTAGGCACAAAGTTCTACTCACATCAATGATGTTCTACATCGGTGATCACATCAGGCTCTGCACTGCATCTTGCTGCAATGTCTCATATTCTTAAACTTAGACAAATACAAGAGGTCCTCTGCACTCCATTATCAATATATTAAGGACATTGAACCATTTTGTTCTAAAAACACCTTACCCTTTAAACAAAACAGGGATTCTAAAACTAACAAAGGCAAATCCTTTGATTCCTGACATTTTCGTAGAAAATCAAAAAAGGGGTTTGATTGGTCCAGCAGTGATGTCCAGCCATCTTGCTAGTGCTTGTTTTGAATTATGCCAGATCAAAGGGGGACACGATGTCTGTTACAAGCAGACGTGTATGAGAAGGTTAATCTTGAACTCAGGGTTATGCTGGCAGAGAATCAGATATCAGGAAAAATTGAATTACAGCTCTCAGAGGTTTCTTTTATAGTGTCAGAACTTATTGAAGGCACCCCCGGGAGCAGCCAAAATTTTTGTTATCCTGACTTTGTAGGTAAAGGAGGAGAATGACATTTGGATGCCCTGTTGGATGCTGATGCATGTGGGTGAGAGGAGTGACTCATTGTCTGTGCAACTGTGTCACTGTATAATGAATGCCTCCGCTTATCCACCTTCAGTCCGGATGAGTATGTAGGTGAGAATTGCCAACAACACTTCTTGTTCATGAATAACAGTGATTGTCAGATGCATTCATCATTTAACGCCACACATTTACAGTATAATTCTAGAGGTTTTCTGACTGTTTAAGCCAATTTCCTTTTTTTCTGCACTAGAAATGACCAAGGTTGTTACAGTATATAGACTGTGTTACCCCTCGTGCATCAGGCATCATCTGTCTAGTTCAGCAAATAGATTCATACAATGCAGTTCATATTTATAATGTATAACTATAAATGATGGACCGGTGTGGATCTATTATACAGAATGCCTTAAAGCTACTAAAAAAACACAAACAAAAAAACTGTCTGTATATTTGTGATGTCACTATAAGGGCGTACCTAGTTTCCTAGGGAAATAGTCACTAGCAGTGTTACACTGGGAGTCGATGCCGTGAGAGGGGGCCCCACACCCCACCAGCATTCCTGCTCCAGGTGCAATCCTTCTCCAAATAGCCCTTGTCCTGTATGTACCTATTTTTGCTCATTCAAGACACAAGGCAGTTGAGGCCAGTAGAGGAGGTCAGGGATCAATGCGGGGAGCAGGTCAGACCTTGGTTACCAGGACAGAAAGTTAGGGCTCATGATTAATTCCACATAGGGGCCAATATGCCACCTGAGTCTTCTTTTTGCCGACCCCACCCCTCCCCACGGCACTCACCAGACTCACTCGCCAGAGAGGGTCAGGGCAGTGCATGGCGCTAGTGCAGAGAGCGCAATCGCTATTTCCACGTTAAAAAACTGAAATTCGGCTCTGGTAACCAGGGGGGTGCTGTCGCCTGAGGCGAGTGGCTCAACTCATCTCATTGGTGGAGTGCCCCTAGTCTCAGCATCTCTCTTCTCTCGCTTCCTTCTGGGTTGTCCTCCTTCTCTTCCGCATCATCCTCCTCTCCACTCCCCTCCAGTGTCATCCTCCCCTCCCGCATCATCCTCCACATCTCCTTGTACCTGCACATATATATGCGCATACATGCATACTGGGTTTATTTAATGTTTACGTGATTTTTAGCAGAGTTAAGGTAAGGAGATTAATTTAAGGAAAGATCCCCAATCCAGAGAAATCTACATAACCATTACATAACCAACAAGGATTTAGGTTACTGGCTGGAAAAGTGTTATTCACATGACTTCTATCAGAAGATTGACCAGTATGGAAGATAGCAACAATTACTTGCATTCTCAGTGGTGGGTCATATTTCTTTTGGAACTGTTTAAAGGACAGAGATTTGAAGCAATGTCCTTATTTTAATATGCCAGGCTTTTTGCCACTCCTTACCACAAGCTCTTTGACTGGCTTCTACATGTAAGCCATTGTTATTTTTGGATACCTAATTGAATCAATTGATTCAATGGAACTAACTTGGATTAAATTACTACTGTAAGAGTTCAGAAGAAATAACATAGACAATGCCAAAGCTAAAAATGGATGTTTTATCCATAAAATTGCAGCCTATTCATTTTTT
>CM044440.1:107905241-107930329 GCA_024363595.1 Xenopus borealis
GCGGCGAATCGCGGGAATTCGCCGCGAATTCGCCTCTGCCGAATAAATTTGCCCATCACTAGTCCCTGACATTCTGGGCCTTCAAAAAAGATGTATTAAGCAGAACCCTGCTAAAACACTGTTAGTATCTAAGAAACATATGTAAACTGCAAATATTCTCAGCAGAGTGGACATCTCTGTGTAATTTTGGCACTAGCAGTCTAAAAATACAAATATAAATAAGTGCAAAGGGTACAATTACCTATACTCTCTTTTAACAGTTTGGATCCCCATTAAGAACAACCAAGAGCCTTATGCAGTGCTGGTTTTCTTGACTGCTTTACACAGCCCAAATAACTGAGATACAGTACTGGTTCTATAGGATGTCCAAGTATTCTGGATTCTCTATTCTCCCGACTTGTATACTTTGAGCTGTTGTCCGTTAAAATATAAAATAAACAGAGCCTGAGAACAGCCTGGGCCTCAAGTGTCTTTGTTGATATTCATTGTAAAATGGCTTGGACTGGCTTTCTGGCACTATAATGGATGAGCAATGTAGGGGGCACCAATCATGCTTGAGTCTCTGAACAGAAACGAAGCAGAAAACGTCTCTTTTTAATAAACCAAAAAAAAAAAGTGAAAAAAGAGAAGATGTTTGAATGCGTCTGATTGGGGTACAACTTTCTCAGTGACAAAGGTTTTGTTCCATTGCCCTACTGGTATTGTGGGCCCTGGCTTGCTATTCATACAAGCTGCTCTGTATTCCAAGGAACTGTTTCTGTGAATTTATGGTGCCATTGGGCAACACAAAGTACTCTAAGAAAATGTCTTCTCCTCAAAGACGTTAATGGATGAAGAAAAGTGCGTTTGTCTGAATGGGAACTAAATCTTCTCGTGTCAGCCCTGAAACATTTTCATTAAGGTTTTCAGAATCACAGAAATTACCGCAAATCTGGGCAACCTTATTGTGTTGGTTTGTGAGAGGTTTTAAATATGTGAGGCACGGAGCTATACAGATTTACAGTATGCCGGTTCTGTGCCGAATGAACTACAAACATTAAGATTTGATATAACTGACACATTGCAACATTTTGTTGGTGCTGAAGCAGCCAACCCATACTCCAGTTGGCTAGGGGCATTTTGATTTTTAAGTTGAACTTGTACTCTCCTGAGCCCTAGTGACAATCTGTCAGATGGTTTCAGTTTATTTTTGTGTGACTGCAAGTTTGAAGAACCCTTTGTAATGCTAAGTAACCGTCATTGATGGGATCATCACATTGTTACATATGGAAACATTTTAGAAAACTTAAAAAAATAGTAAGACAAAAATAGTTTTTTTTTTGGGTCAGATTGATGCTAAGACCTAAATTTCATTTGTACCTTACATTAAAAACCATTAGGTTTGAATTTCTATTATATATGTCTAAGAAGGACAACATATTTAGCATCATCAATAAAACATACCATTCAGAACTACCTTCATACCACAAATGCCTCAAAACAAAAATTATTTGCCTACATATTGCTCATAGTAACCTGTAATTAGATTACTCACTCTTTGAAGCAGTCAGTGCCTACAGGTAACACATCACAGAGCTGCTCTGAGTAGTTTGGAAGGTTAATACACACCAAAAGGAAATTGAGTTCTGAACTCACAAGCAGGATTCATTGTTCAGGTGTGGTAGCTCTGAGCCCATATCCAGGAAAGAATTGCAATCATTCAGATTAGAAAAATTAATTATTCCAATGATTCCAGTCCACCACATTTGTCTTGGCATATTCACCTGTAATTCATTTACTTGGCTTACAGGTGTTTTGAATAAATCTGTATATGCAGGCAGTAACTCTGTATAAAGTACATAGTGGGTTTTTGCTTCTTTTCTTTTTATTTGATACAATTCTGGGTGGGAAAGGGGAGTGGCTCCAGTGTATCTTCCTTAAAGGAACAGTAACACCAAAAAATGAAAGTGTTTGAAAGGAATAACAATAATGTGTAATGTTGCCTTGCATTGGTAAAACTGGTGTGTTTGCTTCAGAAACACAACTATAGTTTACATAAACAATCTGCTGTGTAGCCATGGGGCAGCCATTCAAGCACAAGATACTTAGTATAAGAGATAGAAGAAGTCTAAGGGCAGGGGCACACAGGCAGATTCAAGGAGATTTAGTGGCCTGGCTACTAATTGCCTCTTCGTTAGGGGTGACGATCTCCCGAAACTGCCCTCCCCCTGCCTTCCTACTGCTATAACGAGAAAATGCCAGTGCGATGGCACTCATGGCGATTCGATTTCTGAAGTTGCCTCATGAGAAAACTTAGGGAAACTTCGGTAAAGGAAGCACCGCGACTGCATTGCCACTGGCAATTTTAGTTCAGGGAGATTGTCGCTTCGAAGAAGAGACGATTAGTCGCCAGGTTACTAAATCTCCCCGAATCTGCCATTGTGCCCCTGCCCTAAAAAACCCTGTTGTAAGACTACTGAGCTTATCTGCTCTCTGCTCATTATCCTATGCATTTTCTCCCTTTTCAGCATTGAATACTTGCCCCCATGGCGACACAATTGCTTGTTTATATAAACTATAGTGGAGTTTCTGTACCAAACACACCAGTTTTACCAGTGTTGCACAACAGGACATTATATTCAATTCAAGAACTTTTATTTTTGGTGATAATGTTCCTTTAATGTTTAGGGTGATCTGATGATTATTGTGTGATTCCAATCCCACTTATAAATGTAACCCTTGCTATGTCTGTATGGCATATTTCATTCTATTTTAAATGTAACTTTTTGTTGTGAATAAAGACATTTAAAAAAATCTGCTTTTTTTTGCACTTATGTTCCAATAATGGTTGTCATAATACATGATATTTTAATATTATTGTTGGCTACAAATAGTTTGCAGTTATGAATGCAGTCTAGTGTGCAAAGCACCATATTTTTGGCCAGCAGCACCATCTCTACTGGTGATGTCTTTAGAAGTGACCTGTGTCCTTTACCCCAATTCACTCAGAATCATTCCTATAGCAGCAATATCAGTAAACAGAAAGTGTCACTAATTGTATTATTATCATTTCATTTGCCATTTCATACATTTTTGGAGTATTGAAACGGGTCCGATTCACCCAACAATATTTATGTGTATGTTTAACATTTAACCTAAACTAATCACCTGAATTTTGTTCGTATCCATACAGCCTGCCATTTCTCTTTAATCGGGATCAATAGGAAAACAACAGATGGAAATATAATTATTCCATTGTTCAGACAATGTCCTCCGCAGGGTCCCACATCACATGATAATGTGTCAGACAATTACATTATCACAATGACATGGACCGGAGCAGTGAGAAGATATAATGGGGTACCTGATTTTCATGGTATAAATGCTACCGGCTATCTTCAAATTAAAATAACCATGAGGATATAGATACAGGCAGACAGGCTGGCAACAGTTCTATAATACAGATACGGAATCTATTATCTGGAAAGTTCTGAATTACTGGAATTCCGTCTCCCATAGTCTCCATTTTAATAGAATAATTCAAATTTTTAATACTGAATTTCTTTTTGTCTTTAATAATAACACAGTGCCTTGTACATGATCCCAGCTAACATATAATTAATCCTTATAATATGCAATAATTAATTACATTTTTAAAAATTCATTTTAAGTAGACATGAATTATTTACTAAAATTCAAATTTTTCTAGTCATGTTTTAAAGGGAAAAGAACTCAAATTTTTCGAGGGGAAAAAAACATTTTTTGAGATTCATTATACCCTGAAGTTGATAATTTCAAATTGAAAAAAACTCAAGCTAAAACCTGTTGAAATCATGTAAAAAGTAATGATTTCCCTTTTACATGGTCCCTTTTACCTTTGTAACTTGTTTTATGCCTTTATGGTTTTCAAAAACGTAGGGTTGTTTGCACTGGCTGTTATTCTATAATCCAAAAAGTTTAGTTTTTTGCTCATCAAATCGAAAAAATTGCTCGATCAATTCTGGCCAGAGTCTGATTTCTGAGGGCAGGACAGGTAGAAAGATTCATGGAAAAATTAACCAGGCATGGGTCAGAGCAGACCACAAATAGGCAGGAGGAGTGTGAAGAAAGCTTTACCTGGTGGTCTAGTGGGCCGGCAGGGACGCCCGCTGGGCCGTTCGCGGGGACGCCCGCCTCCTGCTGCTTCTCGCAGCACTGGTTCCAAGGTGCACACGGCGCGCCTCTTCCTGATTTAAAAGCGCATTCATGCTGGTGTCAGGGCGCCAGGGCGCCAAATTCAAAGGTACTTATGGGGATGGTTTTGTGGGGATCATTGCCTGTGATAGGTTCTTGTACCTGGAGCTGTATCCTGCTTGCTATTTCTGTTCCTGATTACTGTGTTTGACCCCTGCCTGTTATTTGACTACTCTGATTTCTGTATCCTGACCCGTGCCTGTTATTTGACTACCGATTTTGCCTCGTCTCATCTGATTGATTATCCGGTTTGACCCTTTGCCTGCCTGACGTTCCTTGCTGTCTGCCTGCCTCGACCCAGCCTGTCTGACCTCAAATCTGCCTATTCCGCCTGTACCGTGACCTTTGGCCTTTAAAACTTTAACTACAGTCGTGCCCCACTGCTGGCCAGAACTCCTGCTCTGCACCTCTCGTTTAAGTCCAAGTGGCATCTGAGTAGCTGAGGGCTCCTCCCAAAGCCAAAGGCAGTTACACTACTGGTGAAGCACGAACCTAGACCAGGGTGCTTGGCGTTTGTTCTGGTATTGGGTGCCGACTGTGACAAAGAGGTCAGAGATAAAAGCAAGCATTATAAAGAATATAGCCCAGAGAAACCCACAGGTAAGGGTAGTGACACACAGGCAGATTTGGGTCGATTTAGTCGCCTGTTCTTCTGTGCGACATTCTCCCTGAATTGCCTTGGTGTGTCTTCCCTTCCTGTATAATCACGAGTTGTCTGCGCTAAGCACACACAGTGCTTTGTTTTCCGAAGTTGCCCGAAGTTTCTTCGTGATGCAACCTCGTCTGACTCTAGAAAACGAAGTGCCACATGTGCTTAGCGCAGGCAACTTTTCAATATAGAGGGTAATAGCATGACAAGAAAAAACAGATATTTGCTCCTTGCCATTTGTTAAAAAAAAGCAATTCATATTCTGTTGAAATATACATAAACCGAATCCAGAATAAAGTGTTTTCTGAAAAAACGAGAAAATCCATAAAATTATGCATTTACCAACTGATCTTTACAGGCATTAATGTATCTATTTGGACCTATTTTGCAAAGCAGCAGGCCATTTGCATGTGTCAGAAACACACAGTAAATTGTCATTTCTAAGCATATATTTAGTGGAAAACTATATACTGTATCTGCAGTACAACATACTCAGAAACCTACCCAATCTATGCTGACAAATACCATTATATTTTTATGGAGACATTCCATTGAATATGCTGTTGAAAGTGTCAATATTAATGAGCTTGTATTGCGATAAATACTTCTACTGCAGAAATGTCAAACTCTTATTACACAGAGAAGTAGATTAAGTGGATAAAAATGTATTGAGTGCTGGATCCACTCTACAGACATGGTAGGAGAGAAATGCACATTATTTAAAGTGCTTACCAGCTGCCTTTCTCTGTTATGCTTACATGGTTTATTTTCTGTCTATCGGTGTTATATTTGCCTCACAAGGACAAAACTTGGAGTAGATTCTATTTTCCCATGATTAGCTCAAGAAATGAAAAAAAAAAAAATAGATTTTTAGCCTATTAAATGAATTAGCAACAAGTATGTTCAGCACAGGCCCTTCATTTAATACATGTGAACAAGTGGTAGTATGTCCCTTTAATTCCTTTGTTTTTATGAGAATGCCAAGATTCTACAAAAAGACACTGTTACTAGTAGTATCCAATTTGCAGTTAGCTTCAATGGTTTAGTGCAGCTATAATATAGCTATAATAAAAACCTATGCCCCATTCTGCATGCATAACTCTCATGTAGTAGTGACAGGCGAATTTACTCGCCTGTGAATTCCCGTGATTCGCGAATTTCGCCTGGCGAAAATTCAGTGGCGTCTCGTTTTTCCGGCGTCCAAAAAATGTATGCCCGTGTACAAAATGAGACGCGTAGGCGTTTTGCAAATTTTTCACTGTTTCGTTCATTTCTCTAGAAATTCACTAAAAATTTGGCAAAGCGGAACGCTGCCGATTTGCCCATCACTATTCATATGCACAGCATTCAGTACTAATATTTTTCTCTGAATTTTGTTCTATGTCTACAGCTCATTCTTCTGCGACAGGGAAAGGTGTTTAATATTTGGATATATTATTCAGTTGGGGAAAATAGTCATGAGAGAGTCACAGAGAAATTCACCTGCATCTTTAGCCAAGATTTCACTTGATTGTTCATAGTTGTAAGAGAGTGTGAAAAGAGACAGTGTGAAAGAGAGGAAAATATCCATTAATTTGCAAGTTCCATCCTTATGTGTTAGATGGTTCCACTATACAAAAAAATGAGTTATCTGGAAGAAATATGTTAGTTTTGGCATGAGAGGGGATTTTCTTCAATAAGCTTTGTTTGCTCTGGCAGGATCTGCACTGCTCCATCTGTTTCATATGTTTATGCTTCAAAAAGTAAGTTTAGCTGGACATAAAGTATATCCTGCAGACACATGCTTAAGTCACGGCAGCCTGATTACACACAAAGATATGGCACCGCAGTTGCAATGTGACATTGTCATCCACCATTGAGAAATTCCATACTTACTGGCTTGGTTTGCAGTAATCAGAAACCTGGTATATAACTATCGCACCTCATCTTCATCTCCAACACATACATGTAGGCATCAGCCACAATGTGATAATGATGAAGCCTGAACTTTAGCTTAGATAGACAACATTTTATAAAGACTATTTTCTGTTTCAGGTGCTACTAAAGGAGGTTAAAATAAATTAAAGGAGAATGAAATATCAAAACTTTGTCGGGCACACCATCCCCCCAGTGATGCAGATGATAGCTAACCTTCATGCCTGGGCCTTTGCACCGCTTCCATAAAAATTACACTTCCCAGGGATATTTTCTTGCAGAGCCACACAGCACTATATTTGATCCTTTTCCCAAGTAATTATAATGGGTAGGTGCATGGACATTATAGCATTTTGGCAAGTTTTGTTTACAACACTGAGGATATTTTCCAAAGAGATTCATATTGCAGTAAACTAATTCTCACTAAAGACCTGCACTTCAAGAACAATCATAAGAATTCAGTAACTGAACAAAGGGTCCCCAAGAGAGAACATCCTCAATCTCCTAGGCATCAAGAGTTCTAGGACTGTGCCCCCCCAGCACTGACTTGCACCTCCCCTGAGTTTTATATGCAACAATAGAGTCTACTCCACCATTTGTGTACTCCAAAAGGGGTGGAAGACGGTAAGGCTTAATCTAAACAGAGTCTGTATGGTGGTAACAGTGGTGGTAAATCTTTAAGGTATCATACACTTTAATATTTTTGTACTGAAGCCAAATAATGCAAATACACACATGCTAATGTAAGTATACATTTCTCCCACAAACCTCTAGATGTTTTATAAAGACCCGTATGATTCTGGGTTATGGCTTAAGTTGGTGATGAGAAACAGTTAATGGAAGTTCTGTAAAGGCTCAATAACTCAATAACTTTCCTTCACTGATTATGCTATAATTTTACTTTTCAAGTCAGTAGATGTTCCAAAAGCAATTTTACATTTTTTTAAATAATTCCTGTATTCTTACCACTTTTACAAATACTGAGAATGGGAAGGGGGAAAAACAAACAGGTTATGGCTACTCTCAGAATGTCTCCAAAGTGTATTTTAAATGACAAGTGTAGGCAAGCTAGATGCATTAATGTGTTATGTTTGTTGGCTCTGAATATTGAAAATCATTTGCTTTTAGTGTTCATGGCAAGATAAAGATTTCTGTATGTAAGTGTTTTAAAGTGCCTCATGCCCCCTTATAACTACAAGGTTTTCACAACTGCCAGTAGCCTTAACAGTTGGTAATGGGCATCATATATGATATCTGTCAAGTTTGTGGTATTGGCAGGGTTTCTGCCATGGCAGAAATAACATGTTAACATTGGGGGGCAGATTTTCTATTGGTCGAATTTTGAATTAAAAATAATTCGAAATTCTGCCATGTGAAGTAAAATCCTTCTAATTCGAATATCGAATTAGAAGGATTTTACTGCAATTCGATCGATCGAACGATTGAATAGAAAAAAATTGATTGATTAATCGTTCCAACGATTTTATCGATCAATTGAATTTTTTTTATTCGATCAAAAATAATGGTCCCCAATTCGGCAGCTTGGATCTGGCGAACTAGGTGGAAGAATAGGGGAAGTACTTCGACCAATGAATATTCGAATAAAATTTTATTCAAATAATCAAATTATTTGAATATTCAATGGTTGAATTTGCCTGATTTGCATATTCAAAGATTCAAATTAGAGGGAACATTGCATGTGATATTGGTATACCAGAGAAATAATGTCTGTGTATTTAGGGACATTTTCTTCCACAGGGAACTAAATCTGCTTTTGGGAACCACAGATCTTGGTGAAATCCCACTGTAGATACAATTTTGTATTTTACTTGTTGTTAATGATAATTATGCTGTGGCTTTTCTCCAAGCTCAGTGCTGCTCTCTCTAGTTGGTCTTACTGTATGTGCAGTGGCATTTCCTTTTTTCACAAATCATATTTTTTTCCTCTAAAAATTTGTTTTTAAAATTTCTCCAAAACTGTAAAAAAATGCCCCACCCCGAATTACTATTACAGCTCTATCTATCACGTTATCATGTTTTATTCACACAGTCCATGCTCCTCTGCCACTAAAGGCTTGGTACTTTTCTTTAATGGGGCCTTGTGTTCTAGGCTTCCCAGTAGCATCTAATCTGTTCAGCAGGTAGAAACCAGACGAAGAGCCACGTGCTCCTACTTACTATATTAAACTTGAATAGGAAAAGTAAGGCCAGAGTGTAAGTGTAGCTTAGCTACATGGCACAGTGATCCACACTGTTGTTTTCTTACAAGGTTATCTTATTAAGGTTTTGCTATTTTTTCCTTTTTGTTATTCCTCATTTCTTTCTTTGCTGATGAATTATGACTTTTAAAACTCATTATTATGACTTTAAATCTTGTAATTATGACTTTTAAACTCATAATTATGACTTTAAAAAGTCGAAATTATGACTTTAAATCACATAATTATGACTTAAAAAAGTCAAAATTATGATTTTTAATATCATAATTATGACTTTAAAACGTCGAAATTATGACTTTTAATCTCATAATTATGACTTTTAAACTCATAATGTGAAAAGTCATAATTTTGACTTTTTGAAGTCATAATTATGAGATTTAAAGTCATAATTTTGACTTTTTAAAGTCATAATTATGAGATTTAAAGTCATAATTTCGACTTTTTAATGTCATAATTATGAGATTTTAAATCATAATTATGAGATTTTTTAAAGTCATAATTATGAGATTAAAAGTCATAACTATCAGATTTAAAGTCATAATTATGAGTTTTAAAAGTCATAATTCATCAGAATCTTTTTTTTTGCTGGCCCCAGTGCTCTTTCGTAGAAAGAGGAAAGGTGGCATGAGGCAGCAAAGAAAGAGAAGGTGACAAATAAGGTTGGGGAAGGATGAAAGGAAGCTTTTTCCTCATCGTTCCCTAATGCAACAAGTGTACCAATAGTATATAAATGAGAATGGTAAAGGAACACATATAATATAGTAAAGAGATTTCAATAGTATATTCCAGCATGGTATATATCCCACAATGGTACCAATCAAAAACTAAAGGCAACCACCAGGAAAACATAGGTTAATGATAACCCAGCATCTACACATACAGTATATTTCACTATTTTGACCTGAGAAAGCAGTAAATAATCAATCCCCTTAATGCAAACATAAATACATGTAAAGTGGATCTACAGCAAAAATTAGAATCTAAGAAAATCTTCATCTCATAAGAACATTTCTAAATATGATCCATGAAACGTTTGGTAATACTCACGTTACTCTTCACTCCTACCCCCCAGCAAGCTAGCTTTCTTCATTCTGTCTTTATGCAGGAGGCAGAGACTGATTGATTGACAACTCTAACATATCCTTTGGGGGGGTTACACCCTATGCCTAGAAGATGTATTAGAGTTCACTCTTTCAAAATAACCAGCTCTGATGGAAATCCTGTTTTGCTGTATGCAGGCTGTTTGCCAGTCAGTTATTCTGTCAACTTTTCTTTGTGCTGGATTTGGTTATTGAGCAAGCCCAACACATCTAAAAGGAGAGGGAGCCCCCCTCTAAAAGACATAGACCTATCTGTCAATCAAAATCTGACCCCAATTTCTGCATGAAGGCAGAATGAAGAGTGACAGGTTGCTGAGAGGGAGATTTTGATTAACTATAATTACAAAATGTTTTATTTCATTGACATAAAAACATTAGTATACAAAAAAAATTTAAGGATGAGATACCCAGTCAGCCATTGTTTTCTTGTTTTAGCAAGATGCCAAATTCCGCATTTCATCATCAAATATTTTTGCAAAACTACAGCACTGCAAAAATTCAGCCAACATAGACCCCGATGTATTTTGCACACAAAGAGTAGCCAAGGAAAAAAATTACGATAGAAATTTTTTTTTCTGTGCTGAAAATGTCACTGCAAAAAATGTCACAGCAGAAAAAGTTGGTGCAAAAAAAAAAATGCCCATTGACTTTAATGCATTTTGTACATTTTCGGGACAGATTTGCTCATCATTGCTAGAAAGAAAAGATGAAGAAAGCAGTTCAAGTTCATCTCAAACTAAGGTTTTCCTTATAAATAGCAATTTCAGACCCATAAAGCAAATCCTTCTAACTCTGTCCACAGAAGGAATCAGTTAGAATTCCTGCATGGACCATGTGGGTTTATGGCTTCTCAATGTTTATTCCTGTTTCCTTTCATATATATATATATATATATATATATATATATATGTATATACAGTATATATATATATATATATAT
This sequence comes from Xenopus borealis, assembly GCA_024363595.1. Taxonomy (NCBI): domain Eukaryota; kingdom Metazoa; phylum Chordata; class Amphibia; order Anura; family Pipidae; genus Xenopus; species Xenopus borealis. The sequence goes on from CM044440.1 coordinate 107,916,276, forward strand.
ATATATATATATACACAGAGAGAGAGAGAGAGAGCTGTAGGAGTAAGCAGAAATTAGCTCTTAACTTTTTAATTGTCACTTATAAAGTAGCCCTTTCCAGTGCCAGCCCACTAGCAAAAAAGAACTGAAAGAAAGAAAAAAGAGGTGTGGAAACAACAGACAGGATTCATTATTTTCCTTCCCTGCGTGCCTTTGTGCTCGCTTGGTACTGGGCCGGCATCTGCATTTGTAGAAATTAGTCTAAGTAATTAAAAACATCAGAGCTGAAACAAAGGTAACTTGCCAGAGGCAGTCATAACTCTCATTCTGGGAGGAAATGCTTTCTAATCCCACAATTCCTGTTGATCTGCTCCAAGAACTGATTTATCAAGCCAGTGCTTCTGAGAGATCGTGTGAAATGTGATATAACACTGTAGCCCTTTCATCCATTGGAGCTCTCCGTCACTGGCTGGGCATTATTAATCTGCTCACTAGAGACATATGGGGCGTTTTCAGCTGGCATGGAGAGGAACCGTTTGCTGAAAAGGGCTCAGTACGAGGTGCCCTTACCTAACGCCCTCCAATGAAAGTGTTCAGCGGGTTTCAAAAGAGTTTATGAGCTGTGAGGCCTACTGGTTCATTTGTACCCGTCACTTGCAGACTACATCTCCATGGGTGTCCCATACAGCCAGTTCCTACTGTTTGTATGCTGCCTTTGTTCTGCTAATTAGCCATTACCCCATTTGCTTAGAGGATTTGCTGGTTATTTGGTTAAAAGATAAATTAACCCCTTTTGTTGCTGATTGAGGAAAATGGTGAAACATGATATAAATACTATTATCATCATTTCATTCACATGTAAATAGGGTAAAATAGTAGCTCTACTTAATTCCCAGTGCTATTTTCACCTCCAAAGTTGAACCTACTTGACCCCCCATCCACTGCTAAACGTGCACACCATAGTTTCCTATCAATGGAGAATGGAGATACAGTATAATGTGTTTGAGCACTGTATATCTTGCACACCACATGCCTACCACCAAGCTGAGTGCCCCATGAATACCAGACATGCAGTCAGTAAAGGAAAACAAGTACAATACATCTTGTGTTCTGTTATTCCTATCAGTGATTTCAATTAAGTCAGTCAGGTCACTATGAAATAGATCCACTTGAGCACCCAAGTGCAGATACCAGCAGCGTAGGACTGGGATGCCAGGGGCCTACCAGAAAACCTTAGACCAGGGGCCCAACTTTCCAAACTATTATTCCTTCTCTCCTCACTTAACCTCTTTATTCTCCTATTCTTTTAGATCTACTTACTATATATTCTTCCATTATTAAGCCTCTTTTTCCACATAAAGAAATAGGGAATAAACATGAAATAGGCCAAATTGTTAGAAGCAAGAGGGCCCACTGACACCTGGTATCCCTGTGGGCCAGTCCAACACTGGACACCAATGCACACAGCAAATTGCTGAGCCTTGTGCAAATAACATTTAGGCGAAGCAGAACTTTGAAATCTCACATACAAGGATAGAATAATATAGTAATAGTAATGGGTGCCTAAGATGAATGGACTCATGGATGCTTGTCGTGCAACCAAGGCAAGCGAAATATGCTTCATATGGAACAATAGATCTTCCAGGTGACAGTGGGAGCAAAACTCATTGTGAGTGTTTTTAGTCAATACCCAGTCTTGAGCTTAATATCAGAGCAGCAAACAAGGAGAAACCAGTTATGTGTCCTAGGTGTCATAGCTAGTAATACGCAAAAAGGCTCCACGTTGCTTAGAAATTTACAAAACTGCAAAAAAACTTTATGGTTTAAGGGTTAAATGTTTTAAGCTGTTTTATGATGTTTAATATGATAAATAGTTCAAGAGTTAAAGGGCTTATTTCTTGAGCCTAATACAGATGCAGTCACTTTGGATGGTGAGTTAAATGTGTCGCGACTTAACTCATTTATCTCATTTATCCCACTTATCACAGAATATTGTGTCACAGCATCCCATCCAATTAAAGAGTTCACCATTGAAAACAATGGTGCTTTGGTATGCTAATGAAAAGGTTAAATGCATTAAATGAGTTAAGATAACTTTAGATAACACAGTTTCTTCAATTAATGCTGAGTCACGACGCATTTAACTTACAAATCCAAGTGACTCTATCTGTACATGAGTCAAAGGGAATATTTTTACTGAAACAAGAGAAAAATTCCATGTTTTATCTCACAATACACTATTTCCCCCCTAGAATTCTATGACCATTTTGAATGCAATTGGGGTATTCCCTTGATGCATTTGTACTGTGCCTACCACAATGGAGTCCCATTCACACACCATGAAATTGGTTAGTCACTGGTTTTATTCTGTATAATAAACGTTAATGGAGGCAGAGATGGACCCTCCTGAGAGTCTACTTGCTCGCAGAGCAGGCATCTTGCCACGTGTAGGCTAAGAAAAAATCTTTTGAAACTACTATATCACAAGGGGAATGTAAATCCCTGTAACTACAGAGGTCACACATTTCGGGTCTGCATAAAGGGAGTAAATTGATCCAAAGCTAGTGGAACTTTATGTCAAAGGATTTTACTACCTGCCACAAATGAGCACTGTATGTTAGGACACAGGCCATTAGACCCATTCATCTGCTTACTAGAATCACAAGGGGAGGGGGGGTATAACTTAAAAAAAAAAACAATTAAATTGCTTCTGCTTCTAAAATAATTACGTACATCAATACATTTTGAGCCTGTTGAATTAAATTACAACACTCCAGTTCAGTATTTTATTCTTTGTGGTAGTCTGATCCCTACCATCTGCTTAAGTAGAGAACAATACTAGTTAATTTGAAGGTATCTGCAGAATAAATCCTGATTATTCAAGCTGAGCTGTTATTACATAATGTTCAGTAAAAAATATAGGTTCCATAGTCTTCTATAAAATGCAGTCAGCGCAGCTGACATTTTGATTAGGAATCTGAACAGATGGCTCATATTTTATTTTAGTGCAATACAGTATGATTTGTCTCTTTGTTAATGTAAAATAGAGACCTTTGTACTGTATTTAAAGCAATGTCTTTTTTCTACCTTGTGTTCCTTCTCTCTCTCTTGTGTATTGTTCTTGCTATACCCCATAGACCCATTGCATAAGCATTTGGGTTAATGAGAAGACTTTTTGCAGCGTTCCTGTGGCCACAGTCGCATTGAATCAATGCTTATTTGAAAGAATGTACAAATGAATGGCATTTTTGTGCAAGTAATATTTAAGAATACTTGTGCTCATAATTTATATATTTAAAATGTATTGTGGTTTAATAAACTAGCAAAATTATGATTGAGAAGAAAAGTGTAGTAATGAAGTGTAGTATAAACTATAGTGAAAGTAAAACCTGTTCTCCTTCTTAACTTGTACTTGATCAAAGGCAAGGTAAAAACAAAATTTTCAAGCTGTCACTACACAATAGCTTTATGAGTAGCCACTGGGTCAACATTATATTGTATATGTTAATGTGAAATCTAATTTATTCTAATGCCAAAGAATGTCCATTGAACCCTTAAATGGATTCTGTCATGATTTTTACAGTGTAATTTTGATTTCAAATTACACTGTTAACATTACAAAATATTGAACAAACAAATTTATTTTTTTCATATATTGGGGTGTAGTCAGCCCATCTCAGGTTACTGTGCTTTCAGAAAGAGACAGCACTTCACAATGGAAATGAGTTGCTTAATGTAAGTGGAGGAGTGACAGTGGAACTTGGATTTTTAATACTGAGTGCTAATCTCAAATCTACTATGGAGTTGGTATTGTGTGTCAGGGAGCTGTATTTTGGTAATCTTCCCATTGTTCTGTTGATTGGCTGCTGGGGAGGAAAGGGAGGGACTGATATCACTTCAATTTGCAGTGCAGCAATAAAGATTGACTGAAGTCTATCATGTCACATAACTGTGGGCACCTGGGAAATTGACAGAATGTCTAGCTCCATGCCAGATTTCAAAATGAAATATACATTTTTTGGAAAAACAGATTTCAGTGCAGAATGTTGCTGAAGCAGCTCAATTAATTTACTCTAAAAAATCCTTTTAATTTCTGCTTGCTGAACCAAGATGTCTGCAGAAAGTCCATGCCCCATGGAAATATTATATAAAAAGACATAGGCAACAATGATTTCCAAGACATCTAATGGTGTGAAGAAGATTCCTTCCATTACCTAAGAGACAGACAGACCAAATAGGTGCTTACCTTCTGCTGGGGCATGATTTTATGTAAAATATCTGTGGATGCCTCAATGGTGTCAACGACCACATCAGCACCACCATTTCCTGGAATGTATTTATTACACTCTCAATCATTCTAATTTCAGTATTAGATAATTTGGCTTTAAAGGAATTGTTCAGTATAAAAGTAAAAACATAGGCTGTGCAAAATAGAAAATGTAAGCCAAAAATGTAATGTATAAAGGCTGGGGTTACTGTAAGTCTAAAATAACAGAACAGAACACTACTTCTTGTTTTTCAGCTCTCTTTTGTTTAGACTGACTGGTTACCCTGGTTACCAGGCAGTAACCAATCAGTGAATTGAGGGAGGGCCACATTGGTCATAACTGTTGCTTTTGAATCTGAGTTGAATGCTGAAGATCAATTGCAAACTCACTGAACAGTTATGTCCCATGTGGCCCCCCTTCAAGTCACTGACTAACTCAGATTTAGAGAGCTGAAAAGCAGGATGTTGTGTTGTATTCTGTTATATTACACATCCAGTTACATTTTTGGCTAACTAACTATATTAGAAACATTTTTTATTTTGTACAGCCTATCTATTTACCCAGTTTTTATTTTTACCCTGAACTGTTCCTTTAAGAACGAAAATGTAAAACAAATAAAAATGTATACAAGAAACCTTTAATAAACATACCTTAAAAGGAAGACCTTTTTAAAGACACATTTACTAAAGGTTGAATTGTAGTTTTTGGCGAAAATTCGCCAAATTGACAATTCGCGACAACATTACCAATTTACTAAAAGGAGAGTAAGACAATTAACTAGCAAAAAAGCTCAGCACAAGAGAAGTTTTGAGCCATTTGCCAGGTGAATGATCGTTAAGCAATTTAGCAAAGCATGAACTTTACTATACGTTACCTTTATCGCCAAAGTCTATTTAGCAATTTGGCTGGCGAATTGATGAGATGAATTTGTTTTAAGGTAGGCTCATGTGTAGGACATCTTTATTTTTCTTCCTTTGACATTTTTAATAAAAAGTGGCCACTTCCAGCAATTTCACCAACATCACTAATAAATACATTCATATGACCTTTTATGTAGCCACCATATTCAAACTGATGAAACTGTAAGTACGTTAACAAAGTTTTGCTAGGAAGAAAGTGTTAGAGAAAACTAGCTAAGGAACCTTCATGCTGACGAATCTGTGAATATATGCCGGCGTTCATTTGCTGAGACAAAGTTTAGAATTTTAATATGTGTGTTCGTCACAAAATAATGTCTGACGTAGTTGCACGAAGTAAGCACTTGCTAGAAATGCATTTCTTGAATGTGAAAACAGGTCAAAGTCATTCCTGTCTTTGTATTTACAGGAGGGAGCAAATGAGAACAACTGTTATTGGACTGGCTTTATATCTGCCTTTGTTTCTATGCAGAGAAATAGCCTTGTGTATCTTTAGTCCTAGGGTAGTTTTGACTAGAATAGGATAAAAATATTGTAACATTGTCATGGGGAATGCCAATGTGCAAGTAGGGATTATGGTTAACATGATTTTAGGAATTTCAAAGAAGAAATGCCTTCTCAAAGAAAGGTTCATCAGATTTTAACAAGTGTATAGAGAGCACACCCATTCATACATATTTAAACACCCCCACTTGCTCTCATATTACAGAAAGACATATTTAGCATAAATGTATAGTACACTAATTCGTACTCCAAACATGCAATGTACATATTCTCCCAGTATTAACTTTGTTTCTGGCTTAGTCATAACATCTGCTACCATTTTGTTTGTGGAGCAGTGCTCAAGAGTTATTTTTCCCTCGCTTAGTACAGAGCTAAGAAAATGGTATTTGATATCAACATGTTTGCAACTTTGACAGCAAACTGGGTTCTTTGTGAGAGCTAATGCACCTTAATTATCTTCAAAGATTTTTACTGTCTCATATTGACATTCACTGTCCATTTCTTTGAGGAACTGCTCAAGGTATAAACTCTCCTGTTTGGTAGCAGCCAGTGCTATATATTCAGCCACACGGAAAAACAGTGCAAACGTGGGTTGTTTCTTTGTCAAAGAAACAACCCACGTTTGCACTGTTTTTCTGTGTTTGACTTCCTAGAAATCAGTGCACCATTTGTTGATAGACTAAAACAATATCCTGTTGTGCATCATCTTTATATAGGTCTGAGGCGTAACTAGCATCACTATATGACTCAAGTTTTAAATTCTCCTTACATTCTCTGTAGCATTTAGCAACTGGATTAGCTTTGTATGTTTCAGATCCATCCGCATTGCTCTTTAGTACATTGACCCATCTACCCCCACTGCATTTTTACTTTCTGGTAGACTGGTCAGGGTGAACGTATAATTCTATTTTAGTGAATGTATTTCAACTTTCATTGCATTAAGCCGTATCTGTGAATGGGGTGAATCTATGGCTTCTCTAAAAGTTTGTGGTACATTATGTGCTCTGTAATAGATGTTTCTCATACTCTGATCATTACATTCAGACTTTAGTACATATTCATCTACGTGCTGAGGGGGGTTTCTGTCCCTTTTGGGGTATCTTATACAATACCTGTCCTGTATTTGACCATTATCATTGCCCTCTGCACTCTCAACTTCAGATACTGTGACCTTCCCTGGATTTGAATTAAATATAGGGTGTATACACCTTTGCCTATAAATGTTATCATCAGCATCTAACACATCAGTTTGAATTTGTCTCTCAGTCACACTCTTTGTAATGAACTTTACTAGCCTGTGTTTAATTACCTTTCCAGAGCTTGGGTAATACACCAGGTATAAGGGACTATTTTTGTCATATCCTACAAAAATTCCCTTTTTACACATTGAGGCTAGTTTATCATCCTTGTATGAAAAGCATTCTGACTCAAAAGTTTTCATCTTTGATAGATTAGGCTTTCTCCCAGTTAGCATGTAGTATGGAACTGTTAAAACACCTTTTGCAAACCATAGCAGCAGTCATTACTGCATATGTCATATTTACTCTCAAGTAACATACATCTTGCCATCTCAAATAGTGTTTTCCAATTTCTCTCAGCATTCCCATTTTGATGGGGTATGTAAGGTGCTGAGGTTTAATTTCTTATGCTCTTCTTACTGTGTAGTGACTGAAAGCTCTTTGCCATAAATTCTGTGCCATTATCAGACCATATACATTTGATAGTCCCATAGGGGGCAGTATCAGCAATGAACTCTTCTGTGGCTAATACTGTATCACTGTATCATTTTTCAGAAAGTGTGCAAATACTGCACCAGAGTAATCATCAGTAAATGCTATGGCATATATAAACTATCTTTTGCTATTGTCTCTATGGGGCCTGCTGAATCAGTGTGCACTAGTTCAAGTGATTGTTTGGCACTGGTGTTAGACTCTGTTTCTGTTCTGAACAAATTTTCCCTGGGTACCAATTTCACAATTTAGGTTAGACTTACCCTTAATCTTCATTCCATCAATTACACTTTGTAGTTTTAAAAGATCATCAGAATTACAGTGACCAAGGATTTGATGCCAGGTTTGAATATCATAACTATGGCAATTGTTACCAGCCTCATCAAAGGTTTTCAGATAATAAAGTCGATTATATTTCTTCATGGTGAATTTGGTACTGTTCCTAATGATCACTTCACTCCCATCTTGCCAAAATTTAACAGATGGGCCGTTGCTTGCTGGTGCTGTTCTGTGGATATGTGGGGATATACAGTGCATTTAGTAATGTTGTCTTTACTCTGTTTCCCTTGCTGTCATTCAGGTTTCACCTCTCCTCAGCGCTATACCAGAATTAGCTTTACCGTCAATCCAACGCCATGTAATGGTTCTCCGGCTTGAATGTCTCTTCAAATCTTTTAAACTTTCTAATGCTTATAATTATATGTGATGTTGCTCCTGCATCCACCATTAGTCCCATTGGTGCTAAACTGTTTGACTGCCTCTCACTTATTTTGAAGGCAATTGGTTGCTCTGTGTCATCAGCTGTAGCTTTGCATTGTTCCCAATGGCGTAACTACCGGGGGAGCAGGGGGTGCGAGTGTACCAGGGTCCGCACCCCTGCAGAGCCCCCCCTGGCAGATTTCGAGTCACTGCAGCCGTCTTACCCGGGCCCGCTCCCACCTAGTTGCGTTACTGATTGTTCCACCCCTTGCGTCTGCAAAATACCTCTTTATATGTCAGCTCTTGCAATAGTTACACCACTATGACCTTCTTTTATTTAGTTTGCGTGGGCATGCGTTAGCAACAGGGGTTCTGACCTGTATTTCTCAGTGTCCTCAAAACTACTTAACTACTTAACTGTGTTTTTGACTTAGTAAAAGTCGCAGTGTGTTATATGGATAGCAAAGGGTTTAAATGATTCAGGTAGGCCCTTACTGTAAGAATCATTGTACTCAACAGTCTATCACTCTGCAGCATTTCCCAGTGCTGAAATGGCTGAAATTGCAGCTTTCTGAAGAGATGTTAACCCAGTATATAAATTAATAATCTTACCTTTTGCCAGCATAATAGTTTTTCAGGATTTGAAGTGCTTTCCTTCCATCAGCTTTCCTTCCATCATCAGCTGCTTCTTTCATGATCAGAGACAGCTTTTTTTCATTACAGGTTCTCCTTTAAGAAATGGGAACACCGGTAGCTCAATCTCACGTGAGCCTGCAACTTTCTTTAGACAGAGGAGAAACTGCAGGCAGACACCAGGCTTCTCTTGCTTCAAGAAGACATAACTTTATTAACACTTCTGCACTTCAGTATCCGATTATTATAGGATCTGTATGAGAGCACACACATTAATACATATCTTAACAATAACAATCAGAAATGAGAAGAAATGGCATTTGTTCCTATTTTGATAATTATCTTTCCAATAATTAATTGTAAAAATATACAGGTATTGGACCCTTTAACCAAAATGCTCAGGACTTGGGAGTTTCCAAATAAGGGGCATTTCCATAATTTGGATTTCCATACTTTGTCTCTAAAAAAACATTGAAACATTAAATAGTACCAATAGTATTGTTTTGCTTCCAGTACCGATTAATTACATTGTAGTTGGGATCAAGTACAAGGTATTGTTTTATTATTACAAAGAAAAAAATTATTTGATTAAAATTAAATGAACTGGTGTCTAGGGGAATTGCCCTTGCTGTAATTTGGATCTTTCTGGATAATGGGTTTCCTGACAATGGTCCCACACCTGTACACAGGAATGAATTGGTAGAAGTTGAAGAACATCTAATCTATTGCATTGTTTATTTGTTCCTTACTTCTTTCCCAAGATTTTAATACATTTGAAAAAATGAAATGTGAAATCATTTGACATATTTGGAAATGTTTCCATAAGGATTTCACTAGATAAGAGCAAACAAGCAAATGTATGGAAAAGACAATAAATCTGAAAAATGTAAACTATTTCAAACAATTTTACGGTTTGAAACATATGAAAGAAATTAGGAACAAAAATAATCATTTATATTTTTTAAATAAATTAACAGTACAAAAGAAAATGCCAATATTGCTTGAATTTGAAAAGAAAAATGCCCAACCATGTTAAATGTTAGCTCTGGTGAAGTTTGTATCTCATGTTGGGTAGATTATTCTTTATTGGGGTTCATTTCATTAGCAGGTGATGTTGTAAACATCTTGGACCACCGTCCATCGGGTGGGGGATGACCTGGAAGAAGGCACAGCAGGCAGGGATGTGGAATCAAGCAATTCATTCTTTATCCGTCAGGGCATGCATCAGTACAGCAGTTCACCAATAGTACTAAATTCCCAGATTCTTCAAATTTCTCCTTTCACTGGACTGCACTCTGTCAGGGGGGCTCACTCTCTCAGGCACCCTGACCAGTACTATCAGCCAAACCTAGCCGCTTCAGCCCTGACTGGTGGGTATACATCTGGACACACTGTGCACGCTCGCTCCTTGTAGTGGCCACAGCTGCCCATGCTAGCCCCTAACTAACTTATACCTAATACAGCATACTAGTTACACAAAATTCCTCATTACCTTACTCATTATCTCTTTCAGGGACAGCACTTTTGGCACCCCCAAGTGTAATTTGCCTTTCCTTCCCCTTTAACTTGCTTCTGTTTTATTTTAGAACTTATATAAAATACTTCTAAATTTCTTTTATATCTTAAAAAAACCCACCTGTGTTTTTCTTTTTCTACAATTTCAACCACGCCAATAAAGAATTTAAATATAATAGGTAGAATTGAGCTTTATTAAAGCCCTCGTAGATGTGGCTCTGTTTTCTTAGCATGAAAAGTTATTTTACAGCACATGCTTCTTACAAACCAGGATGAAGGGGGAGTAAAAAGGTGCCTGTGCCAAAAAAAAAACAGCCAACATCCTGTGATCTACGATGGTGCTTTCTGGAACTGCCAATAGTAAATCAATATTATTAAGCTATAGAACAAACAAGGAAAAGTTTTTCATTGTGCAGTGCTACACCCTCTAACCTCAAAGTATATTATTGTGCAATAGCAGAGTGATAGAGTTTAATTAAAGCCAGCTACCAACCTTTGGAACCATCCATTTTCCATGCACCATAGGAAGAAGAAACTGTCCTCAATGTGGAACCAATTAAGCCATAGGTGGACCCCATTCCAAAGCTAAAGTTAAGTAAACGCCACTGTGCATAAAACTTTAGTTGGGAAATGTGTTTCTACTTGGGGCTTTCAAACTATGTGTTCCAAGGTGAGCTTTGACAAATCATTTATTAAAACAAATTGACCTAGATTTTTACCTGTGTCTATGTTTGCCATGATGAAAATCCCAATCTAGATTATTTTGCTATTGTTGGTGCGCTACTGAAGTATATGTCTTTTTTTAAACTCCAAATGGCTTCCAAATGGGCGACAATTAGTGGTGTAAAGTGTATTAAGGGCCCTGGTCCGGGGACCTCGCAGGGATGCATATGCACTAACCATTTTTTGCATTTAGCACAGTAGATAAGCTTTAATTGGTTCTGTCAGGGCCCTATTTTCTATATAGGAACCAGAGGCGCCATGCAAGGGGTGGCAGCTTAAGGGTTTTATGGATTTATTTATTGATTTTAATTTATGGATACTTAGTAGTGATGGGCGAAACGGCGCGTTTCGCTTTGCCGAAAAATTCGCGAATTTCCAGAGAAATTCGCGAATTTTTCGCCGATTCGCGAAACGAGTCGCGCGTCGCTTTTGACGCGCGTCGCGTCATTTCCGACGCGTCGCGTCATTTTCGGCGCGCGCCGACTCGTTTTTGCACGGCGAATTTTTTTTGGCGAATTTTTTTGCCAGCTTCGCGAATTTATTCGCCAGCGGCGAATCGTGGGAATTCGCCGCGAATTCGCCCCTGGCGAATAAATTCGCCCATCACTAATACTTAGGAGCACATTTACTAAAGGATGAAAGTGAGAATTTGGTGTAGTTTTCCCTCAACATCGCCAATTTACTAAAAGAAGAATACACAAAGTTTTAGAGAATTACTGTAACTTTGCAGTGGTAAAAATTATCTTTGCATTGGTTTAGATATACCTCTCTTCTCCAGTTGAAATTTCTCCAGTCAAATTTCTCCAATACACTAAGGGGCAGATTTATCATGGGTCGAAGTGTACATTCAAATTAATAAAATTTGAATTTCAATTTTGTGTACTTTGACTAGGGAATAGTCTAAATTCGATTTGAATTTGCAAAAAATTTTAAAATTCGAATTTCGAAATTTATCTTGTACTGTCTCAAATTTTAAGATGATCATTCACCATCTGAAATCTGCCAAATTGCTGTTTTAGCCTATGGGGGACTTCCTAGATCTTATTCGGAGTCAATTTCTGTGAAAAAATGTTAATTGAATTTGATTGAATGCGATATTACTTAGATTTGAATGATTCAAATTTGATTAAAGGGGTGGTTTACCTTTATGGTAACTTTTATTATGTTATAGAATGGCCAATTCTAAGCAACTTTTCAATTGGTTTTTATTATTAGTGATGGGCGAATCTCCCGCGATTCGCTTCGCCCAAAAATTCACGAATTTCTTGAGAAACAACGTTTTTGACGCGCGTCGCTTTCGGCGCATCGCGACTAATTTTTTGCCGAAATTTCGCTTGGCGAAATGAATTAAATGAAAATTCATTGTGGTTGGTCAAAGATTTTGCTATTTGAAATTCGCCCCTAAGAACACAAGAGCGTATTTTTGCTAAGAGAAATGTATCCAGGAATAGGCTTGCAAATTCCCATTGTTAAGATAGAGCAGCTACTTTAATCTTCATCAACATTGCCCTTTCTGTGCTAATTTTCTCCATGGAGAAAATTCTCTAGGAAAAAGATCTCCTCTCTACTATTGTATTGGGAAATATACTGGTAAATTTTCACACAGAATTTATACCAGGAGAAAATCTGCCACATTTCTCTTGAAAATGTGAACTTCCAATTTTTAGTAAAAATGGAATGTTTTGTGAAAATACATTTGGCAAGGTGAAGTTAAATGAAGAGAAAATTCACACTTTATTAAAGCTTGAAATCCTTTGGTAAAGGGGAAAATGAGCAGATGGCAATCAGGTAGAAGAAGGGACAAGCAAGGGAAAAAATGTCCCTTCATACATTATGTTTGTGCAGTGTGGCCCACTGATAAACAGAGGACTAGTTCAAGTAAACTAGAACTAATTTTAGAGTTACTGCTAAGTAAAAATAAGCAAATGTTTGCATGGATTCAATGAGAAACTCTGCATTTCTCCATCTGCAGATGTTTTGGTGAAACTGTGGTGAAAATCTGCCACAAAAAATTTTGCCATGACAAAAAATTCACTGAGACAAAAAGTCGCCAAGACAAAAACGTTGCTAAGAAAAAAAGGTTGCCACTAGAAAAAAGCCCTTTGACCAGGGCCACCCCTGCTCATGTCCGGCGGTGCGACTGAGAGAGGAGGGAGGGAACGGAGAGGAGGGAGCCAGCAGGTGTGACAGAAAGAAGGTAGGGAACAGAGAAGAGTGAGGGAGTGGGTGAGAGAGGAGGGAGGGAACGGAGAGGAGGAGGAAGGGAGCCAGCAGGTGCGACTGAGAGACAAGGAGGGAACAGAGAGGAGTGAGGAGCTGACCGGCTGGTGCAATTAAGAGACAGGGAAGAGTGACTGAGGCGATGGAGGGAGGAGTGAGTGAGAAAGTGAGGGGGCAGCAATGGAGGGGAGGGTCACAAGAAGGAAAGAAGACAGGCAGATATCATGGCACCCTAGGCAGCTGCCTCTTCCACCTACCCCTAGTCTGCCTACGGCTCTGTCTTTAACTTTAATGTGTCTGGAAGTGTAAAAATTTGTCACAAGTAGTAATGATGAGCAATTCTCTCATCATTTTGACACCCATTGACTTCAATGTGTTTTGTAAATTTCTCGGCGAAGCAAAAACGGGACAGAATTGCTCATCATTACTGCTTGGGAATGCATAGCCATAGCCATGGGTTACAGATGAAGCCACTTTGGATTGTGCATTTGACACCGAATAGTGATGGGCGAATTTATTCGCCAGGGGCGAATTCCCGCGATTCGCCGCTGGCGAATAAATTTGCGAAACTGCCAAAAAAATTCGCCCAAAAAAATTCGCCGCGCAAAAACGAGTCGCGCGTCGTTTCTGATGCGACGCGCAGAAAACGACGCGACGTCGGCCGAAAATTACGCGACGCGTCAAAAACGACGCGCGACTCGTTCCGCGAATCAGCGAAAAATTCTCAAATTTCTCTGGAAATTCGCAAATTTTTCGGCGAAGCGAAACGCAGCCGTTTCGCCCATCACTAACACTGAATAACTTAACTCAGATATCCCATTTTTCCCACTTAACACAGAATATCGTGTCACAGCATCCCATCCAAT
>CM044440.1:107952986-107965394 GCA_024363595.1 Xenopus borealis
AAAATAATGAAACCCAATTCGGTAGGTTGAAACTGGCGAACTACTGTAGGCAGTCTAATAAAAATTTAAAGTGAAAGTTAGACTGTCGAATATTGGAATAGAATTTTATTGAAATTATTCGAATCATTCGATTCGATCGAATTTTTTAAATTCGATGGTCGAAGTGGTCTTCAAAAAATTTGAAACTTTTTGAAAATGCAATCAAATTTCGAATCATTCATGTGAATTTGATACATTTGCCCCTTGGTGTTGACCTCAGACTACATAAGAGCTCCATAATAAACCCTAATTGCAAATTTTAATCTATCAATTCAAAATGTTCCATTATTTTTCCAAATGAAAATTATATTTGCCCAGAGAATTGCTAAATGCTAAGCCCTTCCAAGTCCTCATTAAACTCCTTCTGTTTTTTTGGTGTTATAGCATTTGGTTTCAGAAACCTTTAGTTTAAATTTTAGAAACTATGAGAAGATTATAAAGTATGTTGCAGATTAAAACCCCCTGAGCAAGATTTGGCCATCTCTGGTTAATATTTTATTCCTCTAGGAAACACTTGTAGTTTGTTGACTTAATTCAGACAAAACTTGAAGAATTATTAATTTCCACTTTTTGAAACTGAATTGCAAGAATCCTGCTGTGATGCTCCAGGTCAATGTCTTTAAAAGTATATAATTTCTCCAGGAAACTTTTGTTCAATGCCTGTTGCCAAATATATGGACATTTTAGGTAAATGTGTATGTTCAAATGTTTTGTCTTCTTCTGTAATTTTGTATTGTTGTTCAAGATATTTCCATAATTTTGATCTTCATACCTTAAGTCTACTAGAACATCATGTAAACATTAAATAAACCCAATAGGCTGGTTTTGTACTGTTTTCTTATTACAGAGAAAAAGGAAATCCTTTAAAACAATTTGGATTATTTGGTTAAAATGTAGTTCTGAGCTTTCTGGATAACGTGTTTATGGATAATGGATCCCATACCTGTATTTATTGTTTTAATATTTCAAAGGAAATTATTGTTCAAATCATATTATAGTAACAACTGTGTGTCCTAATTGTAAGAAATTTGCAGTATATTAGCCAAACCACAAGAAATCATCTGGAAATGTGTAATCAAAAAGCATTAGCAGATGCTTCACGCTTGGCTATGGATATTGATTATTTATGTAAGATCTAGGTAAATTTGTTTCACAACGGATCTTTTTAACATCACTGTGTTTAGATATTCTCTTCTTAGTTAAGGATAGATTTTATATAAAACATGTTTTGGAATAAGGTTCTTTGGCAACAACTCATCCTGGACTTCGGGGTCTACTATATTTGCTTGATATTTTACAAGACTAAGCAGACCCATGTACTCACCTTCTGGCGTTTCGTTCCAGTAATTCCTTTAACAGTTGGCCGCCTGCTCCAGAAGGGATGACTATGTAGTATCACTGCCAAAACATCCCTTCTTATTAGACCCTATTAAGAACAGGGCAGCACTTCATATTGAGAGAAGGGTAGGGTTATCATGTTTTTGGCTCTATAAACATTTTTGATGAATGTAATAAAGTAAACTGTTTCCAGATGATAGATGGCTTGTTCCTTATTCATATTACTTGATATAACAATCTTCTTAAACAATATATATGTATGTATATATATATTTATATTTATAGTATTATTGACATTAGACTAAGCGTCATGGTTTAGTGCCAGGCATTGACTGCAGAGTTTTCAAAGATCATGTCTTGATTTATATAGCAATATATATGGAATGGTTATCATTTTTATTACTTTATTACTCCCAGGTTAGTCATAATGTTTTTACATTTGTCTTTAATTTTTCAGTCTCATATGTTAGGTTATTGTGTAGTAAGGAGTAAGGAGTTGCATGTACCTTTCTTCAAAAAAATAAACTTTATTAAACAAGTTTCATTTATTTATTTTAAGTAGGAGAACCTTCCTGTCTCTAAGGTTCAGATGAAGTAAAGTTAATATTATCTTCACACCTTTTATTCCAGGATTACTTTCATATTGTCAACAATGTTTTAGTCTAAAGAAAGGGAAGCTATGGAAGGCATTTAGAATCAGTATTTAGGGACAATAGTGTCATCAAATATGGCACCGTTTTGAGAAAACTACTGTATGTTTGCACCATAGAGTGTAACCCATATTAAATACATTTTGCTTAAAGTAATACTGACACATTCCCATAAAAATCATAGGAATGTGTCCATATCAAAAAAGAAATACTGTGACTTTCACTTTCAATAAAATTATAAAAAGAACCTGCTGTGGTGTCGAGATGCCATAGACGTTAATAGGAATTGTATTTTTACTGCAGTTATTTTTATTTTTACATTCATCAGATTTTGTCACCAAAACAAAACTTGGAAACTTGTGTCTGTGTGTGTAAAGAGAAGTTGTTCTTTAAGTATGTGTAATATTTGTGTTTGTCCACATTGTGTATGTGTCTGTGCATCCACGTGTGGAACTGTGAAGTCTCATGTTCATGTATGTATAGGTCTGTGTGCATGTATGAGTATCGCACATCTATAAAATTTTAGCTAGAAATATGCATCTATTAAAAACTGTTGCTTCCGAAGGATCTGGTTGACACATTCATGTTTTCACATTTGGCTTTTTAATGTCCATTCATAAATTTTATGGGAAATACTAAACCCTTATATTTAAGAAAACAAAAAATATTCAGTAAAAAATGATGGCTTAACGAATAATATAAAGTCTGGAAATGTTGGCCAGGGAACTTGAATTTATAGCTGGTTGCTTTGCCATTATTAAATGGGAAAAAAGTTAAACTATGTGAAAATGTTGTGGTCAGGTAGTTAATTGGCTAAAAAATACCTAGGCTAGACATTAATATATACGTTTAAGAACTATATTAAAGGGCACAAAAAAAAAGAAATGCTTATAGAAAAGCTTGCCTTTAGCTGCCAAAAAGTAATAGCTTTCTGCAAAACATTAGACCACACTGAAACAAATATTTAGAATGTGCTGGTTACTTGAAAGGGAATGCTGCCAGGTTTGGGTTAGGTAGCTCTGTTTGTATTGCCTTCCTTTGTCGATGTGCCAAATTGTATATTTTGTGTGTTTTACGACAATTCAGAAGCGCTCCGGGGAACCTAATCACCAAAGTTTATGCTTTCCTTTCTACAGTAAACCACATGTATGAGCAAATCAAACAAAGCTTGTAGGACACTTCATTTCACTCCTTGATGTTGTTTTAGTTGAATCCTGCTCTTTCTGCAGAGATGGGTCATTTACTATTTTAGTGCTTCTGTTGATGCCACTGATACTACAGGCTGTAAAGTAAAAGAATGGAGTAAGAAAGGAAAGCCCTGGAGCTATAAATGCAGGGGAAGCATGACAAGGGTACACTCACTTCACAAATTCACCGGAACAGGTTAAAGATACTTCTCTTTATTCATGGTGAGATCTCAGCAAACGTTTCGGGGACCACCCCCTTCATCAAGCACTTGATGAAGGAGGTGGTCCCCGAAACATTTGCTGAGATCTCACCATGAATAAAGAGAAGTATCTTTAACCTGTTGCGGTGAATTTGTGAAGTGAGTGTGCCATTGTTAATATATGATTGGATTTGAAGTATAGCTCTTGATGCAGCGGAGCCTCCAATTCGTTATGATAATAACCTCAACAGAATCAGTGGCATAGAGGAATTATACTAAGAGAATACTTACTGAAGCATTACAAGGGGTCCGAATGACCAGCAGCCTGATTACACTGGTTTATATTTAAAGATTGACAGAATTAGATGTAACTATGATTGGGTGAGAAGGAATGAGTTAAGGCAGGGAAAAGCTAGGCTGGGGGGGGAGAAGACAGGGATGTGATGTCAGGAGAAGAAAGAGATCACTTCCTTATCTTCCGAGCAGGTAGAAACAACCCATCCACCCTTCCCTTTTTTGCATATGTTGTGAAATGTCAGGAGTCTCTATGTTATTATATTATCTATTAATAAGCAAATGTGGATGTATTCCTGCATGTATTGTTATACTGTATTGTGGTTTCGGTACAGTTATACACTATAAACATGACAGAGTTTGCATGTTATTACATTCAAATGTCAAATGCTTGATTTTTTCCCCTCTTGGGGCATAATTGGTAGTGGGCATGGCTTCAGGTTGTGTTTTTTGCCTTCCTCAAAACAATGGATATATTGTGGCGTTTATACAAATGGCCTGCGGGTGTCACTGTGCACATTACTTGCACTATGCATATACACAGTACTTTCTGTATTATTAACATGTATTTCTATAGTGCCAACTTGTTTCGTAGCGCTGTACAGCTTGAGAGTGGTAGCATGAACCTGCTAATAAAGCCCTGTTATAACCTGCTCATCCTCGGCTACCAAAACACAACATCTATGATAAAATATTTTAAGTTTTTATTTGTCACAGCAGCAGTAGGACCTTGCCAGAGTACTGCACATGTAATTTTAGAAGAGGGAGAAAGGAGGTTCTCTCCTGTGAATGCACATCGGGTTCATTGATACAGTCGCTACTACTGCTTGTCCTAGGTGACAGCCTGCTTGGATTTCCTATCATTGACACACTGTATTTTGGACCAACAGCAGGGCTACTGAGCTTCTGTCATGGTAGGAGATGCAGCTCCTGCTCGCAGAGTTTGAGGCCATCCTTTCTGTAGGTATAGGCAGCTTAATATTCAGTGGTGGATATAATGACACAGTGCCAATCTCAGGAGAGGAGCGGCAGAGCAGCGATCCCTTATGGAATTCTGGCTTTGAATATTGCCTTCGTGTGAGGCTAGCAAGGTCCTATATAAATGTTAATAAATGCTGTGGCCATTTTCTCCATTTCTGGCTCTGGTGTTTCATTACAGTATGTAACAATGGGGTTCAATGGGATTGCTGAAATTCAAGGGTCAGTTGAGGAGTCCCCTTGTCAAGAATGAATTATCCCTCAGTATTATATCTGTCTACTGTATCTTTCTGTCTGTCCTCAACTCTCCAACTATTGATGGAACAGTGTTTTGGAATAGTGTTTACGTGAATAGTTTATTTTCCCTTTGGGCTCATAACATGCAAAATTAATTTCAAGTAAAAGGGTTTAGCAATGTGTGCCAGAAGTCTAAATATACTAAATAAACAGTTTTTATAAATAAATCCTCAATTATTACACAAATGTATATACAAAATATATGCTTTAAGCTTTCCGAGGTCTGATTTTTTTTCTGAGACATACTTATCAATCATTTTACAATCATGGAAAACCAGTTCCGTTGTGCACACAACCTATGTGCCTCCTCTTAATTCTATTGCCTTGATTCCTTCCCATTATTTGTTATCTGTAACAGAATGTTTCATTCATGAGGGGTACAGTAGACATAGAGTGTTGGCCAATCTGACAGGAATGTTTTAAATGCACAGCAGTGCTGCTAATATCCTCCCTGAAAGAGAACCCAAGTGCATTTGTACCCCCTGCCCCAAAAAGTTATGTTGATAATTTTTTTAATTGCTCCCAGATGCAGTCTTTCAGTAATCAGAGCCAAATGTTGCACATGTGTAGCCAACACTAAGGGGCAGATTTACTAAAGGTTAAATTTAAAAAAATTTGTAAACGGATCTAATAGGTCAGTTTTCAATCGAATTAAAATCGCTCAAATAGTTCGAATACATTGTTCGATTCGAACGGTTCGAACGATTTTGAAAAAAATCCTTACATTTTCCAGAACTTGCTAAAAATCTCTGTAAGGGTTCTAGGAGGTCCCCCATATGCTTAAACAGCAATTCAGCAGCTTTAAGGTGGTGAAGTGTCGAATTTAACATTTTTTAAAGAGACAGTACTTTGAAATTCAAATTTTCTAATTTTTCACAATTTTTCAAATCAAATAGAATTTTGGGCGATTCGATAGTCAAAGTAGCCAGAAATTACTTTGAAATTCGAATTTAATTCGAATTTTCACTTCGACCCTTAGTAAATGTGCCCCTAAACTTTAATAAATGTAAAATATTGATTAAGGACATCAGTATATACTTGTGAAGGGACACAATTACTCTTTACAAGTACATTAAAGGACATTATAGACAAATAGCAGGGGACATTTTTACCCATAAAGAGGATCACCGCACCAGAGGCCACCCCTTCAGACTAGACTAAAGGACTTTCATTTGAAGCAGTGTAGGTGGTTCTTCACAGTGAGGACAGTGAGGTTGTGGAATGCACTGCCGGGTGATGTTGTGATGGCTCATTCTGTTAATGCTTTTAAGAGGGGCTTGTATGATTTTTTGAACAGACAAAATATAAAATGATTGTGATACTAAATTCTATAGTTAATATAGATATGGGTATATATATTTTATGCAAGGTTATGGAGGGGTGTGTGTATGGATGCTGGGTTTTATTTGGAGGGGCAAGATTCTCACAGCAACCCTCAAACAGCACTGCAAGGTTGACCCAAAACCACCTGATCCTAGAAGGAAGAGAATACATTGAAGAGGAGAGAATGGTGAGTGCCTATTAGTGGTAGCTCTGCAAATTTTAGAGAATTATGTTTCTATCTATACTTTTACCTAACACATTTTGACACAAAAGCAACAACACCCTCACTCTATTTTGGAAAAATAAAGGGAATTTTAACTCTGTTCCTAAATAATTATTACTTTTAAAGATGACATGTTAGGAATACAGTAAGCCTTATATTAGAGTTTAGCTCAAGGGCATCATCTTAATGCTTTAGCAACAGGAGGAAAGCAAGTAAAATAAGTACAGGTGTCCATCAGCATGTGTGTTCCCAATTAAAGCCCAATGTTTTTATAAGGATGTCTACCTTTTCTTTCACTTGAAAACAGAAGGAGGATGTCTGGTTAATTTCCTTAGAAGGCAAGCACTGACCAAGTCTCTTGAGATCTCTGGCTTCAGACTAATTCTATCTGTGGGAGGCTGCAAAGCTTTTAATTGCTGCTGAGTGCTACTTGCCAGTTCTGCTAAGAACTTCACTTTGTCCTTTTAAATGCAGTGCCAACACCTCTGCTATTGCTTTGAGCTTGCTTTGCCAAGTATTATCCGTCTTTGTTCGGTTTATTTTCAGCAAATGGATTTTATCACAGAGCACCAATTGCAAACATCTTTCTCAATATTTAAAGAAGGAAATGTTTGCTTATTCTTTTTCAGCAGAAGAGGTACAAAATATTGAGCCTGAGAGTCTCCTGGTGGGAGTAGTAGTTCGGTCTGGATCTCAACAGCATATCATACCTTGTAGTTTTCCCTTCCAAAAAATATAACTAAATACTTGCAAGATGCAGAATCAATAGTTTAAGGCAAAATTAAGTGATTTGGGGGATCCATAATTCGTTATCTTTAAGAATATTGGGTCTCTCACAGCATTCATCTTATTAGCCAGGAACAGTTTTATTGAAATTTTATAGCTAGGATTCTGGTGAACCATGGTTATGTCTAGATACTGTAACATCAACCCCCATGGAGGATGAGTACTACAACTATAATTTCATTTCATTTATATAGAAGCACCCTTCAGCTCTGTTACAGATATACATATGGCAATTGTAAAGTGTACAAAAAAACTATATAACTCCTTAATCCTTCAGGGGACAGTTTTTATAGGGAAAATAATAAACAGCTTTGGGCCAGGGGGTCTGGAAAAATCCAAGCCATTAGATCAGAATCCTTAAAAACCTACAACTATAGTTTTAATGACTTTAAAAAGAATGCTCCCGAGGGCAGACTGTTGATCCAGACACTTGGGAAGGAAAGTGGAATTAGATAGAGGAACTTAATGTATATTAATTCCCTAATTAGGTAACCAGTAGCACAACTGGAGAACCCAAGTTATTTGATGACTTTTTTTCACAGAGGAGGTGAGTACAGAATTCTGTGAGGATGAACACATAGGGGCAGATTTACTAAATTCGTGTGAAGGATTCAAATATTCGTGCTAATAGTCGCGAATAGTCTCAATTCGATTGTGCAACTATTTGAATATGCAAATTAAGTATTTTCGACCATCGAATATAGAATATTTGGGCGAAACGAATAGATCGGATGAATATATATTCGAGCGCTTGACTATTCGCCAGTCGAAGAACCTGCCCTTTAAATTTTTATTCGACTGCCTACTTCACCAGATTGAACCTACCGAATTGCAATAGAAGCCTATGGGAAGTCTTTTGTCGAATTTCAATCGTACGATCGAATGCTTCGTATTCACAAAATGTCTCAATGTCTTAAATATATTGATAATGGGTTGAGTGCAGAGGACCTCTTGTATTTGTCTATACATATTTTTTAAAGGTTATATATAGTGAAGTTTATATTCCATCATCGTTTATTGATATATAGTCATATACAAAGCAGGCCTAAGATATAAGATATGGTAATAGCGACCTTGTAATGTGATACAGTATTTACCATCATTTCACCCACAGTAGCTCCAATCTCATACAGAACAGTGGCTGAAGTTTGAAAATATGGCTCTGAATTATTAGGCTGTATCTGTGCTATAAAAACAGCAGTTCTGGATGCATAGTTGGCCAAAGGGACATAAAGGAGTGATTTGCATGTCTCCACCCATAATGTGAGCATTAATCTCTCATTTTGCTATGTATATGACACAAGGGAAGTAAATATCTTCTGATTTCAACAGACCTTAAAAAAGACCTCAAAACTCTCAAGAATCCTAAAGGTAAAAAACATGTTTCCAAAGGTTAAAGTGACCATCACCACCAGGTGGTGCGCCATTACACTTAGGGAATAAGGATTGAGTAAATGTCAGAGCAGCAAGGAAATATACAGTACAGTTAAAAGACTGTGCCTATTTGCATAAATTATGTGTTCTTTTAAATAATTTAGCCCACCCTTGGGTGTGCTGTAGAATGATGGTAATCATTCTCTCTTGTAGGCTGCCAGTCCATATAGAGGCTACCAAAAAGCCAATCAGAGCTCTTATTTGACATCTTCATGGACTTTTTCATGCTTGTGTTGCTCTCCAACTCTTTTTTAAATTTAAATGTGGCTATGAACAACTCTCTGCACCTCAAGCAATGAGCAAAATTACCTTAATGCTTCTCACTCTAAGGGATCCCTAGATGGTTTCTAGGCATAGATCAGCCAGGGCAGAAATAACTGCAAACCAGTTTCTTTTCCAAAAAAATCTTTATTGAAACACAGGCAGTCAATCAGTATCATAGTATCCAGCCAATGACATCTATATGCACATTGGCTTCAATCAGTGGAAAACTGATTTCCAACCCGTCTTTGCGATATTTTCCAAACACTGGAAATAACGCAGGGATTCTTGCTCCTTGTCATTTTCCCTTCTTCTGAGCTTACCCACTCATGACACTGGCTGGTGGCCTTGTCATCGCAAGGGTGCTACCACAACGAGCCTCCTTTTTGGAGTGAATAGCTGCTCACTAAATGATCTGCTAAATGCCTTTTGCTCCTATAACAAGAGCTAGTACCAATAAAACTGAACTTTCCCTAACTGGGCCTGATATCTGCTCAGGCTCAATTCTGTACCCACCCCCCTGCTAGGTGGGGTCCAGGAAATGAGCCCAGGATATTAGGGTAGGATATCATAGCTGTTACACCATTGGAGGCAGTCTTCATCTCTTGTTTGTAAATTTGATTGCCAAAAGAGATCTAGATATTTAGATATATCTAAAGATAGATCTATATCTATTGGTTTTTAGAATTAGTAATCACTTGCTGAACATTGCCAACTTTGTGAGGAATATCAGTATATTAAGATTCCATATCCAATGTGGCAAAAATGCAGAATTAACCCCATTTAATTAGAGGCTGTTAGATCTGAATCATTTCAAGAAGCACTGAAGTAAAAATGTTGAGCTCCGAAGATTATCCTTTCATGCATATCTTGTATATAAAATGGAAATATTTTATTTTCCTTGTTTATCAGAATACTAGTGAGTCAGTAATAGAATGTACAATAAAATAAACACATGCTTAGTTCAGTCTTCTCTCTCTTTATTTTTTCATGCTGTCCTAACATCCCTGCTGTTTGTCATATAAAGAGAAAATTTTTATGGCACAGAGTACCATCAGATCCTTCCAACTCAAAGTTAATAGATGGAACCACATTTGAATCTCACTGTCAAGGAAAAATAAAATTCCTGACAACTACGTATAGAAACACAAACATGCCTCAATATTAATATGTATTCCATGCAATGTAAATGTCTTTCTCAAAGTTTCCTGTTGGAGGGTGATTTAATATGGCAGTTATGATAGGTGCCCAGGCGGTGTTCGATTAGAATTCTAATGAAGCTCGTGTTTCAGCTTTCTCATTCTCATAGGATGGGGAATTTGACTGCTCCTTTAACAAGGAGCATTTTAGACCAGGAGAAAAACACTTGGCTGAACATTTAGGAGGAGAGAAGACAGAAACTTTTTTTTTTGCTTCTGAACTGTATTTTTGTTTTGTGGCACATGACACATCATTAAAGCCTTGGAGCTATAAGAGGAGGTGCTGCATGATAATAGATCTAAATGACCAGCAGCCAAATTACACTGGTTTATTTTTAAAGACTGGCAGAATCTGATGTAGCTATGACTGGGTGAGATGGAATGACTTAATGCAGGGGAAAGCTGGATTGGGTGCTAAGAAAGAGAGGGATGTGATGTCAGGGGAAGAAGCAGTTCACTTCCTTATCTTCTGAGCAGGTAGAAACATCCCACACTCCTTCCCCCTTTTTGCATATTTTGTAAAATGTCATATTTTCTTCTTTATATTCTCATTATTGTAGCTATAATAAACAAATGTGGGTGTTTTCCTGCATGCACTGTTATACTATGATTTTTGTATCTTTATACAGTATAAATGTGAGAGTCTTCACTGTATTCATTCATGTTAGTTCAAAATGCTTGATCCAGAGAATGTATCCAGTCACTATTGGGGTCAGGAAGGAATTTTTTCCCTCTTAAGGCATAATTGGCACTGGTTTCAGGCTAGGTTTTTTGCCTTCCTCTGGATCAAAACAGTGGATATGATAATATATTTTAAGATGTTTTTAATAATAGCAGTGGTAGGACCTTGCCAGAGTATTGCACAGGTAAATTTAGAAGAGGGTGAAAAGAGGTTCTCTCCTGTGACTGCACGGTGGGTTAATTGATACAGATGCTACTACTGCTTGTGCTAGGTGACAGCCTGCTGAAAATTTCCAATCATCAAGACTCTGCAAATTCAGGGATGCCAGCAGGGCTACTAAACTTCGCTTATGGTGGAAGAGCATACATCAGCATACATCAGCGCATTTGGGGCTGCCTGATGCAGCAGCCCATATGCCGCCCCCCCCCCCCTTTCCAGCTATGCGCTTAAAAATTAGAGTTGGAGCAAGTCAAAGGGGGGTATCATTGTTAGTGCATTGAGCGCAATTGCACTCTCTGCACTAGCGGAATTAAAACTCGGAAATTTGACTCGTAAAGCTACAAGAAGCCGCTTTTTGCCGCTCCCTGTAACTGCCCGCTCGCTGTCCCTTTGCAGGAGCAGTCCTGAGAGCATAGTATCGATCTGTTAGGGAATTTTGGCTTTGAATATTGCTTTGGGGTGAGGCTGGCGAGGTCCAATTCATTTAATAAATGTGAATAAATGCTTGCCACGATTATGATTATGGCACTTGCAGCTGCAGGTGACTTCAGGTGTGCAGGGGGTCACTAACTCAGTCTTTTACACGCATTCACACACAGGTTAGACCAGGGGTGTCCAACCTTTTGACTTCCCTTGGCCACACTGGAAAAAGAAAAATTGTCTGGGGTCACACATGAAATACACAAACACTTTTGATTTGTAAAAGTAAAGAAAATGCACAGAAATAGCTGGGCCGTTTCAAGCTGGGCCGCATTATATCCATCCTGGGCCGAATGCAGCCCTCGGCTGTAGCTTAGACATCCTGGGTTAGACTAACAAACCAGTACCCCAAACACTAGCCAGAAAATTAATTCCTTGCTACCATCTATCATTAACTGGCCATAGAAACACAAGCTGACTGTTCTCTATCACAGGTAATAACTCACAGTACAGTACATCAATGCATTCAACCCTTTCTCTCACTATAGTCATGGTTAGTTCCTACTGATTCAACAAGTACTCCAGCAGCCAAAGAGTTAATCAGCATATACACAGATTAGAATTTGTATTCAGCATGCAGAGGGCTAAGGCTCATGGTTACACACTTTTGGGCATCAAAGACAAACATATATAATTGTATATTTATTATTATAAAAGGTATAACAGTGCAAATTACGAAAAGATGTTACAAAAAGAGACATGTTAAAATTATACAGGCACAAACAGTTGTAAAAGAAAAAACATAGAAACCAATACTTTTACCCAAAGATATAGAATTCCAAATCCTGGAGGCAAGAGGAATAGGGATGGCGCGAACC
>CM044440.1:108020252-108034611 GCA_024363595.1 Xenopus borealis
CTGCTTCCTCTGTAGTTACGCTCCTCTTCTCTATTCTTTTCATCATCTTTTTCATCATTGCAGTTTTACAAACTTAATTATTTTGTTTAATTAACCTTTGGTTTTATTTGGTTCAGATACCTGTTCTTCTCTCACCTCCAAAGTGGATGAGACAATGAATGGATCAGAATTTTTTGTTGTTTTTCTCTTTGTTTGTCTCAGATATTTTCCACTTACTCAGGGTGAAGTCATTTCACCCACTCATAGATTCCCAGGAATAAATGTCATTGTACTTAAAGGAAAACTATACCCCTGAACAATGTAGATCTCTATATAAAGATATTGCATAAAACAGCTCATGTGTAAACCCCTGTTCATATAAATAAACCATTTTCATAATAATATACATTTTTAATAGTATGTGCCATTGGGTAATCATAGATGAAAACCTGAGTTGCCATTTTAAAAAATAAGAACCGCCCACTGGGATCGCAGGATTCATGGTGTACACAAACACGCCAAACAAAATAATTTGTTAGGTCACATGAGCCAATCTGTTGCTTTAGTATTAATTTTGGGGGTATAGTTTTCCTTTAAGGGGAACTCATAAAGAAGCCAACTAGTTTCAATACCTTTACACATCTTAAGTACGATTAAATAGCTTGGTTGGTTTTCCTGTTGCCAAATCTGGCTCTTTAATTTGAGAAAATGAGCTGGCACAGAAGTCTGTGAACTCTTTGCTGAGCAAAGCTGGCTATAGATTCATATCTCACCTATAGTATGACATTACTGAGGAGGATTTGGAACCAATTAGCTTTGCATCCAGCATGCAATGATATGGAAATTGCAACTCCTTGAAGTCATATCTTGCTCTGCATACCAGTTTACTATAATCACTTGCAGCTTTTAGAGCTTTACAGTATATTCTTTCTAAAGTCAATATTAGTTTCTAAAGCACCTTGGTACTTTAAAGAGAAAAGACATAAAATATTATCTGAATGTCAATTATACTGTGGCTTTTAGTGTTGTAGCTAACAATTATTGGGACCCTCCTCCACTAATTAGTTTCATAGGTTGACCATTTGACCATCCTTAAAATCATTTCATATCCGTACCCTGGTTCAGTTCCCGGATTTGGACTGCTCATGTTCTTGGCCTGTTTACTCTAAAATCAGCTTCATTTTATTAATGGGTAGGGCATATCAGGGGCATTCTGGCCAAAGCAGATCTGTAAGATTTGGACCAAGATTTGGACCAATATAGTCCCATTTCCCAGTTAGGAGTGCTCTGTAGAGCAGAAGACATTGGCATGTCACACCCATCTGCTCAAGCACAAGTACTGTATCTCCAGTCCAGAATCCTATGTAAAAGAATACTGTTGTCAGAATGTAAATGCTTTACTCTATCCTAAAGACATTGTGAAATATTGTGTAAAGTAGTGTTGTTTTGGGAACAAATTATTTTACTGCTATTTCTTGGTACGCAACATAATATTTCCATTTCTTTTCTGGCAAACAACAGAAGCCTGTCTTACTTTATGAGAAGAACTTTAGATATACTTTCCAGATATAATATTTTAAAAAGGAACTCTTTTGAAGTCTGTGTAGACAGTGACGGACTGACCCACCGGGATACCAGGAAGACTCCCCTTGTTTCTAAAATTTGGCCTATTTCATGGATTACCTATTTATTTATGGGAAAATAAGAAATAGATAGTAAGTAGATATAAAAGACTAGATGAATAAAAAGTTTAAGTGAGAAGAGGAGGAATAATAGTTTGTAAAGTAGGCCCACAGTCAATGGTTTTCTGGTGGGCCCATGACCTGAGGTTTTCTGGTGGGCCCCTGGCATCCCAGTCCGACACTGTGTTAACAATTATATTAATATAAGGGATGTCATTAAAGACTACTGTTGCCCTGATAATCTAAGGCTTGTAACATTGCTGTAAGTCTGACAATTTTCCTAACAACTCCACTTCAGTCTCACATGCTCACATGTAGTAATGGGTGAATCTATCCCGTTGCACTTCGCCAAAAAATTAGCGAATTTCCAGAGAAATTTGCGAATTGACGAAAAATTTGCAAAATGAGTCGCGGCACGTTTTTGACTCGTGCCACGTCAATTTTGCCGTGCGTTGCACTGATTACAATGCGCGTTGCATCGTTTTTGATGCGTCACGTCATTTTCGGCTTGCGACTCGTTTTTTTTTTTTACGTCAGTGAATTTCTGGCAGCCAAATTTTCGCTGGCGTTTCGCGAATTTATTCGCTGGCCGAGAGTCGTGGGAATTCGCAGCGAATTCGCACCTTGCGAATAAATTCGCCCATCACTACTCACATGTCATGTACAAAAAGGTTCGAAATAACATTACAATCAGTATTTGGAATTGTTTATGATAAGAGAATATTATTAGCTTTTTTCATAATTTTCTCAAATTGTGTCCTGGAAAAATTATAGTACTGCCAAGTTCACTTGGGGGAAAAATCCTTCATGGGAAGGGGGTTGTAATCCCTTCAAGGTGCTTGAAAACTTGGATGCTCTTTGTGTTATATTAGAGGAATGTAAAATTAGACATAAATTAGATCTTACTCCATAATTTAATCTGTTGAAAAAAGAAAACAAGAATTTCCTTTTAGCGGTCAAAGATAAAACAATGACTTAATCTGCACATGATCAGCATTGCAAATCTTTTTGGTGGTCAACACTTTCAGACATGGAGATAAGGTTCTGCAATTTTAGTTAGCTTGGGGATTAGTCATTAAAGAGGTACGGGTATTTGTTCCATTATCCAGAAGGGTGTTATCCATATCCATAATCTGTACCTTGTATTTGACGGTAACTAAACTGAATGAATCTATATTGGTGGGAAAACAATCTTATTATTTAAGGGAAGATTTATCAAGGGTCAAATTTGAAAAACAATGAAATTCAAATTCAAAAATACCGACTGAAATTAAATTTTTTTGTTGTTGGAATAGGTCCTTTTTTGATCGAAATTGAAGTACAAATTGAATTGAAGTAATAGCGCATTCAATCAAAATCAATTAGAAGTTTTTCCAAAAAATAAAGTCCCCCAATTGATTCAGAATAGGTTCTAGGAGGTCCCCCATAGGCTAAAACAACAATTTGGCAGGTTTTAAATAGCGAATGGTTGAAATCAAATGATACATTTCTAAATTAAATTTTTTGCAAATTCGAATAGAATTTGGACTATTCCCTAGTTGAAATTCGATTTTTTTTAATTCAAATTTTCACTTCGACCCTTGATAAATATGCCCCTAAATGTTGACATGACATCAGGTTTAATGAGATTCTGTTATGATAAAACATGTTTTTTTTCAAAACACATCAGTTAATAGTGCTGACATAGACAGTTGGAACTTAAGGAGCTGAATGCGTGACTCAAGTCTTGATGTAGAAAGGAAGCATTTGGGTTCCTAGAGCACTGGGCTGATTTTTCCTTGGGGTACATGTCGGATTGCACCTCAATGGAAGGGGGTAGGGGAAAGAATGGCCAAGAGGCTGGATGAGTGTTTAAACTAGGCAATTGGGGGGGTGGGTGAGATAAAGAATTATGGGGAAGTTAGGGTAGACAGGGGAGTGGGACTAGTAAGGCGTCATGGGGGAGGAGTGAGGGGACACACAGTTTACCAGCAAGGAGATTCCTCTGTTGCAAGGAAAATAGACGCTAATACTAATTTAACATATAATTCTTCCCTAATAATGGAAATTTAAAAAGAGTTTGTCATGTAAAATGGGAGACCTAGAATTAATTGCATGCTCTAAAAATTATGATATAATTGGTATCACTGAGATCTGGTGGGATGAAACATGTGACTGTACTGTGAATTTAAATGGTTACACCCTTTTTAAGAGGGACAGAGGGATTAAAAAGGGTGGAGGAGTGTGTTTGTATGTAAAGCCTTAATATCAGAGGGGGGTCAGCTGGTTGATGAGAACAAGCAAAAAGCTCAGATTCTGATTCATTATTAATAGCCCCAATTTTAGTAATATGTCTAATGATGCAAGGTTCACACATGAAGAAATTCAAAAGAGACTAGAACATGTTAAGATAAACAAAGGTCCGGTGCCAGATGGGATTCATCCCAGGGTACTTAGAGCTTAGCTCTGTGATTGCCAAACCTCTTTACTTGATTTTTCAGGATTCATTGAGGTCTGGCATGGTGCCGAGAAACTGGCGAGTTGCTAATTTGGTGGGGATCCCGTTTTCAGCCTTAAATTATAGGCCACTTAGTCTGACGACGGTGGTAGGAAATGTTTTTGAAGGGTTAATAAAGGATAAAATACTGGACTTCATAACAAATGCCAGCATGGTTTTATGCGAAATAGATCTTACTTAATTTCTTTTTATGAGAAGGTAAGCAGGGACCTCGATTCTGGGATGGCAGTGGATGTGATTTACTTTGCAAAAGCATTTAATACAATACCACACAGAAGGTTACTGGTTAAATTAATGTCCTAGAACTTAGTATTTGTACCTGGATAGAGAACTGGCTAAAAGATAGACTACAAAGAGTGGTGGTAAATGGAACATTTTCTAATTGGACCAGTGTTGTTAGTGGGGAACCGCAGGGCTCTGCACTGGGTCACTTGCTTTTCAGCTTGTTTATTAATGACCTGGAGGTGGGCATTGAACATACTGTTTCTATTTTTGAAGACAATACTACATTGTGCAGAACTATAGGTTCCATGCAGGATGCTGCCACTTTGCAGTTGGGAAACAGGGCAGCAAATTGGAAAATGAGGTTCAATGTTGATAAATGCAAGGTTATGCACTTTGGCAAAAATAGCATAAATGCAAGTTAAACACTAAATGGCAGTGTGTTGGGAGTTCCCTTAAATGAGAAGGATCTTGAGGTTTTTACAGATAACAAGTTGTCTAATTCTGGGCACTGTCATTCTCTAGCTACTAAAGAAAATACAGTTTAGTCTTGCAAAAAAAGGGCATAAAGTCAAGGAATGAAAATATAATCATGCCTCTTTATAAATCCCTATTAAGGCCTCATCTGGAGTATGCAGTACAGCTTTGGACTCCAATCCTTCAGAGGGATATAAATGCGCTGGGGCTGATTGGGCCTCTATCTACCTGAAATGTCAGGGCCTATTTTAATTCTCAGTCCGGACCTGGATGGAAGACTTAAATTATGAGGGTAGACTGTCCAGGTTGGGGTTGTTTTCTCTGGAAAAAAGGTGCTTGCGAGGGGACATGATTACACTTTACATTACAGGACATTATAGACAAATTGCAGGGGACCTTTTTACCCATAAAGAGCATCACCGCACCAGAGGCCACCCCTTCAGATTAGAAGAAAAGAAAAGGCACTTTCATTTGAAGCAGCGTATGTGGTTCTTCACAGTGAGGACAGTGAGGTTGTGGAATGCACTGCCGGGTGATGTTGTGATGGCTGATTCTGTTAATGCTTTTAAGAGGGGCTTGGATGATTTCTAGGACAAACATAATATCAAAGGCTATTGTGATACAAAATTCTACAGTTAGTATAGATATGGGTATATATAATTCATGGGAATGTATGGAGGGGTGTGTGTATGTATGCTGGGTTTTCATTTGGAGGAGTTTTTCAATCCATTTTAACTATGTAACTACAGTATGTAACATTTATTCAATATAATTTAATGATTTATTTCATATTTGCTTAATAAATATATAACTAAATGCAGTCTCACATAAAGAAAGCAACTCGGCTTTGTGTACATTTTACAAGATAATAAAGTGCCCCCCCCCCGTCTTCTCAGTGGGTTAGGCTTAATAATCTTTAAAGTTACCCACAGTGCCATTTCCTGCCAGTTTCCAGGATGTTGTAAAATGTTACAGTGCCTAATTGGGGTATTCCTCACACCTCTCAGCACATAAAAGGGAAACTGTACCAGAGGTTCCTTTAATTGAGGTAGCATGGAGTTCTGATTTAATTGTAAACTTTCCAAACAATTAAGGATGTTAATAACCTGAAAGAGCTGTTTTCTCTCATTTCTTTCTTTTCTAATATATTTGGCAAGTGTTGACAATAAAATGATATCCCTGTTGTGGCAGAAGCTGCATCTCCCCAAGGCAAAAAAAAAAAATAGATAGATAAACACTAGTGATGGGCGAATTAATATAAATTCGCGAAACGCCAGCAAAAATTTGCTGCCGAAAAATTTGCCCAAAAAACGAGTCGTGCGTCTGGAAATTCGCGAATTTTTCGGCAAAGCGAAACGCGGGAGATTCGCCCATCACTAATAAACACATTTTTACAGGAACTTTATCTCAAGACTTTTTGTTAGGGCTGATTATTGTCAGGCTCTGCTGGGATTTGAGCCAGAAATCTTCAAGTTTCTGGCTCAATACCTTAACCATTGGGCCAGGTGAGCAACCTGCAGGGCTTCTCACTATGCGTTACCTGGCTTTTGCAGACCTAGCCCAGCAGCAGCCTGATTGGTCGCTCCTTGCCAGAGCATTGTTGGCCTTCCTAGTACTGGGGCAGTGCCCCTAGCTAGGTTTTTATAGCCCTTTCCCCTGCCTTGCCTTGCCTTGCTTCACCTTACATTATACCTTCCCAGCCTTGTCCTGAACGTTATCTGGTTTACCTTGTCCTGATCTGCCTTGCCTTCCCCTTACAGTCCTGCTCCAGACCTTGTCTTTTTTATTTCTCCTCTAGTTCCAGTCCTGCTTTGTATCCTGCCTTGCTTTAACAGTTCTGTACTATTGAGCCTGTTCTTGTCCTGACCCTCTCCCTCTCCGTCCTGTTCCCACTTCACCCGTTCCAGTCAGACTTATCGCCCTCGTCACCATTGAGCTCCTGCCTCAAGGACTCACCCTTCCCTAATCAGCCTTCACAACGCCCCCTACCTAATCCTTGACAATTATTTACTATGTAAAAACCACTGACTTTTATCATATCATGGTTCTTATAAAAACTGGTCTTGTAACAAGTTTTACTCATTGAATGACCATAAGGAGACCCCTAAACTTTGAATGGCCATGTTGGTGATGTGGAGCATCACTACCAATAAGTTTCTTTTTCTAGAAATTTCTGGTATAATTCTGTAATTTTTAATAATTATAAAAACATTTACGTGGGCATCTGGGAAAGGAGGAGAACTTTCCTCCCCCGCAGAGTTTGTAAAAATGTTCCTGTATTCAGTTCCTGTCTGCTGTGTGCCAGGTGCCAGGAGACAAAAAGTAGTTGGGGACTTTAACAATGGTTTTTCATAATAACCTGTTGGTTAAGATGGTGCAATGTACCAACCATAAATTGGCTCTGCTTCCTGCTGTGAAGCTATAGAGCTGTGACATCACACTTAAGACTCATATAAGCAAAATGGCACAGCGGTCTGTAGCTTCCTGAGGTAATGAAGTTACTCACTTGGTTGAGTCATACTGTTGCAGAAATATTCCGCATTAACTCACTGTGAAATATAATAAATATTAATAAATTGGTAAAACTTAATATATTTGTTTTAGGTACAGTGACTGGCACTGTGTATGCTGCTGAAAACTTGTTCAAAGAAAATTAACTGCTGCCCACGCTTATAAATTCCGAAACAGTTCTACTAAATTAATAGATTTGTTAGTCAGCAGTTTGCTTAAAGTTGATTAACTGTCCACACAGCAAACTGTGCAATTTGATTTGATACATCATTTATGAGGATTGTTCATACCAAGGATTCCAGTGTTCTAATATCTGCATTGTATATTCATAATTCAGCTTGAGCAATTCCTTTACAACAAGGACAAGGGGAGAAGGTGAATGCTGTGGACTACATTTCACAATAGGAGAAAGTCATTTTTATCAGGAGAACTAAACCCTTTTGAAAAAAACCCTACCCTACATAGAACCCCCCCCTCCTCCCTCAGGGGCAGAGCTATGAATTAGCTATCAGTGATTGGCTGACTGCAGTGTCAATCAGAAGGAATGCTGCTCATTTTTCCTAATATTGTGCTTGTTGCAATAGTGATGATGCCCCCCTTTGACCAGCTCCAACGGTAATTTGTTAGAGCAGATCGGGAAGGGGAGCAGTGTTTGAAAAACGCGTCGCTGCATGTGAATAGGCGCAGGCGACTTTAGCGCTAGCGGGCACGAGATAGGAGCAAGCCATTCAGGGAGATTTTTCGCCCCAAAGTACAGGCGATTAGTCGCCAGGCGACAAATCTCTCCGAATCTTCGCGTCTGGATGAGCCCTTAGAGAGCTGGATGTTGTGTTGTATTCTGTTATGTTAGACATCCAGTCACTCCAGCCTTTATACATTACATTTTTGGCTAACTAACTATATTAGAAACATTTTTTTATTTTGCATAGTCTATTTACCCAGTTTTTATTTTTACCCTGAACTATTCCTTTAACTGCTTTCTGCAGTTGTAAGCAGAGCTACACAATTTGGCATCCTCCAAATCCAGGGGGGGAGCTGTTGTTTGGCTGTGACCAGGGTTGGACTGGGCTGGCGGGACACCTGGAAAAAACAAGGTGGGCCCCGCAGGCCCAGATCCACACCCAGATCCTCATCTTAATGCCGCAACCTCCTTCTGTCAGGGGGTTGTGGTGAAGAATGGATTCAGTGCCACGCATGCACAGGAATGAGGCGCAGTGGGCAGGTGCACGGTGCCACGCACACAGGTGCAGGAAAACAGCACCGCACGGCGGACAGAGGGCGGGCCTGCCTGTGACTGGCACTCTGATTGAAAAGTATTGCTACACAGGAACTCACTTTCATTTGAAATTGGAAAAAGACTGCATTAAAAAAAACTGAAGAAAATGTTAAGAAAACACTTCATTTGTGTGAAAAGTTACAACATGATAGTGTGTTTTTTTATTATATTAAGGTGTAATGTAATTTTGGGACTCTGAATACAGCCTTTTTAAAGAAACTGTGGAAAAAATGGAAATAACTCCATTATAAAGGTTATTAACACAGCAGGATGGCTATGTGCTCTCTCGCCCAGTTACTTTAAGGAATTTATTGCTGAATCCAGAGGTGGCGTTGGAACTCAGCTTGGAAGCATAACAAAGAAAAGTCAGAATCTATTTACCTGTATAGGCTGCACGTGAATATGAAGTGTTCTAAAAAACTGTATGAGGGCTGTTACCACTATAACGGTGCATGCGGGGCTCCATTTCAGGTTTGACAGGCTATGCCTGAAATGCATTTATGTTGGGCATCTATTATCGCAATTCTCTAGCAGCATGGGGGGAAAAAAACGAACGCCCGGCTGTGGAAATCATTGCATCCCTTGCCGGAAATGAAATACCCTTCTACAATTTCTGCTTATGCTTCTCATAAAATCAGGCTATTTTGGCTATTAAATCAATAAAATGCCTTTTTTATGCAGATGTGATGTGCCAGGTGGATAGTAACAACAGAAAATGGATTTAATTTTTATTTATAAGAGTAGAAACATTATGATTTGCTGCTAGACAGAAAACCTGGTTTAATATAATTTGAGTGAATCTTTTTTATAATGTATAGGAAATATGGACAAATATCTATTAAATTAAAATTATTATTATTACTGTGTGTGAAATGCATCCCTCAAATAAAATGAGGAATCAAATTCTTCTTTTTGGTCTAGATTTATAGAGATTACTACTCAAAAGACTATAAAATAAGGTTTGAAACCACAACAACATGATATTATAATATAATTGGCATCACTGAGACCTGTTGGGGTAAAATGTATGTATGGGCTGCTCATTTAAATGGCTGCACCTTTCTTAGGAGGGACAGAGGGATTAAAATGGTGGAGGAGGAGTGTGTCTTTTTGTAAAGCATGAATTAAAGCCATACTAAAGAAATAATCATGGATGACACTGGGGAGGGTGAGGAATGCATTTGGGTAGAGATCTTGATGGGATGAAAGCTTACAAAGACAATTATAATTGAAATATGTTACGAACCACTTCATGAAGTGACAAGAATGAGGTCCAGCTATTATTACAAATAAAGGTGGCTTCACACCAAGTTATTATTATTATGGGCAATTTTAATTATCCAGAAATTAACTGGCGTAATGGGTGTCACGGTCGGCACCCAAACCAGAACAGATGTCAAGCACCCTGGTCTGGACTCATGCTTCACCAGTAGTGTGACCGCCTTTCCCCTTGGGAGGAACTCTCAGCTTACTCAGATGCCACCTGGACTTAACGAGAGGTGCAAGGTGAAAAGTTCTGGCAAGCAAAGGGCATGACGTTTAACCAAAGTCTTGGGCAGAAGGTCACAGGAGAGGACGGAGGCAGATAACGTAGTCAGATCAGGCTGGGTCGGGTCAGGCGGAACACAGATGGAGTCAGACAAGCCAAGGTCAAACCAGGAAGACTTGCAGAAGGAACAGGATCGGAATCAGATAACAGGCAAGGGTCAAACCAGGAGATGAGATCAGAATAGTCAGGCAGGCAGGGTCGGATTACAGAAGGTAGAATAGTCAGGTAACAAGCCAAGGTCAGGATCACAGAAGTCAGGAGTAGTCAGAATCAGGTAGAGGTCACAACAGGTATCAGTATACAAACAGGCAAACTGCACAGAAACACAAAGCACCAGGAACGGAGTCCTATAATGAGCAACCACCACAAGCCCAGTTGCGCTTTAAATATTTGATTTTTGCAACAGTGCAAGCTGACTTCATCACGTCAGTGCGCCTGCACCTTTAAATAAAGCACTTTATAGAGGAAGCTAATTTCAGTGATGCAAGAAGTTTTTTAGTTATACAATTTCCAAGAATTTTCACTGAGATTTCTCCCCCTAGAGGAAAAATATAGAATAACAAGGAAATTTTCGAGGCTGATCCCATGTACAGTGTCTACCTGTGCTACCAAGTAGAGCTTTTTTTTTTGGAAAGCTGTTCTACTTTGTAAGAAAGCTTTACTATGTTGTATTTGATATGTAGTAGGAACCTTTATCTGAACAGTTAACCCAGTGAGAATAAACATTTATACCATCAGGATGGCAAATGATGATAGAATGTGTAAAGGCTACAGAATGGACAAATAGTATTTGATCGATGGCTCTGCTTTTACATCCAGTTCAGTAGTATATAACAAGACAGTTGGAGTAATTTACCTATCAATTTGCAGTATGCAAAGTGCAATTTCTGCAGCAATTACCCATGCGGTAAAACTAGTAAAGTTGCTTGTTTAACAATTGTGTTCAAAATGGAATACTTTTGATGTCATTTAAGGAATTTGGCAGTATATGATATATCATATGTGCCTATTGTGGAGGTGCTCGTACTCGACGCGTCGTTTTTTATGCGTCGCGTCGTTTTCGGCACGCGACTCGTTTTTTTGGCGAATTTCCGCCAGGCTGATTTTTTCGGGTGTTTAGCAAATCTATTTGATTTAATGACACGTTCCTATAAAAATAGGAATGTGTCGGTATTAGTGAAGAGAATCTGAACACAAAATACAAGCAGCTGAAAGCCTCCCAAAGCCGCCCTCAGCCCAGCAAACCTTAGCAACACCGACCCTCCGACACCATTAAATCATCTTGCCCAGTTGTTTCAGTTACGCTGGGCTGGGGGCGGTGCGATCCCTCCATAGGCTGGAGTCTGTTTCCATTTGTAATTAGCCTATGGAGGGATCGCTGCGCCCCCAGCCCAACGTAACTGAAACAACTCGGCAAGATGATTTCATGGTGTTGGAGGGTCGCTGTTGCTAAGGTTTGCTGAGCTGGGGGCGGCTTTGGGAGGCTTTCAGCTGCTTGTATTTTGTGTGCAGCTTATTTTCACAGATAGTGACAGGTTTCTATTTTTATAGGAACGTGTCAGTAGCACTTTAAGTTATGCACTTAAAGATACTTAAAGGAACATTTCAGTGTAAAAATAAAACTGGCTAAATAGATAAGCTTTGCAAAATAAAAAAATATTTCTATTATAGTTAGCCGAAAATGTAATATATAAAGGCTTGTGTGATCAGATCCTGCTTTTCAGCTCTCTAACTCTGAGTTAGTCAGCGACTTGAAGGGGGGGCCACATTGGACTGTTCAGTGTAGTGTTCTGGCTATTATGCTAAACATCCAGTCACTCCAGCCTTAATACATTACATTTTGGCTACCTAAATATATTAGAAATATTTTTTATTTAGCACAGCCTTATTTACCTAGGTTTAATTTTTCACTGAACAATTCCTTTAAAGATACAAACATTCACAGCTGGCAGGTGTCAGGTTATCACCACAGACCAATCAAATACCTTAAATGAGCCCCTCTACACAATACATTGATGAACATCATGGTGCAACAACATGCATAATATAGAATTAGAAAAAAAAAAGTCCTATAATTAAATAATAAATTCTAAATTATTATCTATATGTATTATATACTGTATTTGTGGTTGGCTTGGCACAATTAAACACAAGGTATATTCCTTGGTAAGCATTAAAACTGTGTGCTGAAGTTTTCTTCGTTTCCTATTTCTGCCAAGAACCAATTTTAATATTTCTAATAAAACCTCAGTAATTTCACCCACTTAATAGCTTTGGACCTAAGGGCCTTAATCTATATTCACCAAAGCTGCAAGTCCAGAAGCTTCCAACACACTTGTCAGAATACAGTTTAGTTGCTTTCTGCATGATAATGTCATTATAACAAATTATGGTAAGGTCTTTTGTATATTTGAAAGTCATTTTAGGGAAAAAAAAAATAGTTTTATATTTTAATTATAGATTTTCCTGTAGGCTTCAAGTGAATCCTCATGATAAACCATGACGTGTTTTTCTCATCAAACTAAATTTGGCCCTTGTTAAACAGGGCATCC
Organism: Xenopus borealis; assembly: GCA_024363595.1. Taxonomy (NCBI): domain Eukaryota; kingdom Metazoa; phylum Chordata; class Amphibia; order Anura; family Pipidae; genus Xenopus; species Xenopus borealis. The sequence goes on from CM044440.1 coordinate 108,032,998, forward strand.
TACATATTTCAGCACTTTAATTGTTAACTATTATTTCAGCACTTTAATTGTCTGCGTATGCATTCAAGTGGCATAACAAACTCCATTTTCAGCTATTTTAAATACTTCTTTTTGTTTTCATTGTAACCAATCTACTTGAGACAATCACAGAAACAAATTCAGTTTGATATACCTGCAGCTAATGGAAGCCATTCTCTTTTTTGTTTACCATGGCAGATATATGCGTAATTGCCATAATTAAATAATTAGATAATTAGCAGTCGTCCTTTGTTTTGAGCTAATGTCTCTTTATTTGCATTTTATGCTGTTTTCTTGTTTATTCTGTAAGAGGCATTAGCAGTAATTATATGTGCTGAGCTGGGTGTGTTCCATGTTAGTGGCCAAAGAGATGTACAGTTTGTATATCAGTATCTCTGAGAAACCAATATAAATTATATACCAATATAAAATTATTCAGTCAAAACTTTTACTGCAATATAATTGTATTCATTTATTTAAACAAATAAGGGGGAATGTAATTAAAAATCGCCTGCAAATATTACAAAGTTGGTTAAAACGTTAACACCAGCTCTTGAGTTTCGTTAAATATTTTGGAGCTAAAAACGTTTTGCGATTGTGAAATTGTATTACATACACTGCCATTTGATCGGAATCTTTGGGAGGAAGTCGTTGAGGTCTATAAAAGGATGTAAACATGGTCGCTAACCCTTGCCATGGTTTTTGCAAACTTTTTTTTTCTTCTCTAATGAAACATATACATTCCCCAATAGACTTCATAAAAATGTTTCAGAATAAAGACGTTTTGCATTTTAATGAGAACTATGTGTTGATTGATTTTCTGGAATTATTCATGCAAAGAGAATGGGCTAAGTAAGGGAGTTTCATGAATGTGACCCAACGTTAAAGGCTGAGATTCAGAGTGTTGTAATTGCTATGAGCCAGAAGTTGGAGGTCAGAAGTTATCATGAAAAGCATCATCACTCGAATCCTAATACACAAGATTTATAAGGGACATCAACATGCTTAGATAGAGGAACCTTAATGCTTCTATTATACCTGATACTTTAAAGTGGTGGTTCACCTTTAAGTTAACTTTTAGTGGGGTAATGTGGACTATAGCTAAATACACAATAACACTATAAACTCAAAATGCACAAATAATAGAAAATAAAAATAAATTGTTTCAGAATATAACTCTCTTCATTATACCAAAAGTAAATTTAAAGGTGAACAACCTCTAAAGGAGAACCAATTCTTTTATATTAAAATCCCCTACCCCCCTAACTTACATAAACCCCAGTTACTGCTCCCCCACTGCCCTTAACTCTTCACCTATCACCCTTTGCATATTCAGTGCAGCGGAATACATGGGCACCATCTTCTTCTCTTAGGTAATCGCCATATCAGCACATGTACATTTTGGAGCGGTCTTCAGTTTTTTGACAACTGCGCATGCGCCGAAAGTAATGGAAATTGCTGAAGCACCGAAAGAAACCTGAAGATTACCGAAGAGCAAGAAGATGGCTCCCATGAACTTCACTGTGCTGAATCTGCAACGAGGGGTAAGTAAAGAGTTAGGGTTAATTACCAAGGGTAACACCTAGGCTGGGGGGG
>CM044440.1:108038622-108083434 GCA_024363595.1 Xenopus borealis
GAATTGACAATCAGCCCTGTTGCATCAGCTTATATGACCTCATTCTCAGCCTGATGATTTGCAAGACCCCTAAGCTTAGCTTCTTAACAGCTACAGTACTCAGAGCACACTGAGCATGTGTGTGTACACTCTTAGCAAAGTTCATGGGAGACTTCTATGACAACTTTGAAGACTTGGATCATTACTGCTATAGAGATTAAGAACCTTTAAGCTGGTTCAATAAGTCAGTATATAAAATATGTTTTTTTTCTATTCATATTTAATTTAGGGTTTACTTTACTTTTACACCTTTAAGAGCTACTGTGCATGCCTTGCCACTTTCTCAACTATATACACGGCATTATTGGCAGCCAAAACACTTAATACACTAAACTTAATACTTTGCCTACTTAAAAGGTTAATGATTTATTGTGTCAGTGCAATTTACATCCATCCTTAAAAATAATATAAAGGGCATTAAACATGATAACCATTTTCAGGAAATATGGATACAAGTGAACAAGGCAATGCCTAATGAAAAGCATAATTGTGTGACTGCCCTACTTATACCAGTCGCTTTTCCTGTTCAAAATAATAGATCATAAAAGTTCTTACTAAATGCTTGAAAAATCACATATGGTAAAGTGCTTATCAGCTACTTATATATGCAGCCAGCCCCACAGAATCTGCTATAATCCCATTATAGTATATGTAAAATAATATATATGTGCCCTCTAAATTACTAATCCAAAACCAAATTTAAAAGTGACATCTGTTACAATAATTTACATCACATCTGTTCTTGCTCTTGACTCTATTTTTTGAAACTAGAAAGAACAAGTCCAACACATTGCTACTAGTTATGGACTTTGAACAAAATGAGCCATGCTAAAACTGTTTCCGCCCCTGATTTCTGTATGAAATCCACAAAGCCAATCCATCCTTTATATTCTCAAATCCTGTATGAGCCACCATCTATCCAGGAAGCATTTCAAGTTGCTAAATTTTTCCCTTCCTGGATGTCAGAACTGTATAAGAACAAGAGCCAACTAGTGTCAACTTTTAGGGGCAGATTCACTGAAGGACAAAGTGACCATCGCTAGGGAAAATTTGCCAAAAATCCCATCCGCAGGGACATCGCCAATTCACTAACAAGCATAGGGGACAATTCGCTAGAGAACAAGTCCATTGCTTGCGTTCGTTCACACCCTATCACCAGACGACTTTTCGCTCTGGCGAACGGTCGTTACTCCACAAAGTCACTAAGATGGCAGATGCCAGACTTTACTTTGCCTCCTCATACCAGGTGAACTGATAAAACAAAGCTAAATCTTCCTCAATCTTATGTCAGTGACCATATCCTGTATGCCAGAAATTCATTAAAATTGTAAAAAACACTGTCAACTTTTCTTTTCAATTTTTTTTCAAAAGTCCAAACTATTAAAGATGTGTAAACAATTTTTTAAAACTAATTTGAGGAGCGTACCACATTTATTTCAAGGTTGGGCTCATGTCTAGGGCATTAGAGGATCTCTTCTGTCTTTATTATGGCTCAGTGGACATGTGTTTGAAAAAGTGTCCACTTGCATTAATTATAATAATAAATAATTAAGACATCCATATGACTTTTAGGTACCTAGTACCGTATTTAAATTAACCTACGCGTAAAAGTGCTAACGAAGTTTCGCTAGGCAGAAATGAACACTAGCGAAAATGAAATGCCCGCCCAGCCAAAGCAACGCTAGCAAAAATTCACCAGTGTTTGACAAAACTTTGGATTTAAGTGGCTTAGCGTAGTGATAACAAATTTGCATCTGGCAAAGTAGTGTGGAGTTTGATGAAGCCCTGGTGAAAATTCACCCTTTAGTTAATTTGCTCTTTAGTGTCTAAATGAGTTTTAGGGAAAAAAGGAAGTGGAACAGCAATCTCTGGCAACACAGGTCAATTTTGCTGTGTTGCCAGAGATTGCTGTTCCACTTCCTTTTGCACATTAACTCAAATTAATTTTAGCTCAATTCCCCATACAGAACAGCTTCAGCTCTTAGATGTTGGTGGGTTTCCTCACATGAACAATTAGCTTTAGGTCTTTCCACAACATTTCAGGACGTTGACTTGGCCATTCCAGAACATTCATTTTATTCTTTTTTAACCATTTTTTGGTAGATGATTAGTGTGTTTAGCATTGTTGTCTTGCTGGATGACCCTAAGATTCAGTTCACGGGTAGATATCTTGACATTTTCCTTTAGAATTTTCTGGTATAGTTCAGATTTCATTGTTCCAGCAATGATGGCTAGCAGCCTATCCCAGGAGCAGCAAAACAGGCCCAAACCAGAGCCTTCCCTTTCCCATGTTTCATAGATGGGATAAGTGTTTTTCTTTCTCCAAATCTAACACTCCATTTAAGACAAAAAATTATTTTTGGCTTCACCTATCCATACAACATTCTTCCAGTATCCTTCTTGTTTGCCCACATGATCTGTAGCAAATTGTAGATGGCCAGCAATATTTTTGGAGGAGAGCAGTGGCTTTCTCCTTGCTACCCTGCCATACACACCATTGCTACACAGTGTTCTCCTGATAATGGAATCAAAAACCAAAGTCACCAATGTAAGACAGACCTTCAGTTTCTTAGAAGTTACCTTGGATTCTAACCTCTTGGACTATTAGACACTTTACATTTGTAGTTGTCTTTAATGTTTGACCACCTCTGGGTAGGGTAGCAGTCTTGAATTTCCTCCATTTGTAAACAATCTGTATCTATCTGACTGCTGATTGTTGGATTCTAAACTCTTTAGTGATAGTTTTGTAGCCTTTTCCATCTTTCTGGGCATCAACAATTCATTTTCTGAGGTCCTCAGATACCTCCTTTGTATGTGCCATGATACACATACACAAATGTCTTGTATGTGTGCTCAGGCTTTGCGGCATACCCATTTTTCTTCTTTACTCTACTTTTAGGGCTTGTTTGAAAATCAGATAATGTTTTGTTCACATTCATATGAAAAATATAGAAAATTTTAAATGGTTCACAAAATTTCAAGCACCATTGTATGTAAATTTCTAGTAGATTGCAGATGCAAATTCATTACACAATTCAATATCACCTCTTTAATAAAATACAAATAAATACAGCAATAATACAGTAGTTAAATATGTATGAGTCAGAAATTAATCTAAATATGAGTCAGAAATTAGTCTAAAATTAATGTCATTTAATTAAACATTTTCATCTGAGACATACATTAATAATCTTACAAATGCAGCTTTCTTTGCACATTCGCCTCTACATATCTTTGAGATCAGATTTTAAGACTTTAATGCTAAATGATCCAAATTACCTGAGACACCTTCATTATTTTCATACTATGAGCGATTCTGGTTTTATCACAGCAGGTACCTCCTCCCTTGTATGAATTATCCTAATGAAAGTCTCAATGCACCCAGTGGTAAACTGCATTTTTATGAAGAGCCCTGTTCCTTTGACAAAAGGTGTCTTTAAATTGTTTTGTTATACGAACCATGTCATTGTTAATTATTCTGTCCAGGAACACTAAATTTAATTAGCTCTCAGAGATTTGTCATTTTTAATGGACCTGCACTGGCAAGAAACAAATGTAGCCAGACTAATTGGTATTTTGTGAGTAATACTTAAGGCAATGTATATAAGAACTAAAATCAATTTTTGGTATGCTGTGAAAATGTTCATGGTAACTAAAGATAGTGTTTCATTTGTTTTACCAAATGTCACATAGAAACCAGTTTATGAAAGTATATGGCCAAAGTTCAATAAAATCTTTTCCATTCAAGCACCAAGCACCAAGGTTACACAAAGAAAAATATAATTGCTATATCAGGCATATAGCTATAGGTGCAACAAAAGAATTGCACTACAGATAGTACAACATGTAGCAGCCAGACTACATAACCATCAACACCACCAATGCCACTTAACACCTGTCCTCCTCTCCCTATAGTGTATTCAAATAAATGGAGCATTGTTTTCAATATTGACCTTTAAATCTCTAAATGATCAAGACCCTGTTTATCTGGAAGAGCTTCTGATGCCTCATGTATCCATCCATCCCCTTCGGCACAGGAATACTCCAGTGCCCAGAGTAGCAATAAAATCCTTTGAATCTCATTATTTCTCACATACCCTCAGCATGGAACTATTTGCCAATAACTCTGAGAGGCATATTCTCTTGATGTTTTTTAAAAGCAGACTCAAGACATTTTTCTTCAGTCATTCTTTTAGAATGCAATACGAAGTATCTTCTGTTTAATGTATTAAGTACTTTCCGTCCTTTGGGAGAAGAGCTATAAAAATGTTAAAAAAATTATGAGTAGTATGTAAAACAGGAAATACATTCCAGCGCAGCTATAGTCCACTCTCTTTGATATTCATTCAGGAGTCTCTAAAAGGCATTATTCCTGAATCTCACCTTGATCGGCCTTCAAGCTGAGCCACTGATCCAGGAACCCTCATGGGGTCAACTACACAGTTTGGAAACCACTGCATCAGACTGTTCAGGGTAAAATAATTTGTTTTCAATTCTACCAGCTCCTGAGGGAGTGGAATATGAAACAAATTTGCTTGGGTTTCCAGGATTTAGAATTTACTGTACTGAGTGTTTGCATTCCCTCAACACCAAGGTTAGACAGTGGCTGGCTAAAAATATTTGAGGTAAAGCATTAATTTCCTCAGAGTAACTGTATTAATAGTATTGAAAGTTTTAGTGTATTGTTTCAACCTGCCATTTCTTAGTTCAGATTATTACTTACTCTTAGAAAAATATTAAAACATTATACATTTTCATATGTCAAGACTGTGCTTAAAGTTTGAGACTACGTAAATTGTGTTGCTATAGTTCTCAATGAATTATCTTATTATCCCTTAAGAAAGTTTCCTACCAACCCTTTGGTATCAAAATTGTCTTTTATGATCCCTTAACCTAAACTTACCCAGACATTGTTGCATTCACTCAAACATCTTGAATGTGCTGTTTTTAAATTAACCTTATGTAAGTGTTTACCTTCTAATGGTGTAACCAAAAGTATTTGGTCCCTTAAACCTTTGGGAAGACCTACTGACCTATTTTACAAACGATATAATAAAATTGCATAAAAGGGCCCTTATAAACTGGCATTTTGTTCATGCTTTTGACAACACATGAACTAACTGATTCCCTTATATTTTGTCTGGTTGTACTGATATTGTATCTGTAAGCCCATTACCCAGAAAGTTCCAAATTGCAGGAAGACTGTCTTCCTTAGACTGCGTTTTGACATAATAATTAAAAAATGTATCTGTATTGGATGCAAAACAATCATATTGGGTTTAATTCATGGCAAAGGATTATAGACTTAAAATATGAAGATCCAAATTATGGAAAGACTCCTTACCCAGAAAACCCCAGGTCCGGAGCATTCTGGATAACAGGTCCCATACCTGTACTCATGAGTGTTAAGAGTTAAGTTTTACTTATTGTGTTTTTTTTTAAACAAAACATGCAGCATTTTCTTGCTCTTGAAAAATGTGTTCAGAAACCAATAGAATAAAGGATTGTTTTTGAAATGGACAAAAAAAAAAAATCACTTAGCTGCATTAAAAATGTAATACAGGTTTCGGACCTGTTCTTCAGAATGCTTGGAACCTGGCGTTTTCCAATTCATAGATCTTTCCGTAATTTGGATCTTCTTATAATCATACCTTATGATTATGAAAAAATCATATAAACATTACATAAACCCAATAGTCTGGTTTTGCTTCCAATAAGGATTAATTATATTTTAGTTGGGACCAAGTACAAGTTACTGTTTTATTATTACAGAGAAAAAGGAAATCACTTAAAATGTAGATTATTTGAATAAAATGTAGTCTATGGGAAATAACCTTTCCATATTCTGAGCTTTCTGGATCTGGAGTGTGTTTCTGGATAACGGATCCTATACCTTTACATGGAATGTTTCACATTGTAATCACATTAAAAATGTCTCTGTGAAAGAGTTTTAAGCATGTGACTGGACTCTCTTGTCACAGCTATTGGGTTTGCTGTCAATATAATTTTACACCCAAAGTATTAACCAAAAATTAATGACAGGTGTTTTTAAATGATTTATCCAAGGTAATCAACCTGCATTAAATCTACACAAGAAATTATTTTATCCAGTACATCAGCTTCTGTCATACCATAATGAGTTGTTTGGAAATCCGGCACTAATTGGGATAAGTTATTTGTATTTTGGAAATCTCTGGAAGTTGATGTGTTTAAATTCTGAAAATGCCTATACCCCTGGGAAGCTGACAAAATTGTAAAGATGCATTAACAACTGTAATTAGCATGTAATAAACCACCGGTCTATAGAAACCTAGGCATACTCACATGGGGAAAACAGTTTTAACTCCCCACAACAGCAAGCATTTGTTATATAAATAATGTGGACATTGATATAATGACAAACAGAAAAAGCACCTTACAAGCAAATGGCATTTGAAACCACACGTACAAGACGTATTTGGCACAGTTACAGACTTGGCTATGGAATGCGTAAGAGATGGTGATTAGAATAAGGATAAATAAACTACCTCTCATTAAAAGGATTTTACAGCATGAATATGGGCACGCCACTCTTACATGTGCCAAACTAGAAAAGCTCTGTTAGGTTTATTGGTGCTGGAGAACACCAGGCAAGAAGTTCTTATACAGAATTTATGGCGTGGAATGGACATTTTAGATTTCCCGTGTACATTTAATTTTAACTCCTGCAGGTGTTTTCAGGGGTGGGAGACAATAACCTAATGGCTATTTATTATATGAAGCACTAGTACACCATTCTCAATGAGTATATATTATAGTATTTTCTATATTTGTCAATAAAAATTGCTTCTAAAATTTCAGGCATGAAAGGGATTCTGTCAAGGGAAAACATGTTTATTTTTCAAAACACATCAATTAATAGTGCTGCTCCAGCAGAATTGTACACTGAAATTCATTTTTCAAAAGAGCAGAATTTTGCAATCTAAGATGGAGTTAGACATGTTTTTAGTTTCCCATTTGCCTTCAGTCAAATGACTTGTGCTCTGATAAACTTCAATCTCTCTTTAGGGCAGAGACAGACAAGGAGATTCGGGGAGATACACTATGGGGGAAAATTCACTAAAGTCCGAAGTGACTAATGCTGGCATAAATTCGCTAGCGTTAGTGCAAATTGTAACTTCGCAAATTCACTAAATCCATCACTGGCGTAAATTCACCAGCGATGTAGATAGTCTAGTGCAACTTCACACACTAACTCTGGCGAAGTTGCACTCTGGCGAAGGGGGCAAAAATTCGCAAATTCACTAAGCTAGTCATTTTTCGTAACGTTAGCCCTTTCGCCAGAGTTCACTTCGCCAGGTTAGAGCAGGGCAAAGTGCAATAGAGTAGATAGGAGATTTGAAGTTTTTTTGAAGTCCCAAAATAGTTGACATTTTTTCTGTCCCAAAAAAGCGCTGGCGTTTTTCCTTAGTGTAGGGTGATAGAAAAAAAATGAACGAAATTTTTTTTTGGGTACCCTGCTCCCCCTTAATTTCTTAACATAGGGCAAATATACTAGACTAGGAGCACATGTGTTGGGCAATAAAACAACTAGATTAGGCTTTATTAGGGTTCTCTGGGCTTGTGTAGTGTAATGTTTGAACTGTAACATATTACTTCATTCAAACTTACAAGTTCCCACCATATGCAAATTAGCCTCGCTAGCCCAACTGCACTTTGCCTGGCAAATTTTCGCTAGCACAATTTCGCTAACGTTCGCTTAGATGAACATAACTGCTTTTTAGTGAATTAGACGAGCGCTGGCAAAAATTCGCCATACCACAGACTATCTCTTTCTAAGTTCCCCGGATATCTACTTTTGTGCATTAATTTGCAATTAATAAACCCAATATAATTTGAAGAGAAAAGAAGAGTATGATGTGAATAAAATGCTTAAGCTTTCTCATTTCTAAGCTGGATGGCTTTTCGGGGAGATTAGTCACCCGAAGAAGAGGCGATTAGTCGCCGGTTGACTAAATCGCCCCAATATCCTTGTCTGTCTCTGCCCTTACTGCTGTCCTGCAAGATGGAGAAATATCACCCCTCGCCATCCCCAGCAGCCTATCATCAGAACAATGAGATTTCTGCATACACACCTATATTACAGAAAAAATATATACTTGTTGGTTCAGGAATAAAATTGTATATGACAGAGGGAATTATTTGTAATGTTAACAGTGTAATATAGGGAAACAAAAATACACCATAAAAATCATGACAGAATCCCTTCAAAGACACTCTAAAAAGAGTCTCAATTTTCAGTAAATCATTTTGAAAGAATAACTATGTCTAAAGATAGTCTAATGACTGTAAAAAAAATAGACTAAAATATATATAAAACAAGCGTAATTTTTATAAAGAAAGAAAGAACTGTTCAATGAAATGGGAACCATTGGCACAAACAAGGTGCTCGTAGATACATATAGCAATATAGCCTTTGAAGGACCGTTTCTGCAAGCATTTACATAGCAATGGATAAATATCTGGGCATGCCAAAATCACTAGACAACTATTATGTATATTTGCCTGTTACACATTTCACAGTGGGTTAAGCTGCTGGTGATTGACAGAATTGTATTGTTAGCGAGCTGTTAGTATTATTAAAGTTAAAGCGCTATTCTGGGAATGCCAAGATTAGACCTTTCATCATTTCATGCCTTTATATGTATTTGTGGGCTAGACTAAAACATATTTTGAAATATATACATTAGTATTCTCTGTACAGGAGTGAGAGTATATAACAGGCCTACGTTTATGCAGCTTTTAAATCTACTTAAACTCAATTACTATCACTCTCTAATGTACTCAATGGCAATTCAGTATGATTTCCCAATTAAACTCCTTAAAAGCACACGTCTTAATTTGTGTAATAAACTTTTTTGTTCAATGAATTCCTAGGCTTTCTTGTTTTCTTCTAATAACAGTTGGTTGTGCTGAGTTAAGGTGGCCATATATTGTTTATCACTGATGGAGGGATTATTACTCCATTATCTACTGTATAACAGGCATCAAAACTGCCCAAAGAATGCGATGGTAGGAAATGTCATTGTCTCTAGATGTGTTTAATTCATGTGTGAAAGTTTGTCTGCATGAATGCACAGGTCATTACATCATTCACTCTTCCTCTTAAGCAAAAATATTTGTATAAAATCTACTGATATTGCAGAAATATTGCAATTCCACTTTTTCAAGGAACCATAATGCATACTAATGGCAGACATGTCCCTTAATGCAGTGGTTATTTTGATGAATTATTTTTTTTTTCATTTCAGCAAGTTGTCTCAGTAATAACTGATTTATTATCCCCATCTTCTTAATAAAACCGTTAACGAGTTTTTTTTTTTATCACAGATTGACATGAGCTTTGCTGATAACGTTTTTTAGCTCTTAGTGAGAAAGCTTAAGCTTTTTATTCAGCGATGTTCCTTTGAACAATAACTACAACTTAACCCTAATGGAAAAACAGCTAATATATTTATTTCAACTACAATTTCTTAAGTGGGTGGTGGTGGTTAACAGGGGAAAAAGCAGCCCTAGCAAAAGTATCAAAACAGCCTATGTATTCAAATGCATGCAAAGCTTGTTGTATATTGCCAACCCCAAGATTAGCTAAAACTAGTGTTTTTTAATTTATTAATAAATATTTTAAGAGTCCATTACCATATAATCCCAAGCAATATTATACACCCTATGTACTGGAACTGGTCCTTGCAACAAATATCTCACCCTAGTTTCTATCACAACTATTCAGATGGATTAGTGGCCCTATACTTACAGTATAGTCTAAATTTACCTTTGTGTGACCCTGGCAGATAAGAGGACTTTAAGTACCATGTGTATCACAGGGTCAAGTGATTGGCTCATTTACATATTAAAGACAGACCTAATTAGCATTTTTATATTTTAAAAAAAGCGGCCTATTGGGATTTGCCCAAACCCACAGATTGTCAGTCCGGGCCTGGTGGTTAATATTTTCAGTTTAGTGCTCTTTAATAATTGTCAAACATGATCCTCCCAAAGGTAAGTCTAATTTCCCATCTGGCATTTTCTTCACTGATATTGTTTTGGGTAGAAAAGCATCTAATACAGCAGTGACAGGTTCTTGCCCTTAAACTGAAACAGGAAGCATGTTCAGTATCTCTCCATCACTGCACAAACCACTATTTTGCAACAGGGGTTAGGGGAATTCGAACCCTGGTAACTGATGTGACCCAAAATGAAATGACTAGGGTAGAATGCATGGAAGAATCATTGTTGAAAACCAAAAAAAAGTGTTAAAACATTGATTGCACTGCTGATTAAATTCTATGACACATCAAACGCACTACTGGTTATTAATGATTCTTTGATATATTGAGATGCAACATTAAAGGACAAGGAAAGTCTAAAATAGAATAACACTGGAAATGCTGTATTTTGTATACTAAACAGAAACATGAACTTACTGCACCACAAGCCTGGGTCCTGTGTTGTCATGTAATCTAAAATGGATTTTATAGTTTTTATATTGTTTAATACAAACTTTCTCCAAGTCCAAATAGAATCATAGTTTATATTTTTAAATCTGGCTCCATGATCTTTGTCCCGGCTACTGGAGTTGGAAACAGTAAAGTGGATGTAAAGGCAAAAATAAAATCCAATGCAAATCTCTACACAGTCACTGACTGCTCTAAAGGGAAACCTGCTTAAGCTCTGCATCCACCCAGGAGAATACTAGTAACCATCACCACTGGCTTGTAGACACCTTATCACCGGACCCTGGGCTCTCCTTTGCAAGCATTTTTCCACCAAAGTATGACATAAAAGAAGTACCTAAAAAGGAACACATAACAAATACACCAATGTTAAAAAAAAAATGGGGATGGTGGGCTGGGAGCTGCTGGTTCTGATGCTGCTGAGAAGATGCAGGGGTCCTCCATCTTCCATTAATGTAATCCCTGCTCACTCTCTTCTGTGCACTTCCCCACTGCTCCTCTTTGATCCAGTGTCCTTGGCTCCTGCTTCATCTCACCCGGCAAGGCTCCTCCCCCCCAAGTGCCAAGGATAGGAGCATCCTTATCTTAACCCACCACTTCTCACCCAACATTATGCCACCAAGAATGTAAACACAGACAATAGGTCAAATGGCAAAGGTACTGTGTGTGCTGCTGTGGCCCATACTGACATTTTGTTTGTTTCATCTTATAATCTTTCTTTACTCTATAGGAACTGTAGGATGGAAACTAGGAGTCCCTGATAGTTAAAGTATTATATGAATATAAAATCATCAACCAAATCAATTATATAACTATATGTAAAACATGCCTTCCTTCACAATATCCTGTAACTTATTCCAGAAAGGATGACGCACATGGGATTAAGTTCAAGAAAGAGCAATAGTGTAGAGCAAAAACAAAATACTGGGTTAGCGTAAACTTTACAACTCTGATGATCCATTGAACACCAGGCAAAGGGGCAAATTCACTAAAGCACAAAGCGTCTAGCGCTTATTCGCCAGCGTGACATCAATTCGTAACTTCGCAAATTCACTAACACCGACTCTAAGTAGATAGACTAGCGTAACTTACCTTTTGTAGGGTGATAGTCTGAAAAAGAGCTACATTTTTTTGGGGGGTTATCCTCCTTTCCTCCCTCTGTTTCCTAACATATGGCAACTCAATTATACAGTGGGACAACTTTATTTTATTTATTAAAGGTTTCCTGGGCTTGTGTAGTGTAATGTAGTGGCTGTAACATATACTTCTATTACACTTTGAAATTCGCGCTGTATGCAAATCAGGCATCGCTAGCGTAAATGCGATTTGCCTGGCGAAGTAACACTAGCTCAACTACGGTACCGTTCGACAACCTGAGCGTAACTTCGCACTTTAGTGAATTCGCGTATGTGCTGGCGAAAATAAGCCTGGCGAAAATAAGCCTGGCGAAATTTGCCCCAAAATATTTAAGGCCATAGCCTCCTTACAGCTTGCTGGAACAAAATTTCACAACACAGGTCAAGAGTGATTTTACATGAAAAAGGCAATCTTAGTAGATTGTAAACTCTTCATCAGGTACCTCATCCCATTTATTGAGATACCTAAATGCTTCAGCATTGAGTTTTTTTACTAGCTTTATGATAAACATACTCCTGTTTTTGTTGTGCCTTGTACAGCACTGCATACATTTGTGGTGCTTCATGAATAAATACTGTACATACTTGATTCATAGCTTCTACCAAGACAGACAGTACAAAAATGTTTTCAGTCACCAAAACACAAGTAATGTATTTGAGTGCTCTCCCCTAAACTGCAAATTTACAAGTAATGTCCTTACCTCCTATACAGTTGATCTGTGTTTTTATTCATTGGTGTGTGTTTGCCCTAAAGAGTGCAAGTATTATTGGATACAATCCAAGATAAATATAATAGTTCATTGGTGTGTTTGCCCTAAAGAGTGCAAGCATGCAAGTATTATTGGATACAATCCAAGATAAATGTAATAGTTAGAGAGCCAAATGAAAATTGCCATTTTGCACCCTCATCAGTGGCATAATTAGATGTAACTGGGCCCTGCATCAAATCCAATTTAGGACTCCAAATATAGGGAAGTAGGCTTTTTCTACTACAGTTTTGTGAAATTTCTAATTCTTTAGGGCCTCACTGGGTCTTCTACACCTTTGGGCTTCCTCTGTGGTTACTTCCCTGACCAATATATTTTGACAAAACATAATTATAGGGGCCCCCTGAAAACTTGGAAACAAAATATCCCATATGCTATTGCTCCAAGGTGTCAGAATGAAAACCTAGGATACCTGAGAAGCCATATGCACTAGACATTTTTAGCAGCCAAACAGTTGAAAACATGATTTTTATAGCTGCATCACCACAAATTTCCATAAAGCTTAACTTAGTTCTGCTTATTGCTATCTGTTCATATGTAGAAACAGTTCAGGAGCTCTAGGCTGTCTTCAGAACTTCAGTGGAGCTTAACTGCTAACAGTAACATTACATAGGGCTTAATGTGCTCTTGAATGGAATGGTATCTGCAAGTGTTCTGCAGAACTCTCCAATCAGGAAATAATGTGGACATTATTATGTGCATTTTACGGATGTGGTGGAATTAAAGTAATCTAAGATAACTATTTTTATATAATACAATAATGAAGGTATTGATTCTGTAAGCCAAAATTAAACCCATTTTATGTATGAAATGTGCTTGCCTAATGTTTTTTAGAAGACAATTGTTATCATCACACTCTGAACCAGGCTCTAATGGGTGAGATCGCTGCAGTCATCTCCTGTTTTCTCATGGATTACAATGGAGCTTTTATGAGATAAAAAAACAACACATTAGTTTGTTCTGTGCCTTCCCACTGGCACATTTACTGAGAAATTCTACAGAAATTCTGTCACACGTCATAGAGACTGCCTAATTTCCCTTGAATTTTGCAGACTGAAGGGTGAAAACTGAACATTGCTGTATCTTGTAGTGCTGAGTGTTATATTCATATTATGCAAAATGGCTGTAGATATACGGGGACAATTATTTAATAACATGATATTCAGTGTCCATTTTAAGCAAATACTTCATTTAATTTACATACTGTATATACCTGTTGTAAAGCAGCTATAATATACAATACAGTCAGTAACCAAAAATAACCATTTTGATTAGGGAGAGAAGGACAAATAGCAAAATAACCCTTCTCAATTGCATAACAATAAACAAGAGCAATCTAAAAACAGAAGGGATTCATATGCATCATGCTATACACATAGCAATGGTTTAAAGCAAAAAATCAGAGGTTCTACCCTTCACTCCAGGAATTATAGGTTGGAACATGCAAATGACTGCTGGTTTAATACAGCCAGTCGTATCAGCAGACAGCTAGCCAGTTTTAGTCTTGTTAGGTCTCATCCGTGCAATATATTGGAATTACATTTAGGGGGTCGAACTTAAAAAGCAGCAAAGCAAAATGTGGGCATTGTTCAGGAAAGTAAAGTACATTTGCTTGCTTCTGCCTTCAATCATTATTTTAAAGAGTACGAAGAGGTGAAAGTGTTGGCTGTCACTATGGTAAAAGAAATGGCTCAGTGCTACGTAAGTGCAAGCTAGACGTGAAAAGCAATATTCTGCTATTATTGTGCAAAATGCCAGTTACCGTAAAGTTTAAATAATCATATAAGATAATAGAGCTCAGATAGTTTAACATTACATGCACAGTAATAAGCAGAACTGAGTTCATCTGGACGCAATTGAATAGTGTAATCAATGTATATATATATATATATATATATATATATATATATATAAATATAATGTTTATTGGCACAATTTCTTTAAATGCACTTAGTACTTGACAAGACCCTGCTTGATGAAGGGGACCAATAAATACCAACTGACTGGTGTAACACAGTAGCTTATGTGTGTAGTCAATAAATGACCAAGAAGAATGAGATCCATAAAGAGATTTCATGCTGACAAAGCATTTCCAAACCAGTACTGGTGTCGGATACGTACCAGATCCATTATTCAGAAAGCTCTGAATTATGGGAAGGCCATCTCCCATACAGCCTATTTCAATCAAAATATTAAAATGTTATTATTTCCTTTTTATCTGTACTTAATGTAAACAAGGCTTTCATATCAGAGGCAAAACAATCCAAATGTGGTTTATTTAATGCTTACATGTGTTTTTTTCTTAGTAGACTTGAGGTATGGAGAACCCAATTATGGAAAGCTATGAAAGGTCCCATAGCTAGAATGCATATACTAGATCATGTATAATTTAAACTACATGATGCAATTCAAGCATTATAAAGATTATTTTGAGTGTAACAAGAATGCACACAGTTATGTGAACCTGGGTAATTGCCCAACAATCTAATCTAAATCCAAGCCTGTTGATAGGCCTCAAGCTCATTGGTGGTATACAGCTGCTAATAGAGTAAAGAGACTACAGAGAAAGACTGCGTCCAAGTGATATTTCCAGCTTGATTTTCAGCCTTTCCTTGTCTAAAGCTTCTATATCCAACTGTGTTGAAGTAAAAAGGAATTGTCTTTTCTTGCACAACCACCCCCATCTTCAAATAAACACTACTGTATTATCAAAAGCCATGTTTATTTATCTTTGAGTATCAGCTTTAGTGGCCCCATGGACAAATTGTGTTCACAGGAATTACATTGCCTTTCTCTTTCTTTGTCAAGCATCATATAAACACTAAACCAAACACCCAATGTTAGATTAAATGATAATGTTTATATACGAAGATCAATGCTCTGTTCTGGACAAAGTGTATTTGACAGGATCAAAACTTCCTTTCATCTAAATGAAAAATTCCTATGAAAGTAAATTGTTGATATTTACAAAGCAAACTTTCTGTACACTTGATATAGATTTTGCTAGCTATCAATGAAGGGTAAACAATAACTGAATTTACACAATGAAATTAACTAGGATGCAGTCGTGATTTTTATGATGTAGTTTTTATTTCTACATTACACTGTTTACACTGCAAATAATTTATTTTACCATTTAAAATGTTATTCATGAACCAACAAGTGTACAGTATTTTTTTAGTTGTAATATTGGTGTGTAGGCAGCCATCTAAGGTAATTTTGTCTAGTCATGTGCTTTCAGAATGAGTGAGTAAGTTATGATCGAACTGCTTTCAGACAGGCTTTTGTTTCTCCCAATTAATGTTACAGGAGGGCTTGGATTTTAACTATTAAGTGCTATTCTTAAATCTTCCAGGGAGCTTTTGTCTTGTGTCAGGGACATGTTATCTTGTTACATTCACATTCTTCTGTTGATCTGCTGGTGGGGAGCAGGGAGTGGGGTGATGTCAATCACTGACGTTTATCAGAACACAAGTCACATGAATGAGGGCACCATGTCAGAGTTCAAAATTAAATAAAAAATCTATTTGCTCTTTTGAAAAATAGATTTCAGTAAAGAAGTCTGCCTGTGACTGTATCCCTTTAAATATTGCATTGGAAAGAGTTATGGGATCTTTCATCTGAAGTGTTTGGGATCTGGAGTTTTCTTTACTTTGGAATACCAGGTCTAAAATCTGCTGAAAACGTTCATTCAAAAAAAGGTACATTTGTTTATTTGTTATTGTAGATGAATGCTGGATTGTTTACAGTCTAGTACAAGGTAGTGATGCATTGTTACAGAACAATCATTATCTGGCTTTTCTGTAATATGGGACTCTGGCTAAAAGATCCCATATCTTTATGTAATATCTGCAGATCCTATTAAATTATTAGTTAAAAAAGGCTGTTCCAGCATTAAAAGGGGATGTGTCACCCAAACAAATTATTCCAAGTCCTGTTTTATAAGGTTTGCCAAGCAAAATAAACTTTGATTACATGGTATACATTTTTTGAATCTTGTTTCCTTTAGTCTGGGAATTCAAAATTATAGCAAGGAGACAGGAGCCATTTTATGGACACTTTTATTAATTATTAAGGCAAGCCTTGCATCATCTCAAAATCTTGTTTGTGCACCAGAATGGGGGACCTCATGTCTATCCCCATGCACTGGTTAAATTAAATGGTAAAGAGAGAGGAGGCATGTGGGGAGTGCAGTGACATCTAGTAAGTGCTGTATGGAAAGTGAAAGTAATTACCTGCCCCGCCTCTATGCCTTCAACACAGAGGAGGGGTAAGCAGTATTTGATTGACAGCTGTGATTTTGAAATGAGTTTACAACAGCTATGAATGTGTTGAATAAAAAAAAGAATTTAGATTTTATGTATAAATCACCTTTTTATAGAGCTTTTTATGTCTGGGTGACAGGTCTGCTTTAAATAGTTCATTGGTTCCTGGTAACACCTTATTTCTATCGCAAGACAATGATTATTAGAGGCATGTCTTACAAGCAAAGCGTGACATTACAAGTAGTTCGATGCTTCACAGAAGATGGAATAATTAGAAACACGCAGTCAGAACGCTGAGACATTCAGAAAAAGAAAATAATTAGAGCAGAGAAAGCAATGAGGGTTAGGGTTACGGCTGATCACATGGGGTGTGGATGCACTTGATCCAAATCTAAAGCTTCAGGAAAATAACACGGATGTACAGCAGGCACTCACAGATCCCCCCCACACACACAGGAAGAGTAAAATAATTTAAATGTTAACTTTATTTTAAGAAAACATAAAACACATGGCAACCTTATACATTTCATGCACTGGGCACTGAATAAGCTGAAGAAACAGAAAACAATGTCCAAAAATATATACCTTGACCCCACCAATCAGTCTCATACATTCATTAGCCAATAGGGTGCAGGAGGGAGGGGCTTTAAGAACAAAGAACATTAGTTAAACAATTAAAGAGATTTGAAAAAGTCATATTAAAATCATAGATTAATTCATAATAACAAGATATATCAACAGGGTCAGACTGGGGGTCTGGGACTGTGTTAGTGCCCCCCACCCCTGCTGCAAAGCCCTCTCTGGACCACTGCCGCAACCTGCCCCCTGCACACACACATTCATGTACCATTTCCTGCGTCCGCGGCCAGAGAGGGAGGTCAGGGGCAGCAAGGGCAGGGAGTGGGTCTGGGCTGGTGGGGCCCACCGGGATTTTTCCGACCCTGTGTATCAAATTCTGAATTGTGTCCCCTTAATAAATGCTCAAGTATACACTCCTTCAATGCTCTGGTAATCTTACCTACACACCACTTACCACATTTCATACAATTTAACAGATAAATAACAATTTTAGAATGATGTTGCGTAATCCTGTAATTTTTGCTCTTCACCGTATGCAAGTCTTTACATGTTAACCATACAGAAGCTGTTCAGCATTTTCTTGCTACAAACTTATAGTCATTTTTAGGGTTTTATCAAGGGTAGGATCAGGATGGAGAGATTTTTTTTTCTCTATATGCAACCCAGAGTTGTAAACAGCAGTCCCTATAAGAGGGACATTGATAGGGAACCCATCTGGTTTTCATCATTGGCATGGTATTTTCTAAAGAGGTCAGACTTTGATGTTTTCAATGCATCAATCACATTGGCCCTAAGTGTCAGGAGGTGAGCCAAAGCTAAAAGATATTGGTCATCCTAACCCCCACCCACCCCAACCACCACTGCTAAACTCACCGAATTATGATTCCACAATGACGGGATAAAGGAACCTTGATTCCTGGACTGTTTTAGAGGTAAGGGTCCCTCGGGGAATAAGGTGGACATAGAGCACCACAGGAAACCGTTATCTACATTGAATGACAGGCGAATCGGACACACTATACTTTGCCCAAAACTTCTAAAAACAATTTTTCCAAACTTACATTTTTTTACTATCTATTAGAGTATATGAGAATTTTTTTCTTGGCAAAACACTGCAAAATATTCCACTCGTCCCTATACACAAACACTTTTCAATTCTATAGTATACCTTGTTTTATTTATTTAATGGAGAATTTATTATGTTTTCATGATACAGACTGGAATGCAAATAATACTTCTGTCTGCTATTAAATCAAATCAGTGAATATTTCCAGGTCTTAGCAAAATATGATTACAAGCAGTTTAGACCATTTTACACCAAGAACAGGGGTTCTAGTGGTGTTATCCGATCACATTATACAGTTTATACTGGCACCTGCATCATATTTTACAATGAAAGCATGCCTAACAGCTTCATTTGCACACTATTAAGTGAAAGAAACGAAAAATGGTATCCCCAGAGCATAGTACAGAAAGATAAATAGCTAATGGTTTGCAGAGCAAATTATACAGCATGAGCAGTGGGTGATAGACTAGCATCCCTAGTACTTAATGGGGTAGTTCATATTTTAGTATTTTACAGAAAAAGTCCTGTTTTTAGCAACATTATAGACTTTGAGTCTTTTAATTTGCAACAAAGTGGTGACGTGCGTCATCCACTTTAGTTGGTACTGGCATTCAAAGTGAATATATACATACGTATATAATATATATATATATCACCTTTTTTCATCAGAAAATACAGTGAGTGCTGATCCTTCCTGACCTGTATATACTATATATATATATATATATATATATATATATATATATATATATATATATATATTGTGTGTATATATATTTCCAGACACATTTTGGGTCGATTGGAAATTCAAATTCAAAATTAGAATTTTAGAGTTTGTTTATGGCCAAACTACCAAATTAGACTAGGGAGTTATTCAGGTTTGATTTGAGTACCCAAAACCACCCTATCGTGGTGGCAACCAGTGATCCCTCCAATACCTTCTTGGCTATGTGCGCAAAAATAATCTTCTTTGGTGCACATATTTTGAATTTGTGTGCCCATTTTTAATAACTGTGTACGCAGGTCAGAATTAATGCAAAATGTAGTTATTTCTTTGTGAGCACCACAATTTTTTGTGCGTACCTGTGTTTTGACACACGTTATTTTTTGCCACGCAACGGATTTTGATGAAACCCATCTTCTATGAGTGTTTTGTTTGTGTCAACTTTTTTCAGCTTTGGGCTAGCAATACAACATTTTCAGTTACTTTCAAGCTTTGTAGATTGTGATAATAAATGAATATGGCATCTTTTGCTTTGTAACTGAATGTGCTGAATTGCATTGGAGTCAATGAGAAGACCAATTCACACGTGTGTTTCACTTAGTACACTGCTACACACATGCCCTGCATTGTTAGAGGCTCCCATTTTGCCAGTTTCTTAAAAACATCTGTGATTATTTAAAATATCAGAGAAAGTTGAAAAGGCGTACCAATTCATTTATTTTTAACACAATTTTTCACTGCACAGATTGGGCTATTTTGAACTTTTGAAGTACCTCTTGGCTAGTTTTGGGCTGGTTTTAAAAATTACACCTGGCAACCCTGTTGTCACCTTTTTTCAGCTTTGGGCATGCCAGGACTGACAATCTGTAGATTCTGGCAAGTGCCAGAGGGGCTGCTATCAGGTGCAATAGAAAGTCATTATTTGGTGGGCTCATGCGGTCTGTTTGGGTCTTTGTGTACTTTAAATGCAAGGGCATATTTTTGGGGCTATCGTTAAAACATTTGCCCTTACTTTTAAGCTTTGCACACTGTGATAAATTAATATATGGCAGGTTTAGCTTTGGAGTCATTGTGAAGAGCAATCCACACATGTTTCACTCAGTAACTGCCACACACACACATGCCTTCCCTGTACACATTGTTAGAGCACTCCTATCATTTCAAAAGAAAAAAGTGCTCATATTTTGCCAGTTTCTAAAAAACATCTGTGCTTTTTTTACATTAGCTCTGGTTGACTGGTAATGGTATCTACTACTACCCAAACAAGTACCATATATAGTTTATTTATTATTAATAGCTTACTAACACAGGCTCAACTAATAATAATTAGTGATGGGCGAATTTATTCGCCAGGGCCAAATTTGCGGCGAATTACCAAAGTTGACGCGACGCGCGTCAAAAGCGTCCCGCGACTCGTTTCGCAAATTTTTCGCCGATTCACAAATTTCTCAAGAAATTCGCGAATTTTTCGGCGAAGCGAATCGCGGGAGATTCGCCCATCACTAATAATAATGAATCTGAACACACAATATCTGGGTGCTTTGTATCCGACATTAAGATCAATAAACCATATATTTATGTCAATGAACCATATATTTATGTGTAAATGTAAGTAGTCATAATCATGTTATAATATCCAAACTACTTCAAGTACCATATGAGTAGTAGTTAAATGAAAAAGAAACTCCAAATATTCAGATTTGAATCAAATTTGTATATTAAAAAAAAGCACAATGGTGCTGTAAAAGCAATTAAAGCACAACGGTGCTGCATAACAAAAAATTATATTGCAGGAGGGGGAGGAGGAGAGTTCTCCCTCAAGCTTTGCAGCAGGTCCCTCACTTCCCAAATCTCCCTCCTCATCATGGAGACCTGCTGCACCAGGCCAGGAAAAGGGTGGTAGTGGGCCTCCATCTGTGTAGCAACATCCACTGCTGCTACACCTCTGCTTCCTTCCTCTTCAGCATCTCCCAATGGAGACGGTGGTGGTTTTACTGTAGGACTTGCAGCCGCAGGTGCAGCAGGTTCTTCTGCCTCCTCATCTCTGTCATCCTGTACAACGGCCTCTTCCTTGGCCCTTCCTGCAGCTGCAGCTTCTTGGATCCATTTCACTGGCAATCAAAGAAATTTAAGTTTGTATAGTACAAATTATAAAGGCTGAGGTATTATGTAACTACAAGAAAACAATCATCAGTTAGGAAGGCAAGTATGGGGTGGGCAAAACCATTAAAGTGGTGGGTTGACTTTGAGATAACTTTTAGTATGATGTAGAGAGGGATATTCTGAGACAATTTGCAATTGGTTTTCATTTTTTATTATCTGTGGTTTTTCAGCAGCTCTTCAATTTATATTTTATTCAATCTGGTAACTACAGCCCAACTTACCCTAGCAAGCATGCTTTGATTTGGAGACTGGAATATGAATAGGAAAGAGTCTGACTAGAAGGATGAGCATTAAAAAGTATCAAACAATACATTTTGTAATTTTGTATTAGAACAGAAGCAGTAGTATTGGAATCAACTATATTAGAGCCACAAAATTTAAAAAGGTAGACCAGAAATTATCCAACTAATCTGCAATATTAGCAGCAACATTTTTAGAAGCTACAGTACTGTATGTTAGGCCTCAACCAGAAGTATTAGCCAACTAAGCGGCAGTATTAGAAGCAACATTTTTAGAACCATTTTAGGCCTCAACCAGAAGAAATTAGCCAATTTAGCGGCAGTATTAGAAGCAACAGGAAGGAATATTTTCCTTCTTGAACCGTAATTGGGCTGGGTTTTTTGCCTTCTTCTGGATCAAAAAAGTGTACATATGATATTATATTTTAAAGGGAAACTGTCCTGGGAAAACATGTTTTTTTTTTTTAAATGCATCAGTTAATAATGCTGCTCCAGTCGAGTAGCAGTGTTCTGGAACTGCTTGGGTACTGATTTTTACGAACAGCATTGTATGTAGCAGACAGGTGGTGTCGAAGGCCCCCACTAGTGATGGGCGAATTTATTCTCACGATGCGTCGAAAAGGACGTGACACGTTTCACTAATTTATTCGCCAATTCGGGAATTTCGCTGGAAATTCGCTAATTTTTCGAAACTGGGTGGATTCGCCCATCACTAGCCCCCACCTCTTTTAAGAGAGGGATGGTTTCTCTACCTTGACATGAATCACTTCTTTCACGCCTCTTTCAAACCAGCAGTCTTCTTTATACAAGTTTTGGACCTTGCTATCTTCAAAGGAGTGTCCCTTGTCTTTTAGGTGTAGAAAGACAGCAGAGTCTGGCCTTGTTCCCCCTCCTATGCTGAGCCATTCGCTTGGGGAGCAGTTGTTTTGTCTCCCCAATGTATAGATCTGTGCTACACTGGACTCCGTATACCACATTGCTTTTTTTTCTTTTGGTGTTGGATCCTTTGGGTGTAAAAGTTTTTGTCTGAGGTTTGAGAAACACAGGGATGTGGTTTTTTGTTGAAAATCCTCCTGAGTTTCTCTGACACTCCAACTACAAATGAGATGACTATGTTTTGCCTACTATGTGGGCGTTTAATTCTTTTGGTGTTCCTGTTGGGCTTGGTTGCTGCTGTTTTGACAAAGGCCCAGTCTGGGTAGCCACAAGCTTTCAGCACTCCTCTCAGTTAAACTCTATTTCTCTAATACCATAAATGCCAGTGAAGTTATTAAAAAATCTGAATATGAAAAGAATTTAAAAAAAAACAACAATCCATAAAAATATGAAGACCTCGAAAACTTTTTTGGACAATAACCAGATAATAAAAATCCCAAAACCTCTAAAAGTCCAAAAAGCTAAAAACAGCACAACCAGCACAGCTTCCACTGACTTCTGTGGGATCTCAACTGCTTTTCCTTGTCAAGGTTTTGTATTTTTTTTTTTTTCATTTTTGCACTTTATAAATCTTGCAATTCAAGATAAATCTTAAAAGCTTCACATTATTTGAGAAAAAAATAATACAGCCCAATATTAATAACTAAGTAAGCCAGCAAGTGAAGCAGCACCTAGCAGAGTAGTAGTAAATCACACTTGGTACTAATTGAAACATCTTCAGAAGTGGAGGGTTACAGATCAAGTCCAGACTGAAAAACAAAAGTGAGCCTTGTCAGGAGCACCCGATGGTGATCCGTTCCTCTTCGGTGCTGGGTCCAAGATGGCGGGACCCACTGCCACCACGTGGACAGCGGCGCCAGCATTGTGATGTCAGCATGCAGACGCGTGACGTCATCAAGTCGAGTCTGCAACCAAAATTCTAAATAAATAGACCCCAAGGTCACAATTATAGGTTTTTATATTTTACATTCCTGGGTGTTCTATAATTCTTGTCAAATTGATTCCTGGACTTTGATCCTTGCCTGTCCTTGACTTCACTGTTTTCTGCCTGCCTTTTGGACCGAGAATTTGGACTTTTAAACCGAAAGGCTTCCTCTTTGGTCCACACTACTCCCACTGGGAGCCGATAGGCCCCTGACAAGCCTGACATTGTATGTAAACAGAGACCCAAACAGCTATTCATAAACCCAATAAATACAGTAATGACTGCCTATGGCATAATAAAGCAGCCCATCTAGAATTACCCAGAATCTATACATTTCCAATCTAGGCCTCAGCAGAATACATAATTACCTTTTTCCTTTGAGTGTAGTACACATGGTATTGCATTTTCATCCTGTTGGTAATCTTATAATTGCAGTTATTGTAATTTGTTATTGCAGCCAGGGTCACTATAAGGTACCATTGGGTACTGACCTCATTGGTGGTATCTTACATGTAATTAAGTAGCAAGGGATTTTACTTGGTTCGAATAGAGTAACCACATGTTACATTTTGATGCGGCAGTAAAAAAAAAAAGGGGGGAATTTTATATATTGCACCACGGTGCAGTTTATGTAATAAAACTTCTTACTGTAAAAGTCTTATGTTTTGGGTCACAAATCCACACTGAAAAATATGCCCAATGGGGGAAAAAAAGATTGTCATGTAAGTGGTGGGCGAATTTATTCACTACTTACCACTTCTAAGTGATGACATCTCTAGTCACCGTTTATAAGGATAGAATTTACAAGATATTCATGGCTTTTGTGTATTATATATTAATATTATATAAATGAAACACTAGATTTTGTCCCCCCCTGTAAAGGTGTTAGTTGTCTAGCCTGTAGTTTTCTTTTATCCTGGCTGCCATTGTATCTCAGGCTGGCTGGCCAGCCACAACATTTTGGCACCTGACTCTGAAATAATACAGATGCAGCTCTCAGACCTGTGAAGCTGATTGATCTTTTGAAAGGAATAAGCTTCAGTAACCCATTGTGGCAGCAGGGACTTGATTAAAGCCAGTATGAGCTTTCATGACAAGATCTTATAATAAAGTAAATGTCCCTCTGAGAACAGACTGTAGAGAGGCATGTGCAGGAGTAATACAGGAGCAATTGTTTTCCACAGTGTGTGTCTGCTCAAAAGAGTTGACAGATATGAAGTACATTGTGCTCTGTGCATTAACCCGTGAAACACCCTTTTGGTTTATATGACTAATACCTTTTAAATATGCATTAAAAAATTCAGGAAATCGAATACAGATGTTGGTAACTGTGACCTCCAGCATTCCCTTGACTGACTTAGGATAGTCAAATAACTGGATAAACAATAACCTCTTCCCCAATAGGCTACTATACTATATACTATACTAAAATATTGTACAATATTCAGGTCATTATATGTGTTGTCTAAGACAATAATGAACTTATCAAATCATAGCTATATATGTTCCCTTTCCAAAAAGTTCAGATAGAAGATGGATGGGTGGGTGGATGGATGGATGAATCGATGGACAAATGGATGGATAACTAGATAGGGATGGATAGAGAGGGAAAGAGATATGAAGGTCTGTTGCTATTTTTATTTGGAGTAAATACTTTTATTTAAGAAAATGCTAGAGGGGGGATGTCTTATGCAACAGTTCAGGACTTAGTTTATACCATTTTCTATGCTTTTGGTCCATATGCACCATGTATAGTAGAGTAGAAGTCGAGTTCTGCAATAGCTACAAGATCACAGTCAAGGGTCTAATGAACCAAAGTTTAATTAAATAGTGATATATTTACCAGACAATACCATATTAATATTAGTGTTAATATGAGATGAGAAAAATAATCGGAGAGCTGACAATTTCTGTAGTTCACCCTCCATAAAATAATCTACAATACCCATCTTCAGTGACAAAACTGGCATGATGCGGGATATCAGTTTACTAATGTCAAATGGGTAAGCACAGGGAACACCCACATTTCAAGATCTCCACCAGCGTCTGAATAATACCAGACAAAAAAAACCTTTTGGTGGAGAGAAGCTTCATAATAACTTCATAACCAATAATACTTAATAAACCTCAACTGTTAATAATTTCAAATATGCAGTCGGGTGTTATCCATCCAGTGATTTAGGGTTCCATTGAAAACAAGTATTTCTAGTAGTATTTCTAGCTAGACCTTCTTGTAACTCCCAAGGCTCACCAACCTTCATTTACCCATGATCTACATTCAAATGTTAATAAAAGTTGTAGAGCAACACAAGCATGCAAAAGGGGTGCCACATAAGTGCTGTGATTGACTATTCATAGCTCCTATGTGACTGGCAGCCTATAGGAGGCTCTTATTGGAAGAACACATGATTTTATGCAGCTAGAACTTGCCTTCAAGCCAGGAATTCAAAAATAAACACATCTGAGGCCACTAGAAGCAACATCTGAGGGTTTGGTGAGCTACATGTAGCTCATAAGTTATTGGTTGGGGATCACTGCCCTAGAGTACAGGATCTTCTCACCTGCTACCAATATCCATTTCCAATTGTTAAGGATTCTCTAATCCAGCAACCCTTATTGCTCCATCTTACTGGTAAATGTTTGATTCCCCCCACAAAGCATTCCAGAAGTCTCCTTGGGTTGTCTCTTTAACCACATTGCCTTGATATGGTAACAGTTTTGGTTCCAGTCTCTGCTCCGAATTTGAGGTGCAGTTTTCAGATCCACACTAACAAAAAATCCTCTTAATGTGTGAAAATCTGAAATGTAAACTCCCTGAAATCATTTTGCTCATCATTAGAGTTCTAGGACATTACAGAAAAATATTGGCTGTAACATTTCTACAATAAAGAAACATGAAGAAGATGTGACAGGGGCCTTTATTTAGGTCACATCTCACCTTTCTTCTGTAGCTGCATTCACAGACTTGTTCAGAACATCTAGAGCTTCTGCATTATTAAACAGGCTGATGCAGACATATACAGTGTGTTAACAAAATGCTAAATATTTGTTAATTGAAATCATATGGAACAACCAAAACAAGCAACCATGATGCACCATAATGAGCAGTGTGCAATAATAGCACTGTGGGGAAACAGTAATTCCTTGCCTAAAATAATATAGTGTGCTAGCTAATG
Organism: Xenopus borealis; assembly: GCA_024363595.1. NCBI lineage: Eukaryota > Metazoa > Chordata > Amphibia > Anura > Pipidae > Xenopus > Xenopus borealis. Next base: position 108,065,131 of record CM044440.1, read on the forward strand.
GTACATTTAAGTGACAAGTGAGGGCTGAACTTGGAACTGTGTTCCCTTTGCTTTCAGACTCATGTGGGGCTGATTACTTAGTGTAAATTTAGTAGATGCTTATCAAACTCATATGATTTCCTACATGTGATCGGACAATATACAAAACATGTCAATCACTTCCCCTGAATTTTAAACATATGGCCTATTCAAAATTCAATACCCAGGCATTTTTTATTCTAATCCAGTGATACAGAATTAAGAAAGGATGGGGGAATTAACATAGCTGCATATCAAGCAACACATCAGACTTTTCATACAGCTGCACAATACAGCTGCACCATGTAGCCTTAACCCTTTGCTGCCATGGAAGCATAAATACATATATAAAACAAATTGTATAGGCTGCACACCTGAAGTAGTAGAGACCTGCGTGCTTGTGCAAAAAATAAAGAATACACTGTCTGTACTATATATATATATATATATATATATATATATATATATATATATATATATATATATATATATATATACATACACACACAGGGCTTCTTCTGATTTTGCAACGCAGTGAATTAGAGTACATGGAATAAAATGCAGGCCAGTAGCAACACACATCATGTAGTAATTATCCTTTATAAATACAGTTAAAACTGAGAATATCATATAATTTTATAATATCTTTGTCAGGCCCACAATAATCTCTCCCCTATTGACATCAGGGTGCCACTGTTCTGCCTGGCCAATGACATCTCACTTAACTAATTTGGGGGGGGGAGCTCCAGTTTCTGGAACTAAGATGAAAATGTTATGGTTTGGTGGAAGAAGGAAAACAAGAGACCAACTGAAGGATAAAAACATGACCTTTGCACTCATAAAAGAGGCCCCTATTGCAATACATTCAAGGGGGAAGAGGGTATTATTAGCAGATTATTACATTTTATGCATGCCGCCCAGCCACATTATAGGGACCTGTGCCTCCCCATTCAATGGCGCTATTTGCCAGCACTTACGTGCAAAGGTGCCCCCGCCCGAGAGATCCGTGCTTGATTTTATGTATTAAATCAGTTCATTATACAACCAGGTAGAGTCCTGCGCAGGTCCATTTTTTGCGACCCGGACCCGCAAACTGCAATCCGCAACCCGGACCCGCGACCCGCATTCTTATCCACCTGGACCCGCTACTCGACCCGCAAGTACCTTATCAAGAATTAGGAAGTGCTGTCATGCTGCCAATGAAGAATCAGGAAGTGCTGTCATTGTAACTGGAAGTGACCTCATCAGGTTCGTTTGGAAATAAGGTGGACCGTGGACATTTTTGGGAGTGGCACAGTCCCCCTGGTTCCTCTGGTTTTAAGGTAGAACAATGAGAAAGGGAAAGAGAGAGAGAGAGAGAGAGAATGGAAAAACCTAGCTAATTTCTGGAATCAGGGCACCATCCTCCTGTAGACGCTGTTAAAGCTTCATCCTCATCCAATAGCCCAACATCTGTGTGCCAGGTGCAGAAATAAATTCACATTTATCAGTTGACTATTTTTTCATTCTATTTTAGAGCTAAAAACATTCTTTGACACTTGACACTTACACTCATAAACTAAAGGAACACTACTAAATACAAGGCCACTGTGGCAACCCCAGACACTAAAGATTCATAGAATAACAGTTATCCACAATATTTTATGTGACTGTACAAAGCATCTAACACATATTTATGGTTCCTTGAGGGCAGACACTGTGCATTTACCATTTATCTGTTTTTTTCCCACAGACCATTACACTATCTGTTCATGTGAATAAATCCATTTCTAGAGATAGCTTTAGAAGCAAATCATTTTTAAAGGGGGAGGGGGGTCACACTGTCATGACATGAGGAAGATGCAATGTACACAGCAAAAATAATGAAGTGTGTGTGATGCAGAAAGTACTATTGCTGTATCCCTTCTTCTACCTTGACTTCCCTTTAAATTGGATGTGTTTGGACAATTTTATAACTGCATTTCTTTCTTCTATGCTTAGATCAGTGATATACAAGACTGATGGCACATTTATCTTATTTTTAACATTGTGAATATTTCTTTTTTTTATATCAGCTATTTGTATGGCTAATTTTATTAAATGATTTTGTAATTTTGTCAGAAGTCGCAAAGAAAAGGAAACTCATTCATAGTGTTTGGAGGCCACAGATATTTTGGGAGACAAAGCCACCTTTCTTCACTACGCTCCATCATTATTTCTGGTGCTTAGTTTCATGTTGTTTTCCACAATTTTTGCAAAAATGTCACATATCCTTGGTGGTCAGATAGAAAGGGTGTACTTTACTTGTTATTTTTTTTGTGTATTAAACATACAGCATTTTTAAATAAGGTAAATTACTTGCAACTGCAATTACTTATTACTTGCAATAGGGGAAAAATAAAGGGGATGAGGGAACTGCATAATTTGTCTGAAGTCCATCTATGACTTATCTGGTTGTCTATGTAAAGACATTATTATGGGGAAAATACATCAAAATGGGTAGCCTTGTCTGCTTGTCTTTCCAAGTAGACCAAATTATCTCAGTAAGTAGTAAGTCTACTGAGCTCAGTGTAGATAACAAATAAAGTAAAGGTGACAACTAAGTTCCTTTAAAAGCATCATTTAGAAATGTGAACCTTTCTGCAATCACGAAAAGTAGTTTAGCTGCAACTGCATGTGATCAGACCATCGCTATTTAGACAGTCCTTGTTTGCTGGTGGAGAAGCGATATTTGCTTACGGCAGCCCTTACCAAAATTATAGTAGGTTTAACCAGCTTTGAATATTAAAAGTTTGCAGTAGTATCCAATATGACTTAAATTGATTTGTAGTTCCCTTAGACATGTAGCGCTATAGTAAACTGGTGTGACTATAATCAGTTAAAGCTACCAAATGGTATTAAAACCACGAATGAAACTATTTCTCTCAGGGGTGAGCCCTCGCAGCGAGGTGGAGGAAGGATGTAGTTGAACTGTAACCATGTGCGATAAGCACAATAAAGTTGGGCGCCAGTAATTCTTTATGATGAACCAAAACAGCATTTATTCAACAGCAGAGCAAAGAGACAATTACCACAGTTGAGTATATTCAGTTACACAGCATGGATATAAAGCACACAGCATGAGTAGAGATACATACACAGCATAAAGGAGCAAATACTCACAGCACCATACATGGGCTGGATCCCTTCAGGCAAGGGGTCATGTCAGCAGTAGTTGAGCGTTGAATATGAATAGATATACACCAGAATTCAGCAGCGGTAACCAGTGGAACCTGAGGGGAAACCCTATCCCTGAGGTCTGTACACTTAGTCCCTATTTCTGGGTTATGAGTACCCGAGGATCTTAATCCCTCTAAGTCTCCTGTCGGAGCGTGAGCTGCTCAACTATCTACCTAGCTATCACTCCTAGAGTGATCTATGACAGAGTATGCTATTCTTTACTAAGGCCTCTGCGCCTAGGGATCATGCCCATTCCCTTCCAGCCTGCAAGGTTGGGCTAAAGCAATGAACCCTGACCGCATGGTTCCCATGACCTTTATACTTTACACAGTGCCACCTTGTGTACACTGTGAGAACTGCAGGGGTTGCATAAGCACAAAAGGTCCCCATTAGGACCCATTAGGTGTCCATAATACTAGGGATGTGCCTGTCAGAAATATATGTGAGGGTGTCTAATTTTCACATCCCTACAGACACAAAAAAATTATGTTGGAATCTGAGAAAAAGTTCCTTGTTCTCTATCTGGATCGCCTGATGGCACGCTTGTCTTGATCGGTGCTAGTGATGGGCGAATTTATTCGCCAGGGGCGAATTCGCGGCGAATTCCCGCGATTCGCCGCTGGCGAATAAATTTGCGAAACTGGCAAAAAAATACGCCAAAAAAAAAAATCGCCGCGCAAAAACGAGTCGCGCGTCGTTTTTGACGCGACGTGACGAAAACGACGCAACGCGCGCCGAAAACGACGCTACGCGTCTGAAACGACGCGTCTGAAAACGTTTCGCGTATCGGCAAAAAATTCGCGAATTTCTCTGGAAATTCGCGAATTTTTCGGCGAAGCGAAACGCGCCCGTTTCGCCCATCACTAATCGGTGCTACTCCCAAATGGTGGCGCCCATGGCCACCATGTGGGTATCTGCACTGGCGTTTCACTTTCGGCACTATGATGTCACCTGGCAAGTGAAGATTTGAAATAAGAAGACATTGAGGTCACAGGTTCAATGCCCGATAATAGGTTTTGTTTTAAACATTCCTGGGTGCTTGATATTTCATGTTATATTGATTTCTGGACTTCTGACCCTGCCTTGACTCTGATATCATTCTGCCTGTCTTTTGGACTTTTTGCCTGGACTTTGATTACAATTTTACCTGTTCCTACTTTTACCGCAAACTTGCACTTTAACCCCTAAAGCTTCCTCCTTGGTCCCCCTGACATTCTCTTTCAACATCAATACAAAACTTTAGCTGTCTACTTTTAAGCTATTTTCATAGAAAATGTGCAGGTAGGATATAGTAAATAAAACATATGACATTGTATTCAGGTGAAGATTTAAGTATTCCATACTCTTTCAAGGTAAAGCGGAGAAAGCGTAAGACTCTCCTACCACACATTTTCTTCAGTCACTTATTTGAATTTTCATATATTTCTGTATCCATAGTCTTTACCTGGATCTTGCACCATTGGTTTCAGTAGAGTCCATTGTCCTCTTAGAATGACTAAACTAATGTTGCTCCTACACCTTCCCACCTAACCAAACCAAACTGCTCCACAACTAACACTGGAAGGAGAAAGGAAAAAAAGCTGATAATTCCCTTCGTACTGGATAAGTGTAAAAATAATTCTAATCATCTGGTGGCTCTGATGCCCAAAAGGTCTATAATGACTGTTTATCCCATACACAGTCAGAAGGTTTCTGATCTCCAATGCATAATCCAGCCACTCTCTTGAAGCATTGTTTACAACAATTTCCCTTATTCCGTCCATTATCTCCCTGAAGGAAATCACTGACTCTGAAGTGATTGGAACGGCCATAAAAACAAAATGTTGTTTCATTTAAAAGGCGTGTTGCCAGGCTTGTTCAAACAGAAGAACAAATGGAAGTCAATGCTGCTCTGACACCTTATATCATGGTTTATTTGGACAAGATCTCCAGCAAGTGTGTATCACTTGTTTGTACAAATGCTACTGGATTTAGAGATGCCCTACAGGTCAATATTCACCCTTGCTGGCCACAGTCTTATTTTGTGGTTAACACTAGATTCCATATCACCCCTCTTTAAATGTCAGGATTATAAAGCCAATAAAAAATATTACTCTCCTTATACTTCACTTGAGAAGAAGAATGGCTGTACTGCTTCATTTCAAACCACAGCGATTTTTCTTGTAAAAAGCAAGATTGTCTCCATGTCATTTATACTTTTATTATACACCCACAATCATAGTGTTCAAGACCCTCCGCATTTCTCATTCAAATGAATGCCTGTGAAGCTGCAACAGGAGGAATAAAGACAGATTTCAGGATAGGATATGAATTAACCATGATATTGGTGTACTTCACTTGTGGCACTGTGCCCTCATTTTTAGAAATGTGAAGCATTATGTCGCTGCGGAAACAATATGCTAACAATTTATGCCCAGAAACCTAGAATTTGAGGTCACCGAAAGGGACTTCTGTAAAAGAAGAACCAGATAATTCCTGTCTTGTGAGGCTGTTAAATTATTTTTTTGTGGTTTTATAATGTGTTTTTTACATACTATGAATACTATTTAAAGGTCAGATTAAGCCAACAATTGATTTCTGTTAATGTTGATTGTGCTGGTTTTAATTTTTTTTTTATGTTTTTGTTATAGTTTACTAATTTAAATATTAAGATGTACGTTAATGACCATTTTCCTTTTTCTTTTCTTTGCAGGCTCAACTAGTGGTTTTTATTTCATCTAAGCTGCAAGTGTCCCCACGGCTGTCTTGGAATAACTTTCCTTCCTGTAGCTCTGGTATTAGTATGACAAGTCACTTTCAAGATGTTAAGAGGACAAAGGGTCTAGTAGCCTTACTGACTTTACTGGGACATGGCCAGCTTGAAGATGATATATGTATGGAAACAGGACAGAATCAACATGCTGAATGGATAGTTATATGTGTTTGATATCTTATTTTTGGCAAGATACCAACAGACAACCCTTCTAGAGGCTCATTTGGGCAGGGCCTTCTATACCTATTGTATTTATATGTAAATCTGTTTGTATAGTGCATTCAATTAATTGTACAACACTGGAGAACTTGTTGGGGCTTTATAAATATGTGTTCATAAATAATAATAATAATAATAATTACATATTGTTGACATGCAACTGACCCTAACTCTCCTTCTTCCATCCTCAACCATACCTGGCCCACCATGTGTTATGATTTATAAACCCATGACCATTCTGTTTAATGCCACAGGAGGGCAGGATATTGAAATGCAAGTACTATACAAATCAGACAATTACCAGATAGGGTTTGGCATGGAATGGAGATATTCTATATTCTATGTTGGGGGCACAATTTGTCAGCCTCAGCACACAGGACTAATAAGCTGACAACTCCATCTGAATGGGCAGTTTTCATCAGGCTGTGTATGACCAGCTTATGTGACACAAATTGATCCAGCTTTCATACAAATGTTAATATAACCTTGACCACGTCTAAAAGAACATAACAAAATTGAGCCATCAAAATGGAGATTTAAAACAGAATACAGTTATACAGGTATGGGATCCATTATCCAGAAAGCTGTTATCCAGAAAGCTCCAAATTAAGGAAAGACTCCATTTTATTCAAATAATCCAAAGTTTTACGAATGATTTTCTTTTTTTCTCTGCAGTAATAAAATGGTACCTTGTACTTGATCCAAACTAAGATATAATTAATAGCAAAAGCAGTTTATTGGGTTTATTTAACGTTTACATCATTTTCTTTAAGGTATAAAGATGCAAGTTATGGAAAAACCCAGGGCGCAAGTATTTTAAATAACAGGTCCCATGTCTGTACAACATCTTTACTGTTTAAAAAAAATCAAACATGGAAGTTTGTAGAAAGTACTTCTATAGTGCTCATCAGCATTCGTGCTTTGAAATTGGTATACATAAATGATGAACAGTTCTGTCGATTTATGTAAAGTCTTTAGATTGAATGGAATTTTCAAAGAGTGCATTTCCATTAATGTTTATGATTTCTACCCTTTAGAGAAATCAGCATATCTTTTTCCAACTTTTGCCATTATGCTCAATGGCTGTCCCATTGACAGTCCAGTTAACCGATTAAATAACACTTAAGAAGCCTGTGAAAAAAAATGTATCAGAAGCCTTTTCTGAGCCATAATAGTTTCTCCAAAATTAGCACATTTCTTTATCTTTTCGAGTATTTCTCTTTTATGAACTCAAGTGTTTACACAGCTTGTCCTGCATTATACAGTAGGAAATTAAATCTCTTTAGTTCTTTCTCTTTGCTCCTTCAACATATTGCTACCCTGCTTTTTATCCACAATCTCCTCTGTTTTGAGTGCAAGCAAATCATGAATAACTCTGGACCACTAATATGAAGTGTTAGTCATTAACACATAAGCGGATTGATGGATGTGACCGCTGCAGGAAAAGGAGGCCGGGATTTATTGGTTTCATCAGATTGATGGCAAACAGGGCAGAAACATCTCTAAAAATTTAATAATTTTTTAATGTAATTCAAAGCAGCTTTCCATCCACAATACTATTTTCAGTGAATTAAAAGTTATTTAACAAACAGTAGTATCTTTCTGCTTTTGCTATTTTCTTCACTGCAAGTTACGTAAGTGAAGGTAATTGAATTTGGGAATCCAGGAGGATTCTGATGTTTGATTTTTTTTTCTTATTTATAAAACCTTTCTTGACTGTAAGGAAAATGTTCCTACTTTGTACTTTGTACTCTATTTGCATCCTTAAAGAGAGCGTTTTCAGTGATTAAGGAGAATGTGTATGGCACTATCGTAAAGGGATACTGTCATGGGGAAAAAGTTTTTTTCAAAATGCATCAATCAGTTAATAGCGCTAATCCAGCAGAATTCTGCATTGGAATTCATTTCTCAAACGAGCAAACAGATGTTTTTTATATTTAATTTTGAAATCTGACATGGGGCTAGACATTTTGTCAATTTCCCAGCTGCCTCAAGTCATGTGACTTAAGTTCTGATAAACTTCAATAACTATTTACTGCTGTACTGCAAGTTGGAGTGATATCACCCTCTCCTTTTCCCCCCCCCAATAAGCCTAACAACAGAACAATGGGAAGGTAACCAGATAACATCTCCCTAACACAAGATAGCAGCTGCCTGGTAGTTCTAAGAAAAGCATTCAATAGTAAAACCCATGTCCCACTGCATACTATTCAGTTACATTGAGAAGGAAAAACAACAGCCTGCCAGAAAGCAGTTCCCTCCTAAACTGCTGGCACAAGTCACATGACCAAGGGCAGCTGGGAAATTGACAAAATGTCTAGCCCCATGTCAGATTTCAAAACTGAATATATAAAAAAATCTGTTTGCTCTTTTGAGAAATGGATTTCAGTGTAGAAGTCTACTGGAGCAGCACTGATGCGTTCTGAAAAAAACATGTTTTCCCATGACAGTATCCCTTTAAGAACTGAGAATCTTGAGATACCCTTTATACAATGTACAGTATTTAAAACAGGTAGCTGCAGAATGTACAATATGCAATTATAAGAATTCTTTGCATATTTGAAAATAAGGAAATTAGGTTCTCAAACTGCCCGTTCTTCCGCTGCCCTTCTGTCTTAAAGATTATATTTCCCCCCAGGATATTAAGTCCTAGGGATGGCAGTGAAATCCAACACATCAGTATTGCATTAACTGACACTTTATTTGTATTATTTTATTTTCGCTTGTTTCTATTTCTGGTAGCAATTACACCTTGAGGGAAACTGCAAACAGTGGTATTATGCTACATGATAAAAATCATCATCATCATTTAGAGCTTTATAGATTAAAGGATACAAATACAAGACATAACAGTTTACACATATAGGCAAACATATATATATATATATATATATATATATATATATATATACATATATATATATATATATATTACTTGATACAAAATGGAACAGCAGGTGAGGTTTTATGAAAGTAAATTTTGGACATTAACACACTGGAAAAACTGACAAATAAATGTAATGTTTTAGGAATTGCTCAGGCCTGGGACTTATTAAGAAAAGTTACCAAATTCAAGCCAGCCCTACAGGTGAAATAAACATGGATTAAGACATCAAAGCTTTTTCCCTATGGAAGCAATAAGTTTCCTTTGGCCACGTGCATCTTTCTACAGAGTGGACACCGGTTTATCACTGGTGAGGATATCCATCTGTACATCTTAAAGAATTAAAATTATGTGTCAATGTTGAGTCAGTGGTGCCTCAGGATCTAGAAGCTGGACATTATTAGTTCTTAATAAGAAACATCTACTCATGTCTATTAAAAACTCTTTAACATAACAATACTCGGAATAGGCTTCAGTTTAAAAGGTACATTATGTCCCTTAAAATATTGAGCTCAACGGCAAAATAAATTCGTCCTATAATTAATGTTTATGGTCCTAATATGGTTACTTTTTACCACAATTTTCACAATTTCACAGTAACACCCAGCACCCATGACTGCATAAGTCAGTTCTAGAGACCAATAAGATCATTTAACACCCAGTAGGTTTCCCAACCTACTAGGTTTTAGCTCTTCTATGCTGCATGCTTTAGACTTGTAGAAGCTCCCTTTAATGTTCAAAATTAATGTATCAGTATTGGACCTATTATCCAGAATAGGATCTGGGACTTTCCGGATAACAGGTCTTAATTTGGATCTTCATACTTTCAAATCATGTAAATATATACAGCGCTACGAAACAAGTTGGCACTATAGAAATACATGTTAATAATAAATATTAAATTAACTCAATAGGCTGGTTTTGCTTCCAATAAAATGAATTATATTTTGGTTTGTATTGAATGCAAGGTACTGTTTTATTATTACAGATTATTTGATTAGAATGGAGTCTATGGGAAACAACCTTTCCATAATTTGTGGCTTTCTGGATAATGGCTTTCCAGATAACAGATCCCATACCTGCACTCAATTTTGCAGCCAAATTAACTTCCCTGCTAATAAGCAATTAGAATAAGAATGCAGAATAAGTACAACACGTGGGAATCTAATTGCTAGAGTTCAACAATATCTAGAGGATCACAGGTTGGCCGTACCTAAAACAGAGCATTTTAGTGTATAACAAAATAAGGGCACAATCCGTGCTGGTTCTAGTAACCCACAGAAGCTCTGTTTGCAAACAAGTACTTGATAAGGGTTACTAGACCTGATGCAAACTCTTTGACTTTTATTATTCCCCCACAATCAGTAATGACCACCAGAGCGCTACAATATACCATCATATATACTATATGAGTATGAAGAGACTACTGGAGGTCCTAATGTTTATGCAATCAGGCCTTAAATTATGAAAGAGTTATATTCCGATCTATATGATAAATATGATTCTCCTGTAGTTCAGGATCACAGTCATATAGTTTATTAACAGTGTTTTCTTTCCATTAAAGGAGAAGGAAAGCTACCGAAGCTTTGTGTTACCAATAGACTAGCCACAATAGTGCAAGCTATAACACTATATTTATTCTGCAGAATGCTTTACTATACGTGAGAAAACAGCTCTAGAAGCTCTCGGATTGTTTAGGATAGCAGTTGCCATATTAGGTTGGTGTTTCATCACTTCTTGCCTTAGCCTCTCCCTGCTCACTCATAGCTCTGGGCTCAAATTACAGCAGGGAGGGGAGGAGAGGCACAAACTGAGCATGCTCAAGCCCTAGCCCAGGAGATTTAAGCTGAAAACAGGAAGTCTGATACAAAAGCCCATGTGTACACAATAAAAGGAAAGAAATGCTGTGTTTCCTTTGACAGAGTTCTGACTCAGAGTAGCATCACTTTGAGGTTTTACTAGTGTCTTTATATAGGCCTTTCTGATAAAACTTTATTAATTTTAACCTTTCCTTCTCCGTTAAGCTACAACATAATTCTTTACAAATACAAAAATGAAGACAGGTGGCTGTCCCACCTTCTGACTGCCACAACTCCTGCTGGAGGGAATAAATGTGGATTTATCCATACACCAATATTTTTGATATTTATGTGTTATTATTAAAGCAGTAACATAACAATATCTATCTTTAGTAGCACATATTATCTATGTTCCGACTTGTAGCTCATGATATGCAAATAACAGTGAATAGTGAAACTATTATTATTCTAGTCCACGCAGAACTAATAGTGGCATAAAACTGTTGGCAGTGAGACACTGAGCAAGCAAATTTTTTTTTTTTACTGTTTTGTTGTCACCTGGGGAATTGAATTGTATTGGAAGATAACTTGTTAGACAATTACTCAAAAAGTGGCCAAGAAAGAATATTATATATAATAAAGAAATAATAATAATGCTCTAAAATAAAGTGTTGTCTTGCCAGATGAGATCATAGACAGAGGAGCCTTATATCTACTAAAAGTAACAATGAAATTGGGAAGAAAAAACATTGTGTAATAACAATAGTGACCTTATGATTGTAGCAGATTCTCTTGCCCTGAAAAGAGAAAGAAAGCAGTGCATTGGGAGATGTTTTTTCTGGCTGATAAGGATCTTTTTTATATTTTTGAATCAATGAGAATGTGATTTCAATAAGACGGCTTTCTCCTGGGGCATTTTTGTAATTCAACTAAGATTTACTTTCAAGCTGCTTTCTTTCAAGCAATTAGTCCCATGGCCTTAGCAGCTTAGCTCACAGTTGCAGAGAATCTGGCATTGTTGCCCTAACAAATTTTCCAGCTATCAAAGCTTTTTGAGGGATGAAGGGAAAAAAAATATCTATAATAATCTGAAGCAAAATCCATGCATTCCATTTATTTCCGCACCATCTCTGTCTGACCTGCAGTTTAGATTGGCTTCTAGAACACTGCTATGTTTTAATTATCTCCAAAAGTACTTTCATGTAAATCTTCCCTGGTGCCACCTACTGACTCGTTTATTAAATATGTTAGAAATGAATATTGCAGGATTGTATTCAGCATTTCTATTTCCTGTTTTTCTAAGGTTTGATCTATAACCACTTAAACAGATGTGCCCATTACAAAATGTTAAATCTAAACTTTTTTTTATAAAGGGTCAGCTAAAGTGTTTATAACTACTAATTTAGATGAGTTCACTTGTTCAAAAAAACACATGAAAATAAAGAAGGAGCTGACTTTATCTAGGCACCTGGCACATCTCCCCACTGTGATGTTCCATTTGTAGGTGAGTATTTTTGGCTTTTGGCATAGAATCCCATGGGTAGGAGTGGCTGAGCGGTAAACGTTCTAAAATCAATGTATGTAGATTATTAGTGGGTAAAAACAGGAGCAATTCTACCTCCAAAGTTACATGGACAGTTTTGCATTGTCACCTCCTAATGCCCCCCATATCTACATTTATATTAACAATGAGGGTCCAGGAGGGGGCACAACGATACCCCAGAGAGCACGATGCTCTGTGTACTAGAAGAGACACATTTGTGGTTTAATAATCTATCATCTACAAACAAAGCAACTTGGATCAGTGTGTTAAATGTGTTATGACTCCAGATAAACTGAAGAAACTGTGTTATATAAAGTCATGTAAACTCATTTAATGCATTTAACCTTTCCAAGAACAATACTACCATTGTTCACATGAAGCCTCAGAAAAAAATCTTCATAATTAGATGGGTGCTGGGACACAGTTTTCTGTGTTGTGTTGATCTATCTATCTATCTATCTATCTATCTATCTATCTATCTATCTATCTATCTATCTATCTATCTATCCATGAATCCATCTATCTATCCACAAATCTATCTATCTATCTATCTATCTATCTGTCTGTCTGTCTGTCTGTCTGTCTATCTGCCATCTCTCTCTGTGTCATATCTATCATATCTATCTGTCTTATTTAGCTCTCTCTCTCTGTCTCATCTACCTATCATCTCTCTCTGTCTATCCCTCTATCATCCATCTCTCTGAGTGTTTATTTATCTCTCTATCGATCATCTCTCTCTGTGTTTGTCAATCTATCATCTACACCTCTCTGTCTATTAATCAATCTCTCTATCATCTATCGGTCTATCATCTCTCTCTCTCTCTGTTATTATCTACAGTATCTATATCTCTATCATCCATCTATCATATCTATCTATTGGTCATCTACCTATCATCTCTCTCAACATCTTATCTAGCTATCTATAGTGTTGAGCAAATAATCTGACCATGTACAGATTTACCGTGAACATCCTGGTCTCAATGCTGTGGAATTATTTTTTTTTGCAAAACTCCATAAAAAAGTGCCATGTGACTGATTTTGTTTTGTGTGATAGGTGGATTTACTTTATGTCAGTTACTTAATACTAGGTATGCACCAAATCTCGGATTCATTTTTGTATTCGGTGAATCCAAAATCATGGCTGAAAAGAATCTGAAAAAATAGAGAGAAAAATAGTCTCTGAGCAAGCATCAGTTTTTTTCTTACCCTCTGGATTCAAGTTTTCGGCTGAACATTTTCTCTGCCAGCATTTTCTAGACAAAATTTCATGTTTGACGTTAGTCTGAAGTCATTAGATGATCAGAGTGATGAGGTGGTGGGTGTTTACCAGTAGAACTGAATATGAAGCTGTGCTATGGTGTAAACTCTAATGAGCAGGGCCCTCTTTATGTCTTCTGTTTGCTTATTAATAATCATACTAAATATAGTGATAGGAGACTATCATGCTGTGATAAGTGAAAAAGCCATCTGTGCTTAGAAATCACGGGTCTAACAAAACATGTCTATCTGGCAGTAAAGAGATTATGGTTATTTAAGGATTATTTGTGGCTATATTAGCAAGTGATACCTATTTCCATTTAGCGGTAGAGAAGAAATACCAGCAACTTAAACCAATGCTATAATTCTGTCATTACTCACAGTCCTTTGTTGCTTGTCATGCCATATGTACCTCCTGTTTGCAGCAGAGTTCATATTTACACACAATGTGATAAGCATTATTAGTGTGTTGGGGTTGGAATATACAGAATTTACTGTATGTTTTTCTTTTATACTGCAGACTCTTAATAAACCAAACGGCTATGTGGACAGGGGCCAATTAATGCACAAGCTCCCCTAGGGGCTAAGTGTGATCAGGGGCTTATCTAGCATTTTTTAATTACTATTTCTATTTTCTTTTAATAAGTATTTTTATTTGTGCTGCTGGATATGGCCCTATGCAGAGACTGGTAGATGAATGTAGGCAAGGTGCCCAGATGTGTGAAGATTCAGTGATGTCTTTGGCACACTGAACCCAACAATGTGCAATCTGCATGCATCCAGACCAGGCAGTAGCCTAGAAGTGGAGGCCTGTGGGTATAGCGTAGGGGCTTCACATCTCATCAATCTTCCACTGTCTTTGGACTCTGCACAAGGGAAATGTGCATAGGAATTTGTACTTTACTTACCCGAGTAAACATACTGCAGAAACAATTCACCCAGTGCTACACCCTGGCAGTTGCAGAGGATGCTTGGCATTGTAGTTCAACAGGTTGTCTGTTCCTAATCAACAACTAGATGCTTCCTCTTATGGTGACCTTTCAGGCTTTCCCATTCATCACGTCTCATTTAACACATTGTGTGGCCCACCCCAGGCTATAAGTCCTTTTATGTTTTTTATTTAAGCAGTGTGCCTAACCTCAGTGTGACAAAGTGCCCTGTGTTTGTTGCCCCTCGAGATCTCTGGTGTATTGTAACATAATAAACATAAACCCACGCAGAGGTTGCTTTCTCTTCTGTACTGAAGTCCCGCACAAGCAATAAATCAGCCCGAGGTTTCTCTGCAGCCCTGGAAACCGGACATGTTAGCCCTGGGAGTGATTTCAAGGTCTAGTTATATATGTGTTTTTCATTCAGTCTGTTAAAGGACAAGGAAAGGCAAAAAAATAATATCTAATTTTTACTTTCTTTAATGAAAAAGAAACCAATCTCCAATATACTTTAATTAAAAAATGATGACTGTATTTAGTAAAATTCTCCCTTCGTTTACTATTGTGGATGGGAATTGTCAGGTGGTCCCTTAATGCTGGGCAGGGAAACAATCATATTTATTAACAGCAGGGGGAGCCCCGCCTTACTTCTCAGCCATGCACAACTCCAGCAGCTTTGTTTGTTTCCCTGTTTTGATAATTTATGACAATCCCTAAGCAGCCCAGATCACACTGAGCATGTGCACAATCTTGGTCTTGCAAAGATGTTTAACAAAGTTACAAGATGACAGCCTCGTGTGGCCAACTTTGAAAGCATAAATCATTTGTTTGATTAGACTTTGTGCTGCAGTAAATTCATGTTTATGTTTAGTATACAAAATACATCATTTCTAGCCTTATTCTATTTTAGACTTTCCTTGTCCTTTAAAGAACCAGTCTCAATTCAAGTATATACATTTCTGAGCTGTTCTTACCCTCTGAAGCATAAGGGCTCATCTGTAGCTGGAATGCAAGGTGTACTTACCCCTCTGTGCAATCCGCATGCACCAGTTTGCAGATCACTCCTACTCACTGTAGGTGCATGAGTCACAAGGCAAAGGGAGCTCAGGCATAAGGGAGACATTTGCTTAACACTTACCTTCAGTACAGACTTTTGTTTGTATGTTGTGCCAATAGAAAAGCATGCATGCACATTTGCACCAGGGCTATAAGCTGAGATTCTGAGAACAATGCATTTTCTACTCAATTAATTTACAAGCCTTTTAGTAAAAAGGACAAGGAAAGGGTAATACATGGTGGGGGAGGTATGTTAAATATTTCAACTTGTGGCTTTCTAAGTTTCACACATTCCAGACCCAGAGAAAACACATTTCCAATTTAACTGGGGCGGATGACCCTTTCCTTACCATAAATGCAAACAAAATGTCATTTCAAGGGAGAAAGATGTTATCCAACAGATCTACGATGAGCATATGTTCAAAGCTAAATGGCATTAATACAAGGGTGCATTATATTATCACAGACACAGTCAGATAATCTGCACTTTCCTTTTGGGGGGGATAGAGATCTGTCACTATATAAAGCTCAGTCCATGCTCTCACTCCAGAACAGTGGTCCTCAAACTTGGCCCTCCAGCTGTTAAGGAACTACAAGTCCCACAATGCATTTGCCTTGCTGTCAGACTCCATCATTGCATTGTGGGACTTGTAGTTCCTTAACAGCTGGAGGGCCAAGTTTGAGGACCACTGCTCTAGAACTTACATTCACACGGTTAATAAAACTTGGAGGAGGATTCGGTACACATGAATTTATGTATATTAGTGATGGGCAAGTCTGTGGCATTTCGCTGAAAAATTCATGAATTTCTGGTGAAAAAAAATTCGCAAAGCATGACGCACATCAAAATAATTGCTTGTAGTTCCGTCACTAGCGCATTCCTGTGTTTTGAGGCACGACATAATTTTTTGACATGCAATGCAATTTAATGAAACCCATCTTCTATGGGTGTTTTGTTTGTGTCACATTTTTTCAGCTTTGGAGCTACCAATAAAACATTTTCCCTTACTTTCCCTTACTTTGTCATATCCCTTCTGGTGGAGGTACCTGATGAGGTACCTGAGCTCCTCCATTCTCATCATACCAGGTAATGCCATCGCGTTTGGTGCACAGCAACGAATTATGCTTCTGATAGCAGTAATAGCCTTGATAGCTAACAATGCAGCACAGCAGCAGTACTACTAGGGTTAGTAGCAGCAGCAGCAAGGGCAGCAGGTGTAGACAGATGGGGAATAGTGATGGGTGAATGTGAGTTGTTTCCCTTCGCCAATTTTTTTGTGAATTTCTCAGGAAATTTGCGAAACGGTGAAAAATAGTAGTCCATTTTTGGACACCGGCACACATTGCCTGCATTGAAAAAACCGACGTCAGCATACAAAAAAATTGGTAGCAGGGTCCCCCTTATAAGTTAAAAAAAATTGGAACCCCATAAAATATATATTTTTTAATTGGTGGCAGGGGGGCTCTAGAGTATTAAAATAAAACATTGGTGGCCAGGGGATTATAAAAAATAAAAACACACATTGGTGTCAGTAGAATTGAACTCGTGGCTTCAGGACCTCCGTTATAGCTGTTTTCGTGACATTGGGTATTTTCGCTGCTTCAGGACTTCAGTGTCGGCAGCTTCATGACTTTGGGTCTTTCCGCTGCTACAGGACTTCGACTGTCTTCGACACTTCTGCATTGGCATAGGAAGGAGCAGCACGACTTTGGCGGCGCTCGTAAGGGGACCCGGCTCTTGGAGAAGTGCAGCACTGCAGGGCCCCTCTTAACTATCAGCTAATGTATAATTGGGATAAAGTTTGTAACTAATATGCAAGGGATTAATATACGGGTCCTAGAGGTGCAAAACTATATTAACATTTGCTCAATAGTTAGGAGTACAGTCTGAGAAGTTGTAGAAGTGAGTAGTGAATGGCGAAAAATTCACAAAACACCGCTGTGTCTCGTTTTGGACTCGGGCGTTCATTGTCAGCGGCGAAAAAAAAAAATATATATATATAAAATACATGGAGCTATAGTATTGGCCACCCATATTTAGTTTGGACCTGATTAACCATCAGTGCTGAGAGGCTCTACTACTTTTAACCCTATGAACCACAGCCTGGTATGATGACTATAAGCTCACTAAAGTGACAATTTATAGCGATGCAGATGCTTTTTTATACAAAAACTTTAGAAACTAACTAGACACAGTGCATACATCAGATTGTGCATTTGGTGCCAATAACATAATAATCAAGTGATAAACATTACATATTTCTCTTATACTTGAACAAATACTCATTTATCTTTCTTAAGCATTATAAACTCCCATTTTTGGAAAGTGCATAGACCATGTAGGAAACATTGATCCCTCAAGCTGTGTCGTTTCAGAACCGGAATTATCAAACAATATTAAAAAAAAAAATACAGTATATTTCATTCTCACATGCGTGAGTGTTGCCTTAATTCATTTAATATGTTGGTGGTGATATGAGACTGGTGAGTAAAATGTATTTTCATTTGCTAGAAGTTGGGTGGTCTTGCCCTCGTTTCCCATATACATCCTGGCTGTTCCCATAGAAAGGAGTTATTTACCGCAAAATTCTTGGCCTGACTTCCGAGTAGTTATATACGTCTATTGTAATGTTTAATATGAGGTGTCTT
>CM044440.1:108105989-108125802 GCA_024363595.1 Xenopus borealis
AACAGCGGATGTTCGCGCGAACAAGTTCGCCGGCGAACTGTTCGCGCCATCCCTAATAGACTCTATTTTATCCGAATAATCCAAATTTTTTAAAATTATTTCCTTTTTCTCTGCAATAATAATACAGTTCCTTGTACTAAGATATAATCAATCCTAATTGGTAGCAAAATCGGCATATTGGGTTTATTTAATGTTTACATGAGGTTCTAGTAGACTTAAGGTATGAAGATCCAAATCTGTTATCCAGAAAACCCCAAGTCCGGAGCATTCTGGATAACAGGTCCCATACCTGTATTGCAATTGCTATTTATATAAATATGTCTCCTGCATATAAATTAAGGGTGTTTCAGGTGTGTTGGCCTTGCCTCTGTGAGCTACAAAAATACCAATACACTCCAAAACTTAAAGGCAGGTTAACTAGGAGCTGCACTGGGACAGGGACTGATGTGAATGATGGATTTTCTCTGTAAAGCAATGTGAAATATGTTGGCACTATTTAAATAAAGGATAATAAAATGCATGCATATTTGTAAGGAAAGTCAGAAGGGTCTACTTTAGATGTACAACATCCATAATAATGGAGATTTTTAGAAATACATTTAACCTTTGCCTGTGAATTTAATCAGAATTTCTTCAACAACAAAAAATACGTAGCTTTCTCTCCTGATTTACAGAAACTTCAAATGACCTGTTCATGGAAAAATATCTTTTAAGAAATGGGTCACTGCATTTCAACCAACATTTCCATATCTCTCTATCTAATGCGGCAGTTTTATTTAAATAAGGTTAAAGATGACTCTAATGCCCATTTCCATTAATATTAATTTTTTCCACCGCTTATTTTAAAAAGTGCTTTTTCCCAGTAACTCACCGATTTCCAAAATGCCATAAAATAAGTAGCATTAGGGCCAGCTCCATTATTATACATAGTGTATCGCTTGCACAGGCAGCTGGCCAAACCCCTGAATGAAGAACATGGCCGAGAAACACATTTGGGTGTGGGACTTCATTGCTGAGGTTACTGAGGTGATAAATCCTATAACACAGTTCTGCAAAAAGGAAGTAAATGAGCCCCTCAGAGACATATTGTTTTTACATTTGATTTTCTCATTGTTGACAGAACATTTCAATAATTTATAAAAAAAGATCAGCAATAAAAATCCTAAAATTGAAAACATAATATCTGAGGTGGTCATGGTGGTGCATTCTTCTTCATCTCAGTGGGGTTCTACTGTATTTGGCTCCAGGATGGTAATACATAGCTAGCAGGGATTATATTGTACATAAGGCCATTTAGATAAATATTGTTTTGTAGATTTTTTAATTATATTTCCAGGCTACATCAGGCAATCCTGTCTGGTTCTTGGGATCACTGACCCCCAACAGTCTAAACCAGACTGACTTTAAAGTTTTACTTTTATTGTAACTATTGTTATTTTCCAATCTTTTCTAATGTTTTCCTCTGTGATATGTACTTTCCAGCACTATGACCCATATTGCTGATTATCCCTGGACAATTTGCATGTAAATGTAGGGTTCATGTGTTGATACAGCATTAAGCACTGTATATGCCAGGTCTCATGTCATTATAATGTGTGTATGGTTAAAACTGCTCTAGATGTCATCCAAATCTGTATATATAAGGCCAGTTCAAAGGGGCAGAAGTGCAAATTTGCCATCGCTAGCAACATTTTGCCTGAAATCCCATCCGCAGGGACATTGTCAATTCACTAACAGGCGTAGAGGACAATTCTCTAGCTAGACTGTCGCACCCTATAGCCAGGTGTCTTTTCGCAACGGTCATTACTCTGCAGATTTAGTAAGTTGTGAATTTTACTGAATGTTACCTCTTTCGCCAGAGTTTACTTGGTCACCTCAGACCTCAGGTAAACTGATAAAACGAAGCCACATCTCCCGCAATCTTATGTCAGTGACATAATATCCTGTATGCCGGAAATTCATTAAAGTTATCAAAAATGCTGGTGACTTTTCTTTTTTTAAAGCAGGACATATTAAGTCCAACATATTAAATATTTATGTGTGAACATTTTTTTAAAACTATATGAGGGGTATGCCACATTAGTTTAAGGGTGGGCTCATGTCTAGGGCAGAAGAGGATCTCTTTACTATGGCTCATTGGACATGTGTTTGAAAAGTGGCCACTTCAAGCATTTGCACCATTACTAATGAAGACGTCCATACAGCTTTTAGGTACCCGTCCTTTTCAAATTAACCTAAGCTCAAGAGTACTAGTGATGTTTTCGCTAGGCAGAAATGAACGCTACCACTAGTAACTCTAGTGAAAATTCACCCAAGTTTGGCTGCTGGGATGCAACTTTGCATATTAGTGAATTAGCGTGGTAACGACCCGGTCAAAGTGGCGCAAAGAGGTCCTTTAGTGTAGCAAAGAGGTCCTTTAGTGTAGCAAAGAATCCTTTAGTGAATTTGACCCATAGTGTTTAGAATACAGTGCACATATTACATATATGGAGACCAAATATCAATCATGACTATTTAAAATACATAAAATTATAAGCTTTCTTTTTAAGAAATTAGATTTTTGCTGATCGTGCAGATTTATCTCTATGATGATAAATAATTTCATTTTATGGTTTTACTGGACCTTTTTGGTAAAGCAGAAGAATTGAGTGCTTGCCTCCTGCTGTCAAATTATGTGTTTCTTAGGGTAGAACTACACGGACAATTTTACTTGCGTTCCGACACAATGAAGCACAGGCGTCACCTCGGATGCGACAAATCGAATGTAAGTAATAATAATGTCACACGTACAAGCTAATTTCATCGGACACCACACGACTGTCTGGTGAAGACACAACACGCAGCTTCTACATACAACATTCCCTTTAATTACATTAGATATTTTGCATCCGAAATGACACCTGCACTTCGTGTCGCATCAGAACGGATGGAAGCGGAAGTAAAATTGTCCGTGTAGTTTTAAGTCTGTCCCATTTTCTTCAAATATCATGAGATCTCAGACAAGCAGAGGTAGCAGGTGGGTGCCACCTGGTGAATAACTTGTGTAAGTAATAAGTAGTTTGAGAAGCAGCAAAGGAACAAGGTGACAAGTTGAAGGAATACTATTAGATTAAACTCACTGCCTGTTTCCTTATAGTTTGGTAAAAATCAGATTGAAATACCATCTTAGTGTAAAATACATGTCTTTATATATGACAACTACATAGAGTTTAATAGCAGTCATCTGCTCTATATGGGCATCTTATCTTCTCCAGACCATAGCCTATACATAGAACACAGAACAGGTGCGCTAATGCCAGACACAATGATCATTTCCTAAGAAAGTCAGTAAGTTGTCTAGAGAGTTAAGCTGGCCATAGACGTAACAATTACGATCTTTCTTGGAAAAGATCTTTCCAAGAAAGATCGTTCGTTTCAACACACACGTGTAGAGCTGAATCGTCAAATATACAGGTAGAAACAATAGAATTCTATTTGTATCTGACGATTCAGCACTAGCAATGGCCGATGTCAGGTTGCTTTCAAAGGCATCCGATCAAAATTTTCCATCCAGCCCGATCAACCAGCCGACCGATATCTTAATCTTCTGACGATATCGGTCGGCTCATTTCCCACCATACACGCACTGAATATCGTACGAAAATTTGTTTCGTACGATATTATCTGTGCGTCTATGGCCACCTTAAGTGCAGAAGGGTTATGTGGATTCAGTACACTGTAGCAAGCTCTAAAATGCAGGCTCTACTAATTAATCATCAGCACAGCCCTTGATTTCCCCAGAATTTAATTAGAGTCATACGCTAGTCAGATAAATAAAACAAGTACTTCATCATATGAATTAACAACGGACACGAGCAGGTTCTGCTCTCTCCATGGCAATATTGAGTGGTCAGTCGATTTCCAGGTTCTGAAATGGTCATTTTCTTAAACTGTGGGATTTCTCCCCAGAATTCCAGTGCCGTTGTGACTGTATGCAGCCTTGAATTCACTGCAATTGTCTTAAGCATGGCCAAATAAATGCAATTGCACAGTGCAACAATGAACAAGTGTAAGCAAGTCCTTGCTATACTCTCTTCATTTGTATACATGTATGTTTCTGCTGTACGAAAACGCATACCATAATAATGATACTGTATAGGATATACACTATCAAGAATACTTGGGACCTGTGGATATCTGAATAAGGGATCTTTCCGTAATTTGGATCTTCATACCTACAGGCCACTTAAAATCATCTAAACATTAAACTAAGTCAATAAAATTGTTTTGCCTCCAATATGGATTCATGCAGCTTAGTTACTGTCAAGTACAAGCTACTGTTTTATTATTACAGAGAAAAAGGAAAATAGAATTTTTTGCTTAAAATTAACTGTGAGACAGAAGAATATATCCAAAACCTACATCATTTACAGGAGCAGAGCGTACAATCGCCCCCCGGGAGTCACCATATAAACCAGAGCTATTAACTAGTAATTACTAACCTTACATAATGCATGTGGGAGGTAAAGATGTGCAGATTGTCATTTTAAATTAACAACTGGATGATGTTTGTATCTCACAAATAAGTAAAACTACACTGGTATAGGAATTTATTTATCCACGAAGTATGGATTCCCAGATTCCTTATGTTTGTTTGTTTAATTTACTTTATTTGTTTTGAAAACTAAATAAAAACAAGTTTAAAAAATTAACTCTGTGGGAGATGACCTTCGCGTCGTTTGGATCTTTCTGTTTATTGGGTTTCTGGATAGGAGATCCTACATTTAGTGCAGGAACAGTTTAATGTAAAAAGATAGGTTTTTGCAAAATAAAAAAATGTTTCTAATATGGTCAATTATCCAAAAATGTATTCTAACCCACCTTCCTGCTTTTCAGCTCTCTGACTCTGAGCTAGTCAGCAACTTGAAAGAGGGATACATGGGAAATTACTGTTCAATACGTTTTTTTGATCCTTAGCATTCAGTTCAGATTCAAAAGCAAAAAGTTATGACCCATGTGCCCCCTCTCAAGTCTATGATTGGTTACTTCCTGGTAACCAATCAGTGGAAACCTAGAAACAAAGAAAGCAGGAAGTAGAGTTCTGGCTATTATGTTAGACATCCAGTCACTGAAGCCTTTATACATTAAATTTTTCGTTAACTATATTGAAAACATTTTTATTTTGCACAGCCTATCCATTTACCCAGTTTTTATTTTTATACTGAACACTTCCTTTAAATCCCAATTACTCACACTTACACCCCAGTTGGTGGAAAGGCTGCGGCTTAATTTAGTAACAAAATACTTCATTAACATAACATAAATACTACAGTATTGTACATTTTTGGTATAAACATGTGAATAACAATTAGCTGTTGTAAACAGTACTTACAATAGTAACACAACTCGGTGTTACATACCTTAAGATCTTTAGCTTCCATACTCTCTGCCAACTCGGAGACTAGCCTCCTTATTGCCCCAACCCACCTGGATACTAAGACTTCTCGATAAAACATAGCCCTAGGCCTACCCTTCACACACCCATTAACCTTAAGTTTCCCGCTTTTCAGTTACCCCCAGGGAAGCCCCCTCCCACTACTGCAACTACACTAACTCACTTCCATCCCCCTGTA
This sequence comes from Xenopus borealis, assembly GCA_024363595.1. Taxonomy (NCBI): domain Eukaryota; kingdom Metazoa; phylum Chordata; class Amphibia; order Anura; family Pipidae; genus Xenopus; species Xenopus borealis. Next base: position 108,111,602 of record CM044440.1, read on the forward strand.
TACCAAATAAGAGGGAGATTCCCAGCTGCTACTTTAAAGATTCCACTAACCACCCAATCACTTCTCTTTTAAAAGTTCCTACTGTATGTGTCACATCTGTACTGATTTATAAAGAAAAATTCACATAATCCCCACAGACCCTTCAACAAGCTAAGCAGATCCTAATTGGTCCATATCGTTCCCCTTGCTTCCTCCAGACTCCCCCTTTTGGTCCCCCCCTTCTTTAAGAGCAAAGAGAAGTTAATGATTTTCCACCACGCAAGTAACATTTCAGGATTTCAAACGATGCATCTTTAAATGCTTTTATAACTTCATTTTTACTGTTAGCCTTTAACAAGCATTTTAATGCCTGTAATAACTATTCAATTTACTGGCATTAAATTAAAGCAGGGAAAGCAACATTTAGGCTTTCCTGGTTGAAATAAAATTGCTATTTACGTTCATATGAAATGATGGGTTTCCAATTCTGTTTGCATCGATTTTTATTAAAATGGAAAGGACTTGAAAGGCATACACAGTTACTAAAAGTAAATATGCAGCCAGCATTCTGCCACTTTATATAATGATAATGCAGGGCTGAACGTTGACACTTTTTCTTTGCATTCCTTTTGATGAAATTTACATTTAATATACGGTTAAAATATCCATCACAACAATGCGTTATAGCTTAACCTATAACTAGCCTTAAGTTGGGGGGCAGCATAAGGTTGGGGTTTAATTGTTTCCAGGCAAAAACTGCATAGACAGCTTTCTTATCCTCCATATAAAATGTTAAAGTAGTAAAAAATGCATCCTTTGTTTGTTGGTGTAACAAATAGAGCTCATTTAGGAAGACTTTTTATAATGTATAGTGAATCTATCATGCTGCCACATCGCTGTTTATCTCTTTAAAATGTTCTGTAATGAAAACATATTGAGAATGCTTGTTAATTACCCAAAATTAAGAAAATGCTTCCCAGACAATACATAGTTGAGGTAGGGGGGCCTTGAACGGTTAGGAGGAAATGAGCCAGATATAAGATGGAGTGGCCTACTCTAGAAAGGGAAAAAGATAGTGGAGAAGTAGTGAATCTCGTTTTTTTGGGTTGAGCAGCCTGAAGAAGCAGCACCCCACTGGTGAAGAGACAGTAGAATTCCCTTGGGGTCAGTTCTTCGGTAGAGTTGGGGTATATGTTACAGTTGAGTTGGTGGGGGGATGCTTACTGAAGTGGGAATGGGTCAGTATTCCCCTGTTTGTAGATATTAGTTGGTACATCTTTTGGTAATGGTCCCATAAGGTACTGGGTTTGAGTGAGGTTTGCTTCAATTCTTCTTGCAGAGAGCAGTGGGATGGCTGTCATGTCAATGGCCCATTCACTCTGTGGGGCTCTACTGGCAAGTATTCTGGCAATGTATTACAATTTTACATGGTGAGTTCACAGTTCATGTTCTTGAGAACATTGCTAATAAAGCTATGGCCTTTTCAGATCCATCACGGGCCCTTAATTTCCTTCTTTAGCTTAAAGGAACAGCATAGTGTAAAAATAAAAACTGGGTAAATAGATTAAAATGCTTCTCATATATGTGTTTGCTCTTCTCTTTGCTCTGGGCCACTAACTACACTGCTTGACATTCCTCACTACTACTTAGGGTTGCCACCTTTTCGTGTGGGTGGGGCCGTAATGTCAGTGGGCAGGCCTGTGACATCAGTGGGCGGGGCTATGACAGGAAGTATTGACCCGGGCAGCCCTTCAAAATACTGTGCTGTCCGGATCAAAACCAGACAGGTGGCAGCCCTACTACTACTCCAATTGCCATCTCATAGTAAAGCAGCAGGGAAATATCAGCCGAATACCAGACTAAAGTAAAAATATCAACAAATATACCTACTACTGGCTGGAGGTCTGAGAAGCACCACCTCTACTGAGCAGTCCCACCCCCCCACCCCCAAAGGGAAAGGCACCATGAAGAAAGAAGAGTGATTCTGTACCAGAAAGAAATAAGAAACAATCCTTTTACTAGTGCAAGCCTAGTGATTCTGTAATCTGTTATCCAGAAATCTGTTATACAGAAAGGGAAGGGAGTGCCATCTCCCATAGACTCCATTTTAATCGAACAATTCACATTTTTTTAAAAATGATTTCACTTTTCTCTGTAGTAATAAAACCATACTATGTTCTTGATCCCATCTAAGATGTATTTAATCCTTACTGGAGACAAAACAGTCTTATTGGGTGTATATATTGTTAAAATAAAATGTTATCCCCAACCAAAGGTGCAAGGCTAATAGAGCCCAGACTCCGGTTGGGGGTAACTGTAGTTTTCTTTTAAATTGCGCTATGACACCCACACAGGAGGGAGCTCCCAGTACGAGCATCCAGGTTGGGGCACATACATGCACATAAGTGAGTGCTGCAATCTGCTCATTATGCTTGTGACAGAAGCGCATTTATGCATTTATTGACTGACATGTTGCTCCCTCCCAGTGTGAGTGTCCTAGTTCTTACTAGGGGCAATTTTTGGGGGAAAAAAACCCCAATCAGAATGCAGGCTCTATTAGCATGCACTTTTTGTTTGGCATAACATTTTAGCCAAACAGGTGCCCTTTGAAGGTATGAAGATCCAAATTAGAGAAATATCCTTGAGGGTCAGTCCACATGAGGAGATTCGGGGAGATTAGTCGCCCCAGCGACAAAGTGCCTCTTCTTTGGGGTGACTAATCTCCCCAAACCACTTCCCCTTGTCTTGCGCTGGCTAAAATGAGAATCACCTGTGGCAATTCACACGTGGAGCTTTGTTTTACAAAATAGCCTGAAGTTTCCTCGTGAGGCAACTGACCATTAATGGCTCTGACACAGGGGAGTTTTTGTGCCTCCCTTACTTTGGCATTGTGTGAGAACAGCCCCCTTCACAATCATTGAGTGCGTCTGCTCCTGTACCCCCCTGCGGCGGAATGGAAGAAAGCACAATGCAGAGGAGCACAGCCAAAAACACCGGTGTGTAAGAGTCCTTACAGAAAAGCCCAGATCCTGAGCATTCTGGATAACAGGTCACATATGTACCTGTATTACCAATATAATTATTTTAGTATGTAGAATTTGAAAATGACACTGAATGCATTATACATTTTGTGCTTTTCTTTCCCTTTAATTCCTTTCATCCCCTATAATTGAAAACTATCACTTTCAAAGTGACATGAGCAAAAAGGTGTCCTAATGACAAATCTAGGCTGTTTCAGTAATTTGCAATACATTTCAATTACATTATTTTCTACACTTCCTTCTCTCAATGAGTGAACAAGGATGTGATTAGAATGTGGCTAATTCAAGAACTGATTTGAGCTTGACATCAGATCTGCACTGAGAAAAGGATCAATGCAAATGAAGATAACCTTGAGTTAATATGCACACACTCTCAAGGAAGGGAAATAAAGGTAGGCCAGATTCTTTACAATATAGCAATATTTTTCTGGAGAGAGATACGATACAAGGCAAATGATCTTCAGTAGTTCAAGGAAAGACTTAATTAATTCCGCCTTAGGAAATAAAAGATATAAAAAAAAAGTAAATCAAACAAATGTAAGAAATCACTTTCTCTCTACATAACTAAACAGTTTGGCCTCTCTTTCAGGCACAAATCCAGTGAATATAGTTGATGGTAGCACACGTTAATGCTTCTCTAAAAAAACAATTTTCTGAAAATGGGCTTTTAAGAATCTTAAATAGAATGTGCCATTATGCACTTGTCAGAGGAATGAAGCTGAAGAGTAAGAAGCAGTTTATGTACTTTCCAAATAACTTTAAAAGAGGTACTATTTATGTTGGGAAGAAATATATGCAGGTAGGGCATCTACAGGACCTGGATCTCCATACCTAACTGTGCTAAAAAATCATTTACATATTAAATAAATATCGATTCATGCTGCTTTGTTACGATCAAGTACAGTATGTATAAACCAATATAAGGGGTAGCAAATGGATATATATTTAAAAGAGAAAAAAAATGTCAGAATATATGTGTCGATTATTAATACTGATAAAAAAGTTCCTCCAGGACACATGTAAAAGTCCTTCCAAATCCATTGGCATAGATGTATGAGCATGCGTAGCCCCTAAGTCAATTCAAATAATAAGAGGCAAACTCCCAGGGTCACACCAGGTTTCAGTCTCTCATGTAAAAGGAGATCAATCTTCAGCCATCTGAAAGATATAAACAGAAAGGGGACACATCCCCCGGGTGTGCACCATTCAACTTTAATTTAAAGAAATATAAAAATGCACTTACAGGGCTTCTGAGAAGCTTTGAGCACAGTTTACATTCATTCTTTATTTCTTTTAGTTTTCAGTATATTAGCAAATTAATAATTGAGGTCAATGTTACACTGCTAATATAATGCATATGCTAGTTGGCTAGATTGGATGGTAGAAGCTTATTGTACTGGTGCAAAAGGTGCTTCCCAACCTCATCTCTGTACTACTATTCCTGTCACACTGAGAGATAGTAATGAGCAGAGAATCAAGAGATGTCTTCTGCATCAGTAACCTGTGCCAACCTGTGTACAAGAATTTGTATAATAAATTGTTTAGGTGGGTTTTACTGTATGCATGTAAACTGTTGACTTTAATTGTTGTTAATGCAGTGCTACCAAATGTTTTAGCACTGACTTGTTAGAAAGTTATTTCTCTAGAAGAAACTTCTAGACTTGCCTACCTCTTTAACCTAAGAAGAACAAACTAAGGGAATGTGACAGAGTTAATTTCATGTTTTGGACCACATGGGTCTCCTATTTTCCCGAGTTTATAAATGAGTGGGATCCCATAGTTCTTTCTCTTTGAATTTCCCCTTGAGTAGGGGGTAGATGTACTGAATGACCTTTGAAAAGAGGAGGAATTATTAAAATAAGAGACATTTGTCACATTATGAAAGACCAAAGATGCATGAGGATTTAGAAAGTGACATGCTCCTGTAATAGCACACTCTGTGAGACAGTCAGGACTAGTTCTGTGCTTCACTAAGAAGGGACAGTGTGGGGTATTTAATCCCCTGGTAAATAGATTGACCATTTCCGTTTAAGAAACCCTGGTGCCCAAATGGTTCTAGCATTTCTATTAAACTGCACATGAGCATTATCGTTCAGCAACTACAGGTATTACTTCTTTAAGCATTTGGCTGAGAATGAGTAACGTAGCAATACTTTATATGAAATCGGCAGGAGGTTTGAAGCAATTTCTTCTGACCCCTCTCCTTTCCTGGGTGCTACATTGGGATAATGTTTTTTTTAACCTAAGCTTTTGCTGTTGTAATTTTGCTTTCTTTTAAGGTCACCTTAAACAAGGTCTCCCTAGCATAATAGGCTTTTTTCTGCATTTTCCTACATGCACCACCGTGGATTATCCATTGAAATTTCAATATGAAGTGTCACTTTGGCCGCCTGCAAGAGGAGATGTAAAAAATGTTCCTTTCATTGTTCCAAATAGGTACAGCATGACCTTATTCTAATGGAAATCCTGTCATGAAGCCCTTCATGATCAAAGTCTACTTAACAGCTGTAATAGATGCATAGAATTTCCTCTGTGAGAACTGGGTGTCTTCTCTCTGATGCATTGCAGACCTGTCTCTGCGCTGATTGAATTTCTCTTTCCTATGTACATACATAAACATCTTGTTGATTAAATTTCATGCCAAAAGGACCTCCACCTTGTTCTGATTACCCAATTTACAATCAATCCAATTAATCTCAGTCTGAGCCAGACTCCTTTGCATTTATTTTCACTTGCTATATGTCTGTTTTCAATGACTTGTGTCTCACAGGCCTCATTTGGCAAGACTTTTCAGGGCTACCCTGGAGTTTAACAATGGCTTATCTGCACTGAGCTGTCGTTGCTTTTTATACAGCCCATAAACTATCCGTGAGGTTTTCACTGGATTACGTCCTATCTAGAAAATGAAGAAAAAACACATAATACTGCATATAAGCCAATGTTTGTATCTGTAAGGCATTATAAGTTTTACTAAAATGAAACTAGTTTTAAGTGTAATTTGCTTTTCAGAACTCTTTGCAGAATGACAGACGTTTCTTTTATTACAATGTATTGCAATACCAGGGCTGTAGCTCTTATTGCACTGGTAGTTAAGGAAGATATTGAGCCATATATCCTTCTGAAAATAAAAATGAAGTTAATGAGGTACAGTATAAGAGCAATCCATAATCACATTTTATGTCAGTAAGAATTAAACTTTCTTTGGTAATGTACAGTGCTTGTAGGGATGTTCTTCTCATTTTTTCCCTCTCATTTTGTGTTAGGCTTATCCAGAGCCTTATCTTTCCCTTCAGAGATTCCGACACTCTCTATCTGTTCATTTCTTTTGGAAGAATATGGGACCTGGACCTCAATGTTTCTATTGTTCAGGACAATTAATCTACATAGGTATTTTGCCAGTAAACAAGATCCAGAGTTTTACTCTATAGTGGGGGCACAAAAGGATTTTGATCTCCTTGCACATTTTAGAACTTGCTTTATTGAGGTCAACAGGAAAACATATTTGGTGATCCCTGGCATTTTCAACAGCAGCAACTAAAATACCTTGTGCCATAGTCTAAAATGCACCAGAATCTTTTTATAATCTTATTGACTTCGATTTATACTGTACAAACAAGGAAGGTTGTTGGTGCACACACAACCTTCCTTTTTTGCACTTAAATTTATACTGCCATCAAAAAAATGCATGCAATCAATTAAAAGGAAAGTTTTGCTTAGAGAAAAGCATACGGTTATCTACTAGTGTGTTCCTACTGGATTCAGTCCAACCCACCAGCACCTTGCCAGTCATTGACATTCCAAGTAATCTAAATCAAGTGTACATTTTTTTGGTTTGTGATAGTGAAACTCCAAAATTTCAGCACATTTATTTTGGCAAAACTATAGTTTTCTTCAAAACTATAGGCTTCTGTTATGCCATGTCTGTTAACATTTTTCCAGCTGTCCTTATGTCTTGTCTATTTAATTATGTTGCCTTTCTTTCTTTCACCTGCAACACATGGGGAGTAGACCTCCTTTATTCTTAAAGGGGTTGTTCACCTTAGAGTTAACTTTTAGTATAATGTAGAGAGTGATATTCTGAGATAATTTGCAATTGGTTTTCATTTTTTATTATTTGTGGTTTTATAGTTATTTAGCTTTTTATTCAGCAGCTCTCTAGTTTGCAGTGTCAGCAATTTGGTTTCTAGGGTACAAATTACCCTAGCAACCCTGCATTGATTTGAATAAGAGACTGGAATATGAATAGGAGAGGGACTGAATAGAATGATAAGTAATAAAAAGTGGCAATAACAATACATTTGTAGCCTTACAGAGAATTTGTTTTTAAATGGTGTCAGTGACCCCCATTTGAAATCTGCAAAGAAACAGAAGAAAATTGCAAATCATTAAAAAACTATGAAAAATAAATAATGAAGACCAATTGAAAAGTTTCTTAGAATTGGCCCTTCTACAATATACTAAAATTTAACTTGAAGGTGAACCACCCCTTTAACATGATCTGAAAATATATCTAAATTCTGTAGCCTCAACTTTTTGGGGGGCTTCACCATGAAAGTAAGGGAATGTCAGACCCAAAAAATAATCTATAACTGTTATTTTAATTTTCTAATAAAACATAATTTTAAGCAACTTTGCAATATATATTCAATACATATTTCACATACACAATCTAGGGTTTTTAAGTTATTTGTATATTTATTGCTATTGAAAGCAGTGTTTTTACCTTTCTAGTCTCTGTTCTAATCACTCCGAGTGTTGATACAATGTAAGACAAGGCAGTTGATTAAACCAGTCTTTGCTGGGGAACTCAGACATTTGCTAAATTGTTTAAAAAGTAAGAAACAGGAGTTAAGCAAATGCTGCTTTCAATAACAATTGTTTTTACAAATAACTTTAAAAGTAGTGAACATTTTTAATAAATGTACACTGGAAATTTGCTTATAATTGTTTTCTTTTATTAGGCATTTTTTTAAAATGTTATGGTTGATTGACCTATAAGTAGAAGTTTCCGTATTTGGAAACAGCCATGGATTTCTACTTCTGCACCCATCCTGTATCTATTTAAATATGGAAAAATAAACATAGGGGTTTCTCTCAGCTCCATTTAACCAACAGAACAATGTAACTAAGGTTACCCCATATCACGCCACTGCAATATCTAACTAAGCAAACTCCCATCAACATTTTAGAAAAAATGAAACTAAAAAACTGGGGCTCAAATGGCCTGAACACAACTGATCATCCACTTCACCTCAATACCCTTAAGTCACTCAAGGACCTTCAAACCCAATTCAATTCATCCAAACATGGCCTATACAAATTCCTTCAAATAAGGCATGTTCTCTTGACATACCTAATAGAAAACCCGCACCAACAGACTAAATTTAAATGAATATGCTTCCAATCTGCAGGCCAAAAGAAAAGCCTATCCAAAACAACCTTTTCAGCCAACCTACTACTGGAAAACCGAACCACATCATAAGATGGGAATAGGACCTTCAAACTTCATCAACCCTATCTCAATGGAATCGAAAGACAAACTTACCTCTAAAATATTCCAAATACACCAATCATATGGAAAACCAGAGGACATACTATACATATGGTACAAGACAATGGAACTACTCTACAGGATGTTTCTATTGGAGGTATAATAAACTCTAAAAGACTGTATTCCACATATGTTGGGCATGCCTTAATATTGCTACAACTCCTCCAGCAACTCACAAAATGACCTACCCAGTATACTCCTGCCTTAGCGCTCTTCAACCATGGGCTACACCACTACCCTCCCCACTAACGATGACTAACATCCCATGTAGTCAACTCAGCCAAACTCTTAATACCCAGGCACTCAAAACTCACAGAAGTACCAACATTTTAGGACTTATTTAACCTAATGGACTCAAACTTAACATATGAAAAACTGGCACTTACAAGCAGGGGCGTTCCAGGGGCTGCTGCCGCCAGAATAACCAAATTTCCGTTTTAAATTCGGCTCTTAAAGTTACCAGAGGCAGCTTTTTACTGCCCCTGGTAACTGGCCACTCCGTACCACCTGAGGCAAAATTCTCACCTTGCCTCATGGCCGGAGCGGCCCTGCTTACAAGTACAGCCTCCACCACCAAAGTGGCCCTTACATGCCAGATATGGCATGAATGGAAAAAAAAAAAAACTTCCTCCTAAGCTGACCCTAAATAACTACCATGACCCCACAACCCAATCTCAGCTAAAGGTAGCAACTACTCAAGAAACAGAACAGATTACCAGCAATCCATTCCCACCCTTTGCCTTCTTACCTGTCCTTGTTCCTTCTTCTTTACAACTTCTTTCTTACCTTCTCTCACTCTCACTTTCTCTTCCAGACAATGACTGAATGTTGCGTGTCGCCAATTCACTGTAAGTAAAAAAAAACATTAAAAATCATCCATTATTATCCAAAATGACCCGTTATCCAGAAAGCTCAGAATTAAGGAAAGGCCGTAGACTCCATTATAATCAGATAATCCAATTTTGTTTTTTCCTTTTTCTCTGTAATAATTAAACAGCACATTGCACTTGATCCCAGCTAATATATTGAAAGCAAAGCCAGATTGTTGGGGTTATTTAATGTTTACATGATTTTTCTAGTAGACAAGATATGGAGAGCCAAATTATGGAAAGATCCATTATCTAGAAACCCCCATGTCCCGAACATTCTGCATAATAGGTCCCATACCTGAATAATATTCAGATATTTGCTTATTTATTTATTTTTTTCAGTAGGAATGAAAAACATCACTCTGGCTCCTACTTTCCAAATTCAATTGCCTTGTCAAATGTAGAATAATCTATCACTATGAGATATCTCTTTATACCTATTTATGAGGGTCAGTGCTGTATTCTGCAGCCATGTACACGCAAGCACAAATTATTGGCAGCTCTGTACTAGTCCATTAGTGCACCATGCTCTAATGTTATTGATAACAAATGATTTGCCGTTTTAATTCTAATGGATATCAGGCTGAAATATACAGCAAATATGTCATTTATAATTTTTTTAAACCCAAACATTGGCTCTAACTTTTCAAGATGTTGGCTGAAATAAGACCTGAGATGTATATTTTAGATGGAAAGCTGAAAATGAAAAAACAAGTAGAGCATTGTTATACTACTAATCTGAAAGCTATATTTTTGCAAGGGGATTGTTAGACTTTAGTAAGGCTCAGCTGAGGCATTGGTCAGTGGGGAATAGGAGCCGTAATCACATGAATCCAGGTGCTGGGCCTTAACATAATGTAGTGCCGGAGCTGCCACGTTGGAGTGGCTGTTTACTTTAAACAGTACAATTTACATGCCACATCTGTTTCTATAGTCCTGTATACAGTATGCAGATGTTTTATAATTAGTTGACATAATTAAGTCAAAGCTGGAAATTGTATTCTGTCCCATTTTGTTCTCGAGAAAAACAAAGATCTCTAAAGCATGTGAGTGCAACACTTTCCATCTTAACCTGTTCATGACAAGAACGTCTTAACAACGGCTCAATAAAAAAGAATAAAAAAAAAAATCAAGTCAAAGTTTACTACATGTATGTTAAATGGGGGAACATTATATTTTAATACTAATAAATGGCCATTACATAAAACAAACAGAAGAAAAATTCAGAGAGAATAAAATCCAGGCAGGGAATGTCTGGGTATTTTCAGCTGTCACTGCATGTTGGGCATTAAGGAAAAATAAATCAAACATGCCTCTGACAAAAAAATGGACAATAGCGCTCATTTACGATCCTAGTGTTGTGACATCACACAGAGGCAACACACAGTTTTAACTTCCTCTCATTTCACACATTTTTGCACATCACTGTTGCACAGCAACAGCAAGTTGCTTGTCCATACAGAATCACTGAACCCAAGTCGTTGACTTAAGGTGGCCATACATGCTACAATTGCGATCTTTTCCAGGACTATTGTTCGAACACAACGCTAAACAGAAAGGACTAATCAGTCACTTGTTACATTTCCTGTCCTTGTGGGCAGACTTCCTTCAATGGACTGAATTTTCCCACAACAATGCTACTCATACTTCTACTAGGGAGTCTCCTTTCAATATTATCTGTGGCAGGGATCCTCAAGCTTTGAACCTGTGAGCAACATTCAGAAGTAAAATGATTTGGGGAGCAACACTAGCATGAAAAATGTTCTTGGTGTGCCAAATAAGTGCTGTGATTGGCCATTTGGTAGTCCCTATGTGGATTGTCAACCAACATTGAGGCTCTTTTTGGCAGGGCATCTGATTTTATACAACCAAATCTTAAAGCCTGGTATTCAACAATAAGCATCTGCTCTGAGGCCTTTGGGAGCAACAGCCAAGAGGTTGGAGAGCAACATGTTGCTCATGAGCTACTGGTTGGGGATCACTGGTCTATGGGTTATACCCAAAGGATTTTTCTTTTTCTGACCAAAGTTCTGAGGTTCCTGCTGCTAATTCTTGAGTTGAACATTTTTCAGGTATTTGGCAGAAGGTTCAAAAATCTTTATCTTCTGCTGGGGTTGGCCAGAAAATGCTGCTGACAGACACCAGAGGAAGTTTCCGGATTATCAGCTCTGAAGAAGTGCCGAGTATAACAGGCATGAAATGCATTATTTCTCACCCACTGCTTAATTTTTTTATATTAATAAAGCCAAATGAGATATTAGCACAAGTCCTCTGTGCTGATCAGCGCTCAGAAACGTGTGATACAATGTTTTGCTAAAGCCAGAGAGAAGTGACTGGGATCTCACGAGAGCAGCAATCATGAGGAGACGAGCTGCTGGGTGAGCTCTGTCATCTCCACACCGCGGTCTGTTGGATTCAAGGTTTCTTGATAAACCTATGGATCCGGTGGTTCCCTCTAGAGAGGGGGGAAATGTAACAATACCTGGTAGTTCAGTGGTGAAGCAGTGGGGATGCTCGCCTGTCTTCTTTGCGATGATGTCACTGTGAAAATTTTATATTTAAAGAGCCATTTAAAGAGCCCATGTTCTAATTTCAAATTGCCCAATATAGGTTATGTTTGGCAGTTCCTGGTGCTATTATTATTCTGATATCTGCCTGTCCTGACCCTCTTTTAACTACGATTCTGGATTCTGATTTCTTATTCTGCATTGATCTCTCAGTTTGACCCTGCTTGATTCCCTTCCATTTGATTTATGTTCTGTTCCCTTGCCTGCCCAGAAACTGAGCCTTGGTTCTCTCACTATAAGTCCTAGTGGCATCCAAGTAGTGGAGTTCTCCTCCCAAAGTGAAAGGCATTGGTTATAAGCTGAAGCGTGAGCCAAGACCAGGACCTTGGGTTATTTTCTCAAACTTGACACTGGCCATACACAGGCCAATTTAGGATGCCACTTGGGACCTGTCAGACCAAATCACTCTAGGTACTGTATGATCCCTTTCCAACTGTCTTCCCAATAGATAAATATTAGGCATGTTTGAAAATCCAAGATTGGAGTGATGATGCATTGCATTCCTTTCCTGATGGGCCACTATAGGTGCATTTTCAGTCGGCACTGTTCATAAAGTAGATTTACACAGATTTAGCGTTTAATTTTTCAGTTGGTTTTAGTTGTGATTCTCTGGATGTTTCTTCTCTGACATCCTTTGTAGTATCGCTGTATTGTAGGTATGGGAAACATTTACAACAGCAGGATGACTGCAATTAAGCTTTTATTGTGCTTCCACACTATGTTTCGGGCACACAGTCCCTTTTTCAAGTCTGGGGACTGGCACTGTTGTCCTAGCATCATCCCCTGAGGAACTGCAAAAGTTGCAGGATCTAGGTCCACATTGCAGCAATCATCTTCCTATTTCAACTAAATTGTATCAAGGTAGGGATAACTTTAATATATATACATGTAAATCAAGAATATCCAGTGTTCCTATTCAGCTAGCAGTTAGTAGGCTGGCTCCACCAACATGCTCCTGTCATAACGAATAATGAATATACAAAAAAGATGGAGGAAACCTGCAAACAGAACTTTGCTGCCATTAAATAATTACTGGGTTCAAAAACCATACAGAAACCACCCCTTCATCCTCCCTTAGATCCCAGATAGGTGAAAGGAGAGACAGGTCAGTGGTGCCTGTCTGTAGGAAAAACCCACATAAAAAGAAAACCACATGTCACAGACTCTATGGTAAGATTCCCAGCCGCCATAACCATGCCACCCTTTCACCCTCAGGCAGACCCTCCCATTGAGTTAGTTCAAGGAATAAAGGAGTTGATCCGCTGAGCAAGTGATAAGGGTAAATTGCGATGCACACAGACTGCTCACTGTGATGTGTGCTGAATTCTACCCCAGAGGAAGCTCCGTTGATCGTCCACCCATTCACCCATTCAAGTGTTGTAGAGCATTGGCCTAAAGGTAATCAGTTATGATTCTTCCCCTGCCTAACCAACCAAAAAAGTGCCTGACCCACATTTCACCTGCACATTGCAGGCTTTGTCAAACTACGAGGGTTAAGCTTTTTTTCTCCTATTATGCATCTATGAGGGTTAAGCTTTTTTCTCCTTTCCACTATTTAAAATACCTTTAACCTTGCACACCACCTCTGTTTTTATTTTTTTGATGGATGGTGCTCACTAAACTTTGTATTTATTTTCCCATATAATGTTCTCAAATGTTTTTATATGAATAAATTATTTTAAAAAATCAGGAAAGGAGCAGGGCATATCTATAATACTGCTGTAGATAAAGGACAGGTATTAGGGTACTTAAAACCTCAGCTTCTTAAATCCTTAAATTAATATTTTAATATGTTTTAATTCGAATTATATTAAAAATAATAATAATAAATGCAGCAAATTTGCCTTTATGAGAAAGCATAATACCACCCGAGTCTGCATGTGTCATAGCATATTTTCTCTTTTTTTTCTTGCAAATCCTGAAATTAATTTCCTCGCTCTAACACGGAAGGAGTTTAGTACAAAAGCCTTACTCTACAACCAGTTAAGGTAGAACATTAGTATATTGCTGGAACAACTGCCCTCTTTGTTTAGAAAATTTGGAATTGCGACTGCCAGGCTGTGTCAACTTATAAGAGGATTTTGTTATAGGGGATAAGAGCAAATCAAGGTGATACGTTTAAACCACAAAACTCATTTTAGCTTGCAACTTTCTTTGGCTTGTGACCAAGTTCCCAAAAATGAAAGGCAGTGTT
>CM044440.1:108125969-108142731 GCA_024363595.1 Xenopus borealis
GTCCATAGATCTATCACATTGGCTGTTGGACAGGGTCGATATATCTGTAGTTTGCTGACTTGGTCCAAGGGCTTGAATCTGCAGCTGAAATCTATCAATGTATGACAACTTTAAGGAATGGTTACAAATATTATTGCAATAATTTCCTTTTTAAAATAGAATATAGCCTAGATTGGTTTCAAAAAATATTTGCTGGAGAAGTATAGTATAGTATATCTTTGAAACTTAGCTTAAAAGCCTTTCTTTACAAACGGAATTGGTCTGGTAGGGTGGGCCGGGGTTTTGGTGGCAATCAGTTCATTTCTCTCTTCTCTCTCTAATGCAATCGAGCACTGGGATTCCCAAGGAGCCAATGATTTGTGGTTTTGCAGGTTAAGGTGGTCTCTCCACAAGCTAGGGCAAGTTAAAATTTAAGACCACAGTCTTGGTTACCCTGCATTTCTCCATCTTTGTGGTGTCCCATGATTAGAAACAATTTCTCATTCCATTTTCCTACTTCTTTCTGAACTGAGTCTGAAACCATTTGAATTAAATCTAATGAATTAATGGTCACATTGAATTTTACTGTTTATTAAATTACCACTATTGGGAATATTTATTTATTAACACAGCACTGTAATATTTGGGAATTCATCAATTAGGAATTCATGAAAATCATGAATTTATTTATTTAAAGTATAATTCCTACAAAATCAATTGTTTTAGCTCCTAATTAATTTATCACAGATCACCTGATTAGTACCTTGTATAAAGCTTTTTAAGATTTCATTAATTGTGCTTTACTTATTTATTTATTCAAATATTTATAAAAGGTATTTGCACCAAGCACTTTAGAAATGGAATCTTGTTAATTTCGGTAACAAGGTGGAGTTATAAGTGTGAATCTAATAGACCCTGTAAGTGGTAGTAATTAACATTGTGTGACCTCTAGTGTTGTTGGAAGAGGGGCTCTTTTCTCTTTCTTTTTATTTATTTAAATTGTCTGAATTATTCAGACCTCAATTCCAACATAAAAGGTAAATTATTAATTATATAATCCAGGGCATCTTATTCTTTTGTTTATAAATATATGTTATTTGTGAGGACTCTGAGAATTAGGTATGGTCCACTTTCATGAATATGAAAATAAATGGTGAATTAGCGCTAGCGTTCGCACTTTAGTTAATTTGCCCCATAGTGCATAGAGATGGTTAGATAAAGTATCCATTGATAAATAATAATTTATAGAATTCCTTTCCTAAATTGATATATAGCTAGCTGAAGCATCACAGTTTAAGATAAATTAAGTACCGAAAGGTTTTCCCTAATGATTCTTTGTCTCCAGTCTGTGTCTGTGCCATGTTATGTAAATCTGAACGGTTCTGAGACTCAGCAAGACACTTTATTATATTCTGATTAAATTGCATTTTAGATCTATGACAGATCCAATGTTTTACAAACCTTATAATATTAAATAGCAATAGAAGCAATGTTACATTTAGCTATTGTGAAAGCAGAAACAAAGATGTACCTGCTGCATTGTACACTATATATATATATATACAGGTATGGGACCAGAATGTTAGGGACCTGGGGTTTTCTGGACAACAGATCTTTCAATAATTTGGATCTTCTACTAGAAAATCATGTAAAACATTAAATAAAACCAATAGGCAGTTTTTTCTTATAAATAAGTATTAATTGTATCTCTTGGATCAAGTACAAGCTACTGTTATTTTTACAGAGAAAAAGGAAATAATTTATAGAAATTTGGATTATTTTAATAAAATGGAATCTATGGGAGACAACCTTCTGTAATTCGGAGCATTCTGGATAACAGGTTACCAGATAGCGGGTCCAGTACCTGTATACTGTATATATTATATACAACACAGAAACATACTCAACATGAACTGTCCTTAGGTTACTAATGTTACCTTACCCTGTTTCTATCTCTGCCTTCCTACCTTGAAAATGTAATTTAATTTTGGTGCAGTCATGAAACTGGTGGTTCATTTTTTTCTTAAGCTAATGTTACATTGTACTGTATACTGGACCAGCTGCCTTGCTATTATATTAGTTGTAAGTGGCCTGTTATGCAAATAAAATATGTTGTCAAAAAAACGAGAATAAATGTATTACTGCATTCCCATTTTCATTCCATCATGCTACCTTCTGTAGGTTTATAAGATCGATAGGAAAACAATGTGCAATATTGAAAACAAAGTGTAACATAAAGGCAGAATCCCTGTGATGTTAATGTCAAAAGGTTTTGTTCATCAAAGGTTCTAAGGCATCTAATATATTATTCAATGGGTCACATTCATTGACCATAGGAATATTTTTAGACATTTTTATGGGTCAGCTTACAGAATAATATAGACGCAGGTGCTATTCATTTTATATATTAAAAAGACCTTTGATGTGTATGATCCAGAACTTAAGGGTGGGTATTTCTGCAGGAGAAAATATTAAAATACATTTGTCTAAAACAGGAATGTCCATCCTACACACCTCTGGCATTTTTATTGAATGCCATGTTTTGAACATCACTGTTCAAAAAGTAGATATGTTATGTGTTCTGTTGGTTCTTTTGCTGAAAACCCTGATTAATTTGATTCATAACACCGCATGACGCAGCTAAATGCAACCTTCTGTAGCTGAACATGCATCAAGTGCAAGAAAATACAGCATGCTGTATCTAAACAAACCCACTCAAACTCAAACGGTGTAAAACTCAACTCAGAATGCTCATGAGTACAGCCTGGCAAAATATAATGGAATCAGTTAACGAATGGGTTTTTTTTTCCATTTACATACCTGCATTTTAATTTAGAAAAAAATGCTGGAAAAAACACCTGTGTGTAAGAACCCTTGATCCAGAAAACATCATGTTCTTTTATTCCTGATGATTATAACCTCGACTTTCCAAGGTACCTGTCTATATTCACTAAAACTTGGCATATTCAAAATCCCTAGGTATGTTTTGCAATAGAAGAACATTACAAACTGCTTTAATCCTCTCCTAAATCGTTTCCTTTTATGAAACCTGTTTCTTCCAAACACTGCACCTGGACAACCACACAGTTGTGTATATAACTTTACAGTCTTAGTATACAGACCTTAAGGGGCAAATTTATGAAATTCACGTGAAATGATAGAAGTTTGATCGAATTTGATTGAATGACGATCGTACGAATATTTAGTGAAATCGTATATGAAAATTTGGCCTCTTCGATCATCAAATATCGAATATAGAATAGATCGAACAGATCGAATGATCGGATTTATATAAATATTTGATGTTATTCGACTGCCTACTTCGCCAGATTGAACCTACCGATAGAAGCCTATGGGAAGACCCCCATAGGCTTCTGAGGCTAAGTCCTTACGATCGTAGCGTTCGATCGTTCGAATCGTATGAATTTTTCGGATGCTCGAATGAAATCCGATCGTACAAATTCATCGATAAATCGAATTGCGAGCAAAATGATAGCCTAAAACAATTCGATAAGCATTCAATGGTCGAATACTTATCGAATTGCAAATTTGGTCGAGCTATTTTCCGGGAATAATAGTAAATTTGCCCCTAAGGGGCAAATTTACTATTATTCCCCAATAAATATTCGTTTTTCCTCGATATTCAATTAGCATTCGATTTTTGAATGCTAATCGAGTAGTTTTAGGCTACCCTTTTATGATCTTCGATCATTCGACAATCGAATAACGATCGAATAACGATCGTTCGATCATTCGAATGAATTATTCGATCATTCAAATCATCGAAGACTTCGATCGTACGAATCCTATTCGATCAGGAGGAGGGGTTCCCATAGGCTTCTATTACAATTTGGTAGGTTCAATCTGGTGAAGTAGGCATTTGAATAAATTTCAAATTTTAAATCCTTCGCTATTTGATGATCGAATAAGCCTAATTTGCATATTCGACCAATCGAATTAATCCTACAATCGTAATTCGATCAAATTTGATCGAACTTCGATCTATTCACGTGAATTTAGTAAATTGGCCCCTAAGTGTCATATTGCAATATTGCATATGAAAAAAGACATACAAAGACAGACATCCCTGTCCCATAGAATTTATAATCTAAGGGCTCTTACACATGGACATTTTTACCTTACCTGCATTTTTTATGCATTTGACATGCATTAAAACGCAGGTTTGAGCATTCCCTAATTGAATCAATTATATTCTACCAGACTGTACTCATGAGCAATTTTGAGTTGCATTTTACTCCGCTTGCACTTGAGTGTATTTGTATACACAGCATGCAGCATTTTCCTGTGCCTGATGCACATACAGCTATCAATAGAGGGGTGCATTTGGAACAGGAAAAAAATGCACTGAGCTGCATCTGAGTTTCTTTTTGAAGAGGTTGAAAGAGCATTCTTTGTAGGATGGAATTGTAAAGGTATGGAAGGATTTAAGACAAGCGTCAACAGTAATGACAATAGTTGGCAGTTGATATGGTTTATGTGTAATGACAGTGGCTCTCTAAAGGGAGGAGGAATCAAGGAAGTGGCCAACCTTATGAGCGGCTGCAACTGTCCACTGCTGGTGATCAGAAGGAGGTGGTTATGATGGAGAAGAGAGGAAGAGGAGTCATCAGTGTGGTAGTTGAAATTACCTAAATCTCTGGGCTTGTCAGGAAAAAGACATGGCAGACGGTCTGTAAACAACTGTTCCACCTTTGGAGAAATGGTGGAATTGTCACCTCAAAAGAAAAGAAGGATGTGAGAAGTATAGAGATGTGTTTAAGGTGGTAATGAGGGGAGTGAATACCTATTCTCCCTCTGATGGAAAGAAACCCATGAGAAAGATCTGCTTCAATAGCATATTGTCATGTCATATTCAGAGGGCTAGTTTCAGTCAGTGGACAAAGAGATGAAAAGACTGATTATTCCACCAACTGCTCCTTACACATTCAGAAGCTGATACTCTATTACCCACAATAATATCTCATCCAATCATTATGTTGTATTCATGATATAAAGAATAGCATTTGTTCTCAGTGAAGTAAAGATGCCGAACTACAGTATACAGCAAGTTTCCGTTACACCAACGTACATCAGTTATGACGTTATTGGAGGTCCACAAATTATACAGAATAGTCTATTCTTTGGGCACCTGCAGTAGAGTAATGATATATTCTGAAAAGGTAGTAGTTTGAAATAATGTGATTTTGTTAATGTCACAATGCCCTTATTTATAAAGTCAAGCATTGGAAGCCTGTGAGTAGTACCATGCCAATTATGCATACAGAACCCCACAAATCAATTCAAAACGAACAATTTCCTCAGTATACTATGCTTGCAACTCATCATTATTTCTAGGCTTTTAGCTAAACTGTTCCAGCTTATGAAGTTTGTAAAGAAACAAAAATGTTTGTTTTCAGCTTTTTAGTGTTCTCAGGAACAACTTGTATTGGTTTACTGTGACAAATTTGCACAAATGGTGTGCAAATGAGACAGGTTTTACGTGCCCACTGAAAGAGGCAGTTTCATTAAAATTTGCAATTTGCGAAACTGTTTTGTGAATATTTTCTCCTCCATTAAAGTCATAGCATAAGTCAAATGCAGAGTGTGCACATAAATATTCACAATTTGCCCTTTTTACCATATTTAAAAAGCTCTTCTGGACATTGGCAGTGCAAAAAAATAGCAATTCTGTTTGCACTTTACATTTACCACTCTTATCCAGCTTTTTAAATACAGGTATAATCATGTGCAGGGCAAATATATTCACTGTGCGAACCATTCTGCGTGCCACAAAGTTTACAAACGAGCCCCCGTATGTGTTGAGATTCTAACATTCTACCAACATGGATATATTCATACCTTGGAGTCCAATTTGGGCCAGCGTCCAATGTGGCATGCCAGCGTCCAAATCGGCACACCTTGTTAATTGCACCCTAGGCTCGGTGGCCCAGTTCAGGACTGGCCACGGCCTGTAGGTTGGGGACCCCTGTTTTAGTGAGTCTGACAATTTCTCTTTGAAACTGCACTGAACAGCCAGAAAAAGATACAACATTCCAAAACTCAACTGGCTTTTGGCAGAGAGCCCAGAATATGTGGCAGGTGCACTTAGATGCATTTGTAACAATTTAAGATAAGCAAACAATTATAACAATTAGTGATGGGTGAATCGGCTAAAATTTGTTTTGGACGTGGGCGCCCGTGTCCAAAATGAGACACCGGCAAATTTTCGCCTAGGCAAAATTTTGCTGCCGTTTAGCGAATTGCGGGAATTCACCGCAAATTTGCTACAGGCGAAAATTCGCCCATCACTAGTAACAATTTAAGATAAGCAGGTCTATTGGTCAAACTGCGACTGTGAAACTGTGACTTGCAGCTTAAAGGGAAATACACTTTCATTAGCAAAACTGTATTATCATGTAAAACATTGCACTACAACTCAGAAATGTGTTCAAACTTTTATAGCCTGTGAAAATGAATATGTTCTATCTATTTACAAAATGTTAGGAGGTAGGTTAATGCTAGAGGTATATTTATAATATAATATAATATAAACTCTATAAGCATTCATTGAATCAGAATACAACATCAGAAACAGAAAGTAATCAGGCCCCAATTTGTTGGAAGGCCAGAAAGACCCAGCCCTCCCATCCACATATGCTTTTCCAGAGCACTTTTTGTCTGCTAATTCCTAGGACTGAGGAGGAACAATTGTGCATTTGCAAGCAAGAGGAACGTTTAGCATGAGGATCATGAGGATCATGCATAAGTGGGTGGTAGCTGGTGTACGAATGCTGGTCAAAGGGGGCACGTTTATTGTAAATCTGAGGCTGCAAGTGACAAAATGCAACAAAGGATTTTTTCTTTACTGTTTTAACATTGGATAGCCCTATGCTTACCACCTTTCAAGTACGACTTTCTGTTTCCCATCCTTTGTCATGTCCTGCATTTTCCTGCCCAACTATTATTGTCAAAAGCATTACCGGTTCTCTTAAAGGTGGTTGTTCACTTTGAAATTAACTTTTATAATAATACATTTGTAGCTTTACAGAGCATTTGTTTTTTATGGGGCCAGTGAATCCCCTTTTTGAAAGTCAGAAGAATAATAAGGCAAATAATTAAAAAAAAACTATATCAAAGCTAAAGTGAAAGCCGATTGAAAAGTTTCTTCTCATTAGCTATACTATAACATACTAAACGTTAAATGTAAGTTGAACCAATCCTTTAATAGTCCTCTGAACATTCCCATAGATATCTTGTTTCATGGCAATAAAACCTAATGAAACCTATTTTTTTGATCAGACAAAATGTAGCAGGGTTATACTGTATAATGGACTTTCCCCATCAAGCACCTATATGTGGGTATTGTATGGGTGGATTTTTCCTGGTTCTCCAGTTTACTGAGTAATAGCTTTATTATTCTAACTTGTACTATATGGATTAATAAAAGTGAATGAGTTGAAGTACTGAGATTTAGGGGCAGATTTACTAAATTTGTGTGAAATTTGATCGAATTTTCAGATTCGAATTTGAATTTTCGAATAACTTTTTTGGGGACTTCGACCATCGAATTTTTATAAATTCTATCGATTCAAATGATTCGAATAAAAATCTATTCGATCATTCGACCATCCGATGGTTTTACTTGCCCTTTAAATATTAATTCGAATCCCTAGTTTGCTAGATTAAACCTACCGAATTGCTTTATAACCCTATGGGAAACTCACATAGGGTTATTTCTGCATTTTTAGATTGAATAAAAAAAATTCGATTGAATGGTTACAATCATTTGAATCGTTCGATTCGAACGATTTAAACGTTTGATCGAATTTTTTATATTCGATCGTTCGTTTGATCGGATTTTGCTAAAACCCTTCAAATTCGACCGAAGGGTTAAAATTCGACCAAAATTCGATTTGTCGAATTCGAGGGTTGCCCCTTAATGATGGGCAAATTAATTTGCCAGATTCAAATTTGAAGCAACTTACGGAATTTCACCGCTGGCGAATAAATTCATGAACCTGACTCAAAAATTTGCCTAGCCAAAAGATTTTTTGGAGAGGTCCCTATTCTATTTGGAATTTTCTGTGGTTTGCGCTGGAATTAGCATGACAATCCATTTCAAGCTTCTCAGGCAAAAATCCGGAAAAATTTTATCTTTTCGGGAAGAAGCATGAAAAAAATCGAATGGAAAAAATTTGTGGGTTTTCGCTCATTTATTGTTTTCCCCTGATCCGATTAAATTATGCTTTTAAAATAATAAATAAGGTCAAATCATGGATTCTAATTCATCCAGACCTTTTTAAATTCAATAATAAAAAAAATTTCATATTTTGATACATAACCCCCTTGGTGACAATATTTACCTTCTGCTGATGGATTTTATGGGTTGGTCAGTGACAGGAGTTGAAGACTTGAAGTCTAAGCCTGATATCATTAAAAAAGAACAGCAGCTAA
The DNA here is from genome assembly GCA_024363595.1 of Xenopus borealis. NCBI lineage: Eukaryota > Metazoa > Chordata > Amphibia > Anura > Pipidae > Xenopus > Xenopus borealis. Next base: position 108,134,403 of record CM044440.1, read on the forward strand.
GCTAATCAGAAACCTTAAAACATAGTATAATGACCTCATTATGTATTTTGTTTCTTGGCAAAAGTCTTGTATGAAAAATACGTGTCAAAATATCTCCATTTGATTTATAGGGTTTGAACACTTTTTATTCCAGTAAACCCCCTTGTGAATTAATTGGAATACAGAGAACAGACATTGTAAAGAACAGAAGATTACAACATAAATAACAAACTTTATATTTATTTAGTAGCTACTAAGAAAGCAATGTTTGGGCCAGACATTATGAACATACGTTGACCAGACTTTTACTTGAGAAAAAATTTGATACCGATGTGTATGTATGCATGTATGTATGTACGTATGTTCAGCCATTCTGAAATACTTCCTACACTGGCCACCATCATTAACGGGATTATGTCATGGGGAATGACATTTTTTTTCAAAATGCATCAGTTAATAGTCCTACTTCATTAGACTTTTGCACTGAAATTCATTTTTTCAAAAGAGCAAACAGAATTTTTTATATTTACTTTTGAAATCTGACATGGGGCTAGACATGTTGTTAGTTTCCCAGCTGCCCCAGTCATGTGATAAACTTCAGTCTCCACTTCATGCTGCACTGCAAGTCGGAGTACTCTGACAACCCCCCCAGCAGCCCATCAACAGAACAATGTGAAGGTAACCAGAGTAACCTACTGTAGATAGGTATAAGAGAATAACAACACTCAATAGTAAAAAGTAATGTCCCACTGTGGCTCCTTTAATTGCATTAAGTAGGAGAAACAATAGCCTGTCAGAAAGCAGTTCCATAGTGCAGCACATGACCAGGCAAAATGACCTGCTGAGATGACTGCCTACACACCAATATCACAAATAAAAAATACACTTGGTTCAGGAATGAAATTTGACATGTTAAAGTGAATTACTTGCAGTGTAAACAGCATAATTTAGAAATAAAAATAATAAAAATCATGACAGTGATGACAAGAGTGAGGTCTGCTCTCTTTCTTATTTTAATCTAGATTCTTGCACAATGGTCACACTCATTTAAATTATACATAAAACGCACTAATATGTAACACCCGGATACCCTAGTTCAATGCACTCCTTCATGGAATTTCTGAAAGACAATACAATAAAATGTTATTGCTTAGGACATCTTTTATAATAATTATTGAAAACCAGAGACATGATGAAATTTGTCTCTTTTAATAAAAATACTTAGTAAACCAGAAAAAGCATCTTTTTAGGTGTAATCTGTGTTTTTTATTGACTTTGGGGCAAATTTACTAAAACTCACCCATGAATCTATTCGAAATTCGATAAGCATTCGACTATCGAATGCTTATCGAATAGTTTTAGGCTATGAATTTGCTCAATATTCGATTTCTTGATGAAATCGTACGATCGAATACCGATAGTTCGATTTCATGAAAAAATCGTGAAATTTCCTGCGAGCCTCTGAAAAATTTGTACGATTTGAACGATCGAAAGATTCGATCGTACGAATGGTATTCGAGCAGGACTTAGCCAAAGAAGCCTATGGGGGGGGGGGGTTCCCATAGGCTTCTATTGCAATTTGGTAGGTTCAATCTGGCTAAGTAGGCATTCGAAGGATTTAAAAATTTTGATTCCTTCGATCATCGAATATCCGATCATTCGATAATTCGGTATTCGATGATCGAAGAGGCCAAATATGAATATTCGAATATCCGAAAAAATCATACGATCGTAATTCTATCATATTCTATCGAACTACGATCTGTTCACGTGAATTTTGTAAATTTGCCCCTTAGCATACTGTATCTTGAAGTTACAGGAACTAGCTGCCAGCAAAGATCTTTTCTAAGTACTGTAAATCATGAGGTCTTTGCCCAAACCCACATTGGTGGAGCATGCTTGTATAAAGAAATATAAGTGAAGAACTTAACGTTATGGATATACAAACTCCATAGATGAACCTTCACAACAATAAAACTGTTGTTCCAATAACTTTAAGCCCAAAAAAGGAGGTACTTTTTTATCATAATCCTGAGTCTGGTTCCACTTTTCTTTTAAATTATATATTTTGTATTCCATTTATATTATTATTGTATTAGAGGGTACAGAGAAGGGTGACTAAGCTTGTAAAAGGTATGGGAAATCTCAGCTATGGAGATGTTCACACTGGAGAAGAGGTGCTTAAGGGGTGATAAGATAACTATATATAAATATATAAGGGGATCATATAATAATCTCTTTAATGCTTTATTTACCAGTAGTTCTTTGCAGCTGACTCAAGGTCATTAATTAGAAGAAAAGAGGTTCCGCCTAAATATTTGGAAGGGGTTTATTACTTTGAGAGCTGTGAAGCTGTGGAATTTTCTCCCTTAATCAGTTGTACTGGCTGATACATTAGATAGCTTTAAAAAGGGGTTGGATGGCTTTTTAGCAAGTGAAGGAATACAAGGTTATGGAAGATAGTTCATAGTTCAAGTTGATCCAAGAACTAGTCATTGCCATTTTGGAGTCAAGAAGACATTTTTCCTTATGCCTTCCTCTGGATCAATAAGCAGTTAGGCAGGTAAAAAAAGTTAAAGGGTTGAACTTAATGGATGTGTTTTTTTTCAACCTAATTTACTATGTTATATCCATATATGGCTACTGTATATTTCTTTTTGGGGACCATAAATCTCCTTAAATCTTCATATTTCTCTGCCTATGACTGGTCTTAATAAAACAACAAAAAATATGTCTCCAGTTGACTATTCAAGGATACTGCCCTGGATTGGAAGAAACTCAAGAAAAACTTGTTATATATGTATTCCAAACATATATGTCAACCATGTAATCAAAATGTACATAAGGTTTCCCTCTTCAGTAAAGTGCACTGTTTTTTTGATCAGTCAGTAGTGGAGTGGTTCCTGGCAAGAATGCACTCACTCTAATTGAACTGGTGTGTTTCCTACATTGTATGTAGCTACATGTGCATCCATCTACAGATCACTTTACCAGAATGTAGTAATGATTGCGTATTATGATAATTGAATCTGAGTTGGTAGTTAGCTGTTCAGGAGTTGTTACCATTTTACTGACACAACAGTTTAGAAAAATGGCACTTGCATGAAAGCTCTGCATGTCAATGTGTTCAAATCATTTAATTCATAAATGAAAATAGCCCAATGTTAATCTAAATGTAGGTCCTGTTTTCAAATGTATATGCTGTTAGCTTAACATCTAATATTGGTCATCCTTATAAATAGGGCAAAGTAAAAAAAAAATTGTACTTTTAGGAGAGCACCCTACAAATGCTAGAAGCAAACGCTAACAACGTGATGACAATGGATTCAATGGTATGGTAGTGGAAGCTACTGGCTAAAAATTACAATTAAGAGTGTTTTTGCATGGCTAAACCACTGCCAGGGACAGGAAATATTTGTTATTTAACATAGAAATCCGTGTCAAGACCCTTACTACTGCTTGGATGACAGCCCTGAACATACGTTTATTGCTCTGAGCATCTCAAATATTCTAAGAATATTAGTTATTCCAATTTGGAATTTTTACCACAAACAATTGCATTTTTCTTATAGTTCCTGAATTCACAATTGTCTTTGTTATTTATCAAGTATAAAATCCATAAAATCCACAAATTCAAAGGTACACCAAGTAAAGGATGTCAAGTTCATGTAGAAGACAATGGAAGTTGCCTTTCTTTTGGAGGTTTTCAGAAAATGTTTGGGGTTTTGTTTTTGCAGAGACTACTATTCCACAGGCTAAACATTCCAACTCCATCATTGTCATCCTATTTTTGATTCATCTCCAAATATTTTTTTTTTTTAACTAAATGTTTTCCTGCCACAGATACTTTGCCAAAAGAACATGCATTTGACACAAAGCTGAGCCTCACTAAAGTGCTGGAGGAACGGATCTCACGAGGCTGGACTGTAACTTTCTGAACTGTAAGAATTTTCCAATAGCACACAGGTCTAAGTGATTTCTTCAAAATTTATTGTGCGGAGTGCAGATGCAACGTTTCGGAGACCAAACTCCTTTGTCAACTTTCTGAACTGTGCCAGTGGTTATTAACCATGAACAGAAGGTCAATTAAACATCCAAACAGAGATTATGATGTACTTCCTTTGTACAACATACAGAGACAGCGTATAGAGTACATAGACACAGTTTCAGTTGTGATTATAAGCCAGTGCAAATGCGATAAATGAAAATGAAAGTGTAGCCTCATCACACAAGCCCTCGGTTAAATGGGTCCAATTGAATGCAGCTGAACTATAAATAATGGCCATTATCAGTTATCAGCTGTGGCCCTTAGAATAGGTGAATGACGACTATACTCCAATACCACTACCAGTGTTTTAACTCCACAATACAGGACTCATCTATGGCTGCACAAAAATGGGCAAATCCATAGTGTGAATTGGTACATTTGCATAGTTGCACAGGGCACTACTGCGTGCATTCAGCCTCTAAACACAGAGGAAACCTGTGGTTACCATAACACCAAATTGCACAGGGACCTGTATGTATTGATTGCAGTGCATTTGCATCTAAAAATCACCTACAGACATAATTTTGACATGAAGCAACAGAAATGGTGAAATGCAGCCCAACTGCATTCGATTACCGATCAGTTGTAAGCCCCATTGCAGCTGCAAGGCTGCATTGTAGGTATAAATACAGATCAACTTGCATACAAAATTGTGCACTCATAAATGAGCCCTTACTTCTCTTCAGTGGCATACAAAACTTCTCCTCCTAGCTGGCCCTATTACTTGAGTGTTCTACAACTGGGGCTATGCTATTGTTCACTATACTTTATTTACAGGACCCAGTTTCCCTGTTGGTTTCATTGAGGCTTAAGGATTCTTCAGTAGTGAGATCTTCCTCCACATCTGGTCCTCCAGCACATCCACCCCCTTCATAAAAATATCCATGTTTTCTCTTCCATGTTATAGTCTGGGAATTTACCACACTATTCTTATGCCATTAAGAATAACTTATACTAGCCTTACCCAATTATCCAATGGCACCACAACCCATGCAGAAACTTGGCTTACTTAATGATTTTGTCCCATTGACTTTGTCCTCAATCTTGTGCCTTCTCATCTTTCTTTTACAGTGAAAAAACAGACAATATCCCCAATAAGATAAATGTTCCAAGGCTATTGTTTGTTGCATTGTTGCGCTCATATTCACTGACCTGTCTTCAGAATGTATGCTTGCTGGCCATTCTCTCACATGCCTTGCCTCTGCAGGTTGTCTCTCATTATTGCCTCTTTTGCCTTTACTCCTATCATACCCTTATCATTACTTTTATAACACTCCTGCTTGCACTGTACTCTTAGGGCAAGGCCAGCTTGTTCACACGCAGCGGCGCAATTTTAAAAGTCGCTCAAAATTGCCTGGAGAGGAGTTTCTCTTTATGTTCTCATATTATTTATTAATAAGCAAATTTGGATGTTTTGCTGCATGTACTGTTATATTGTGGTTTTGGTACAGTTATATAGTATAAACATGAGAGTGTTTGCATGTTATTATTCATTTTAAATGCATGTCAAATGCTTGATCCAGGGAATCTTTCCAATCACAATGGGGTCAGAAAGGAATTTTTTCCCTCTTGAGGCATAACTGGCAGGCTGGGGTTTTTGTCTTCCTCTGGATCAAAACGGTTGATATTTAATAATGTATTTAAAGTTTTTATTTGTCACCTCAGTGGTAGGAGCTTTCCAGAGAACAGCACAGATACATTTAGAAGAGTGAGAAAGGAGGTTCTCTCCTGTGACTGCACAGTGGGTTGATTGATACAGAAGCTACTACTGATTGTGCTAGGTGACAGCCTGGTTGGATTTCCTATCATGGACACTGCAGATGACGGACTGACAGCAGGGTTGCTGATCTTCTCTCATGGTGGGAGATGCAGCTCCTGCTTGAAGCAGAGTTCAGGCCATCCTCTCTGTAGGAAGAGGCAAACTAATACTCAGTGGTGGATATAATGACATAGTGCTAATCTCAGGTGAGGAGTTGCAGAGCACAGTAGCGATCCCTTATGGAATTCTGGATTTGAATATTGCCATGGAGTGAGGCTGGCAAGGTCCTATTTATTTGATGAAATGTTAATAAATGCTGTGGCCATTTTCACCATTTCTGGCTCCTGGTGTTTCATTACGGTATGTAACAATGGGGTTCAATGGGATACCTGAAGGCTTAGGGTCTATTGAGGAGTCCCCTTGTCAAATGTTTTCAGTACATAGCTGTTCTTAATTATATAAATCTAATCCCTGGACCTGAGCTATCCTGTTTCTTTCTGTACAAATTAATATAGCTACCTGTAGAGCTTTGTGAAATAATAAATGCAATACAATGCTAGATATCAGCAAGGATGCTTGAAAAGTACTGCATACAATGCAGTAAAACTAGCTGTGTTACATAAGGATAAATGTGTTAAAATGAATATGAAGTCTGCCCCAGCCTGCTTTTCATTTAACAGAACATAAGATTTGCCAGAGGATTTTAAGGTTTAGCACTTGTTCATCCTACTGGGAGTTAAAACCGCGCTAACCTACAATGTTTTGATTAATATACTCCCTGTTCTTTTGTAGCACAAGAGAAAATAAATGATTAAAGAAATCCCCATGGCTTAAAGTTGGTAAAAAAAGAAAGACAAAGATTACCATTTTGAGTTTATATAGTTGCTGATGCAAATTTTATTCTACTTTGGCGGAAGGAGAACATAACTGTCCTGTGCTCTACACCAGTTTTTTTCTTCTAGTCTATCTGGAAGAACCAAGGCCTTCTCTAGCAAAGAGCAGTCTCAGACTTTGCTCTAAGCATCTTAAAGTTCAGGGGTGTAGTTTGAGATGTTAACAACTGTGATGCTTTCTTGCACAACAGCTATTTCATATTTAGAATATAAGGTTGGCTCTGGTCAAGATGTGCTCTTGTAATGCTTTCTCTCTTGCTTGATGGCAGCCGATTCCTTAAGACCACCATTAGGCTAATGTTAATATTTATTTTATGGCCACTGGGATTACGCTGCTCTGGCTCACTCATTGTTATGCAGGAGGTTTGACTTATTACAATAGATTGTTTATTAATATAGAGAAATATGTATCAATGGGAGTCACAATTCTTTAACGAGAACTAAACCCTAAACATGAATATGGCTAGAAATGTCATATTTTATACAATGCACTAGAATATAGGTTCAGCATCTCTGTAGTGATAATGATTCAGGACTTCAAAGCCACAGTCTCCATCTTGTATTTTGTTAGGAGTGTGAGTAACACTCGCTTACAGTGCTTTGAGCAGCTGCGAAGAAGCCTAGGGATCATCGCAAATCATCAGAAAATGAAAATGAGGTTTCCTGTCATAGAAGCTGATGCTACAGGACTGTTTATTACATTCTGGTGCCAACTGAACTGTTTTCTGAGCTGCCCTGTATTAATAATTAATAAGTAATAACAATCAGCCTTATATTGCAATATTCATATAATATAAATGCAATCCAAGACATCCAAATGCAAGTTTTGGGTGCTTCATGCAACATGTCCTATATTTAATATCAGAACACTATTTGTCTCTTTTTGCCACAGGCCCCAGGAGATGTTAGCCAGAACATAATGTTCCTAGTGATCGTCAGCTCAAGTATGGGCAGGAGAACATTTCCTTTTACAGGTACAGAAGATGACTGTCTTAGGGCTAAACTCCAAAGGAGACTTTGTAGGATGGTGTCAGATTGACAAAAGCTGTATCTTCATCCAACAAGATAAAATCTGATGGTGTCTGTTTATTTCCATTGAAATACATTGACTGTAGGATGTACAGTAGATATATGAACAAACTGTACCATCTGACTTTATCTGATCCAACTTTACATTCTAGCTATAGGGAATGAGATTTTGCAGGATTCCACAAATCTTACAATGTTGCATGGTGTTGCATGGATCCGATAAAATCTGACGCACACAATCTTATCAAGGTCTCCAGTGGAGATTAGTCCTAAAATGCATAAAGAGGTCATTATAATATTATAAAAGAGTACAATACTTTATAGTGCCAGACTGGGGGGGCAGGCCTGCAGCTTCAGGGGCCCCCCACAACATCCACCGTCCCACCTGTCAGACTCAAGCACTGCCAGGGTCTTGTAGTGGGCTAGAAGAGGGAGTGCAGTGTCCTGCCAGCCCAGTCCGACCTTGAAAATATTTGTGACTGAGAAATTGGGACTTTAACATTGGCTGGACTGGGCTAACCCTCAAAACTACAAAACTATTAATTAACATTAATTCTCATAAAAACTGATGTGTATTCTGTATGTCTTTTTTCTCTTTCTGTTAGAGAGCATAAGGTACAT
>CM044440.1:108195807-108206825 GCA_024363595.1 Xenopus borealis
CAATTTTACAATATGAATTTCTAGCTTAGGAGGCTCCACTGACAATCCCACAAATCAGCCCTTGCATGACCACTTTTTGAGCACAAGTAGCCTCTGTATCATTCTATATTGTTTAATCTAAGACATTCAGTATACAAAGAAAAATTTGATCTTATAAAAATTGGGCTTAGTATAGTAGCTGTTAACATATCATTGTACTGTTGATAGCAATTCAAAGCTTAGAGACATGCTATATCAGCGACACATAGTACTAGGAAAGACGTTTCCTGTATGCAAACATAGATCAGCCCTGGCCTGAGAGATGTGTTTCTTCTTGCCAAAGCACTGAGTCATGTAGTTGGCGGAGAGTTTCTGGAGATTCAAGGCTAGTATGTCTCTTCTATTAATTAGAAGCTTTTGATGTGCAGTTCCTATGTCTCCACTTAACAATACCATTCCCTTTAATGGTTTGATGTGCAGTTCCTATGTCTCTACTTAACAATACCATTCTCTTTAATGGTTTGATGTGCAGTTCCTATGTCTCTACTTAACAATACCATTCCCTTTAATGGTTCAATACTTATTATAAAATTATCTTTTTTATATGTTTTGCCAGAGCAGGCAGCTCATAAAATCTCCCAGATGTCGCAAATAGTGATGGTCAAATTTATTCAGCAGGTGCGAATTTGCAGTGAATTTCAGTGTTTCGCCAGTGGCGAATACATTTGCAGAGAAAAGTCGCAAAAAGTCGCTTGCATCAAAACTGCCACGCATCAGAACTATTTGGATGCACATTGACTGTAACCCTGGCATCATATTTACACGAGCATCAGAACAGGACAAATTCGCTCATCACTAGTTCCAAATCTTAATAATATAAGTAGTGATGGGCGAACCGGCTGGCGCCCAAAAATGGATGTGCGCGTCCAAAACGAGACGCCGGTGGATTTTCACCAGGGCAAAATTTCGCCGGCGTTTCACGAATTTATGCGCCTGAGGCGAATCACTGGAATTATCGGCAAATTCACCAATCACTAAATATATTATGTTCAGATTGTCCTCTGTATGATAAGCTCTTTGCAGCCATAGATTTAAAATAGTGTCTTGTGTAAAGATATATATTACATTTATAACTACTCACACAGTAGCATATCCCACCTGTTCGTTGATAAATGTATTAATGTATATCAGATATTATATATATGACTTAGTAGAATGGAGGAGGCAGAGAAGCAGATCTTCGCTAAAATTCCTTTATTGGAAGTGTATCAAAATTTGTATAAGCTATTATATATAACAGCGCTACGAAACAAGTTGGCGCTATAGAAATACATGTTAATAATATATATATATATATATATGACCCTCTGTGTTTAACTATAATCCAAAATAATAAGAAATGGTCTAAATAAAGTGATAATGATGTTTTCAGATGAACAGTGAGATTGTGTGCCAATGAAGATTAAAAAGTATAAAAAGTATTGCATTTCAGAGTGTATAGGGTTTTTACCAAATATCAAGGCAGGGTCAATCCAACCTGGCAAGCCACTACGCCCCCCCACCCCCAATTGCATCTGTGTCTTCCGTAGTGGAGGACAGGGGAGGAAGGGAGAGTGAAAGAGGGGAGGGATGGGAAAAAGGCAGAGAGAGGGAACAGTGGTAGAGGGGAGCAAACATGGACTAGGGGTAGGCAGAAGACATTTTAACATGTGCAGTCACCAAGCCGTTCCAAATGCCTAATGGAACGGGTGGCATAAATACATTTTTAAAGGATAAAACATCTAAATATAAGGAACAGCACATATAAAGTACTTGCTCATACAAAGTATGGGAAATATGACATGAATTCATATTAATGCCTGTGAAATTATCTCTTATGATATACGTCTGGTTTATATGACTTTTGCATAAAATTACCCCTGTGTTTAGTTGTATCCTCCCATGGATCAATAAGGATGTTTCAACAAACTGCTAATAACAAATATTTATTTCAATAACAGTAATCACAACATGATAAAACCCATCATTTTTCCATTTAAAACTTCACATATGAAATCCATCACTGTTTAATAAAAATATTTCCCTGAGGTAAATTGAAATAATGTTACTGATACCGTAAAATGCAGGATTTTTATTTCATCCGAAGATAAATCTACAATCAAGTGTAGTTTTTATTGTACAAAGTCATGTTGCCTGAAAGATTCTCCCTCACTGTAAATATGTCTGTTTTTTATTCTGAGCAATGAAAACTGACACGAATGGAAAACGTGCCAAAGAGCAAGAACCTTTGTGCGCTCGCTTAAATAACATTCCCACTGTATTACTCCTAAGCAAGGGAAGGGTGGAGTGGCCATTTTGAAGCTCTCATGCAAAGTTAATATGCAATCTTATAAAACTACGTCTCTCATCACCTTTGTTAAGCGTCCAAATTTCACAGCTCATCTATATCTTGTGCTTTGACACCAGAACATCATAAAGTGCAAGTGTTTGGCAGGGCTGCTCTCACCTCATCTCTGGGTACTTTACATTGCAGTGAACCCTGAATGGGTTAAGCTAAAATGACTGTGATCTAGTTTAACATCCAGATGTAGAAGGTGTGCTGGCGCTGGGAGAAACCATTTCAGTGCAATCCCATTGGAAATAAATAAGCAAAGGCAGCATTCTGGCTTTTGGAGAACAGATGACTCTTCTCTTCAATCTGTGGATATTCTCCCTGGATAGCATGGCCGTCAGCTACATCTGCTTGCTTACTCACAGTGCATATATAATCCACTAGCAGACAAAGCATCCTACACAGTCCTGATGTATAAACCATCAGGGGAAATAAGCAGTGTATGACGCCAGATATGTACTCAATGCACTGGTATGTTCCAACTTCCAAAAGCTTACAATTACTTACTGTGGTTAAAAATAATTCTTCCTGTGGCCAAGCCTTCCCTTCTGTGAGGAATGCGTTGGATGGATCAACATAATAAATAATGCAGAATAAGCCCCCAAGGGAAGGAAGGAAAAGAAAGAGAAATATACAGTACTCTTTAGGAGAAATGAAATATATGCTTTTATAATACGAATGAAAGGGGTTGGAACACAAATAGTAATCTTTGGTTTTATGGAGAAAAATGTCTGTAAAGGGCACAACTCCAAAAGGAAAAGCACCTGGATGCCGAGTTGTAGTTCACCATTAACCATAGAAAGAAACCAGCACCTACAGGTTTGGGAAATAAAAGAAAAGAAAAATGGTGGCAAAACCAGCGTTTCATAATGTTCATACGTTCTAAACAAGATCTTGATAAATATCTTGATTTAGATTGAAACATTGATTTCACAATAGGTTTTTCACTATTTTTTCAAATCCTGTGAGTGCTTGACTTGCTGGTGAGTTTGTTAAAAATTTGCACAAAAGTTCAAGGGAAGCCCTGGTCAAAGACCAGTCACTCACATTGTTCCTGCAAGGAAGGTGGAGATGCCATTTCAAAAGATGCATTCTACATAACGTTTCCAGATAGCAGACACCTTACCTTGATTCAGAGAGAAAAAAATACAAACGCTTGTGAAAGCACTCCAAGGCCAACGATAGGTAAACTTTTTTTGTAGGCAAATGAAAAAATAGGGCTATCAGGCACTCAAATAAACGCATGGGTCCAAGGATATGATCAGCCCATGATTAAGTATCATGCAGGTACAAAACATGTAGGGCTCATGGAGATGCACTTGTACTTTTGTTTTAATGTTTTAAAATCTACATCAATCCCATCTTGCATGTTTTTGTAACAATTTTTGGCTATATCATTATCAGTTTCTACATAGTTTCAAAAGTGAGCTTCCTAAATAATCAATGTGGTTGTGGCACTCTTATGGAAGCTTCATTGACATATAAATCCTTTTTGAACATGGGTAATTTATTGGCGAAGTGACACAACAGGAGAGTTGGAGCAACGTATTCCACAGAATAGAAGAAGTCTGGGTGAAGTGAGAACCATGCTTAAGATTTTTTTTTTTTTTTACATTTTAAAGAAGCATTATCCCTCCATACACCATTATCAATAATTTATAAAGTACACACAGTGCATTCATAGACGTTCCCAACTGCATCAGAATAAACTGACACATTTCAGGATGAAGGAGCTGCTTGTTCTTCTTTTCTTGAACAAATTAGAAAAAATTAACAGCACTAAGACTTAAGAGTTTAACATAAATAGGGTTTCTAAACCAATCAAAGCACTACTTTATATTTGGAAATTATGAATGTTTGCATATTGCTTAAAACAGGAAATAGTAATTTCCGTTTTTGCAGTAAACAATTTTGCTACTACTTTTATTAGGGTCTTTTTGACCTTAAGGTCTTCTTTATTCAAAGACTGTTCTTGACAAAGCCTCAACAGGAGGCTGTAGTTCATCCAAGAATCAAACTTAAATAAGGCTCTGTTACCAAAGCTTCCATTTACTAGCACTGCATGCCTAATCATTTTAAGTCATTGCAACTTGTTATAAGGCTTGGCACTTGTATTTAGATTTAATTTTTGGGGGGCGGAACATATCACATCACTTATTTTTAATAAGAATAATATGTAATACTTTAACCCAGAAAAGATGATCAAACTTATCCAGTTTAATTTCATGGAAAACCAAGCAGAAAACGTTTATATATGTATATTTTGCTAAAAGTCTGCGTGATGCATTGTAGTCAAAAGGAATTTTGTCCAAATGCATTAAAGTCAATGGGCATCCGAATAATTTTGATGCGTGACAATTTTTATGCACAACTTTTTTTGCCCAAATGCATTAAAGTCGCCATTTTGCCTGTATAACTCAGGACAGGGGGCGGAGCTGTGATTTAATGGGATGGGGATGTGACATGACAGGCCTGTGATGTCGGGGGGGCTAAGGCATGGAGATCGGCAATTGGCCGATCGCCACATCAATCATTGCGAATCCTTCATGGTTTTCCTAATTTGGAAAACTTGCCAGGCAGTTTTGACCTGGACAGCCCTTCAAAAACCTGGTAAAAACCGGACAGGTGACAACCTTCGTGTGACCACACTATTCATTGAGACATTAAGATTTCATCTGCACTCACCCATATAAATATATTAAATAAATTAAGACATTTTACGTAAAAAAATGCATCTCTGGTCTGACCAGTTTTACACTCATTTTAATCTGTGTATTTTAGCAAACTTTATATTTTACTAAAGAAACCATCTCACTGAATAACATTCAGTGCCCAGGATGAATATGAAAGTCCACAGCTTTATTTACACAACACCAACAAATAGTATGGTATATAAAATAGTAACAAGCCACCCAGGAAATGCTTGTTTACAAAAACTCCATAGAAGTTTAGGGGCCACCTGCTATACCAGCCACCAGGCGCAGTCACACCCTATGGCCAAGTGAGAACTGGTAAGCCTGCCTTCTGGGACCACTACCCAAGAAGATTCTGATTTCAGGCCTTGACTAAGAATCAAAATATGCCCTGACATTTCAAACACACAAAGGCCCAATAAATAGTGATTGTCTGTGGCATTTTCTAGCAGCTCTTCTGGCATTTGCCTGAATACACAGATTGCCAGTCTGGACCTGGCTGAATTGCACAAGGGAACAAAACCTCCCATAATTACTTAGGGATATTTTACTCTGTGCTCCCAAAATGGAAGGGGAATCACACAACTCTCAGTAACCCCTCCTTAAACCATGGCCACACTGCAACCCCCCCTTCTTTCCTACCCCAGACTCTTAACCCAAACAGCGTTTTCCCTGCCTTACTAACCTGGTCAAGACTTTCCCTTCCTTTTAACCCTTTGAAGCTCAATTTGCTTGGACACATTTTATATATAACTGAATAAATGGTTTTAAAAATTTGCAAATTATCTTACAAATAAACATTGGGGCCATATTAATTGTGTGGTGTGAAAAATGGCTAAATAATATGCCACACATCAACCTTAAAAAGGTCTGAAGCATTGTAAAATAGCGATGGAAAATCTGGCATTTGCATGGTGTAAAACATCACACACCTTGATAACTTTGCCATATAATTCACACAGTTTTTACACAATTATTCCATCAAATTTTGTTTTACACAGCCTAATAAATCGTCTCCTAATTGTACCCAAAAATCCCAATTACTATACTCATACAGTATAAGCCAGTGGCATCAATAATGGTATGTGAAATGACAAAGCTTCAAAATGTGATTATCCATTGGCATATGCTATTATAAAGATATATTTATATAAAGAAATGGCTTTATTTATATAAAACTGTGTTTAAATACAGGCTGTTTATGTTAAATACTTTTATAGTGACCTGATCGCTTGTTCATAGGAATAGTTTCCTGATTATTCCTTACTGTACATGATCATGATATTTTACTTAACACTTTATTTTTCTATACATTTCATTTACCTCAACGTTCCTTTATATTAAATATTATATTTACGCAAACATTAAATTTTCTCCACATTCCAAATAGGAAAACTATGAAACTGCAGTATAATATGCTAGAAGGAACCACCGTGCCTTTGTCCATAATAAATGCACACACTATTTAATTTAAGACATTAATATTGATTAACATTAATCTATGATGGGACCTTCAGCAGTGCAAGTGAATATAAAGAAATAGAGATCATAAAATCTATAGCAGGTAACCAGTTAAAGGGATACGCCAGCAGCTTCACTAATATCTTGATGTGTTTCCAAGAAGAACTAACACCAATACATTTTGGCAAACGTACATTTATGGGATTTCACTTCTCTTACTATAAGTAAATTGTATTATAAAAAAATTAAATGACTGCTCCAACACACTTTCAGGTTTAATGGAAAATAATATTTTTTTCCAAGAGCACCCAGATGTTCTACTTATACAACATATTGCAATTAACTTTTTTTTTTTGGACCACAGGAAGGGTTTTTTTTGTACTGCTTGCAACTAGTGTTGTCAAATATCTCTTGCAGCAGAGGGGGGAAATAATGTCACTTCTAATAGGAAATCTGCTTCATTTCTTATAGAGCCTTCTCTGTGTTTCATCCAACACTTCTGTGGCATGAGCATGTGTAGAAAAGTGTCCACCTGCCATTCCATTGCTTTACTTTAGGGAAAATGTTTAGCACCTGCTGAAAGCAGAGTGCTTTGAGATTTATGTCACTATGGTAGTTTTAGGAGTGGCAGCAAGCATGCTACCATGCAATAAGCACTGAAACATATTGCTAAGCAAGGAGAACTGTTAACGAAGAAATGTCGAGCCCTTTACTGTTTGAATGGCCTAACGCACTGCAGACGTCTCTAAGCATTGAAGGGGTTAAACCACAAATCACAGGGACTGGAAATAGAAGCAAAGAGGATGTCCCAGCCCATGTGCATCCTGTAAATCTTTTTCAGGTCTGGGTTTTTTAGCCGCACACCTTCTTTATGCTGTGACAAAGTTTCCTATGGGATATTTAGTTACTGAAAAGAGTACAACCTGCCAAATATTCATTTGGAATCATAACTACAGAGCATTCTTTGTAAAGACACTTGGAAAAATAATAAAATGCCTTTTATGACGAACTTTGAAGATATTAGAGCTATTTACCAGAAGACTCATAAAAGCTATTAAAAATTGTGAGAGTGATACAATCGTTCGAACGACACAGAGCAGAAGAAGGTCTTTGTTTAAAAAGTGATTATCGCCCATAATCTGTGCCTTGGGAGGCAGGCAAAAAATGGAGGTGTTGTTGTAAATTATTTAATGTTTCAATGTTGTAGGCTCTATGAACAGCCTTGCTAGCACTGTATGCTTCATTAGTTAGATGTGGTACCTGTTATTTCAAGACACTTGAAGTTTCCTTAACTTGTCTAGTCCATAACTTCTTCTACCAACTTTTCGTAGCAGTTGAATGCACTTCAGTTACTGAACTGTTTAGGTGTTTGTTCTGATCTCCTCTCATGAAGATAGAAAATATTAGTATGAAGTTAGGTTTGCAAGGATGATTAGCAAGGTCATTTGCAAAGAAATAGGGCCGAAGTCTGTAATATAGAATGCAGTTTATGGCTGAGCTCACCAACAATTCCAGCATCCAAATACTAGGAATCATAGTAAGTATGTCAATACAGAGAGCTCTTATCAAGGCTGTGTGTGCATAGACTGGGGTTCAAATGCTGGGAAACACTGCTAGACTGCTGATAAGACATGGTATAATGATCATGCATGACTGAGAACTAGTCCTATAACTGTAAAGGCAGCAGACAAGCAGTGTCTGCTAGACATGCTGAGGTCTGATCAGGCAGCAGGTAAGTGGAATCCAGAGAACAGGGCAGAAGTCAAAATTCACAATAGGCAAGAAATGGGCAGGCTCAGGAATGTTAAGAAAACACAAGGTCCAGGCAGGGGATCAGGAGCCAGGCAGGGGGTCAAAAACCAGGCAGTAGACCAGAAGCCAGGCAGGGGATCAAAAGCCAGACATGGGCTTAAAACCAAGCAGAGGGGTTACAAACCAGGCAGAAGAGCAAGAGCCAGGCAGGGTATCAGGAGTCAGACAGTGGATCAGAAGACAGGCAGGGGATCAGGAGTCAGGATCAGAAGACAGGCAGGGGATCAGAAGCCAGGCAGGTTAGCTTTCAGCTAAGATCGTGGCTAGGGCCTTAACAAGATTGGTTGAGGAAAACAATGGTTGTTAGCATTCTTGACTCCAAAAGTCTCTAATGACTCAAAAAAGTAAAGCACATCATCACATGTTTTTGTGACAGTCCCCTTGATTCCAAAGGAAGGAAACCAGAACACCTAAAGGAGGTGGCTTTGGGAGGTCCTCTGCATATTGTAAATTTATCAAAGCTAGAAAAAAAATGTATACTAACATAATCTTCATCTAAAAATCAAACAAACTTTTGCTGTTGCTAAAATTCTCTTTTGCCCAACCTTGAAGGACTGCAGCGGGTCTTTAATATTTTACGTTACGTTCACAATACGCAAATAAGATTTGCAATTCAATAAAAGCCTAACAAAGAATTTTACATTGCAATAGGAAACCTTTTATTCGCAAAGCTTTGCTCTTTGCAAATTTTATTACATTTCCCCCAAGGAGTCTATATTTTTCATAGGACAACTCAGAAGTATACCTATTTCATACAAATAGTGCATTATGTTTAGGTGGATTGCTGTAAATTCTAGTTTTTGACATTGTGACTACATAGGGTAAACCAAGATATTTTATTTAATTTACTATTTTGAAGCCACCAAAGTTATTGGCAAATATGTCAATTCAATCAGCATTCTCATTAAGTGCATGTGCCCATACGCCTTCTTTTATCTCAATCCCACATTAATAGTGATCGACATTGGAATTTCAGATAGATACCATGGTAGTCAATCACACAGGGAAGACGGACTGACAAGATGGCAAAGTTAGCAGCAGTCTTAGCAGACAAATTATTATTAAATGTCAAGTTCATATGAAAGATGTGCTTTCAGGGCAAAGCAGACAATACAATGTCATCGCTTACAAAATGAGAACAGTCAGAAGGCTGGGGGAAAAATACATCTATATGTGTTCATATATGTGGTCATAAAGTCTGCCCACCAAATACAACTTATATTGATCATCATGTCAGTATACAGCATTTCTGTAGAAAACTGTACATAATGCATATATTTGTGCAGTGGGCAAACAAAAGACAATCCCTTTGTTTCCTTTTCATGAGAAAGAATTCTAATCACTATGATACCATCTGTAGCCATTGAGAACAGTGAACTAGTCAAATTTCGAATGACTGCCAGTTTAAATATGAACAGTAAAAAAAACTGTAATTCTATCTATCTATACATAATATCAAAACAGGGGGGTTGTGGGAGCACTCTAAAGGCTTTAAAGTATATATAAGTATTATAAATGCTAATGCATATACACCCAAAACAGGGGTTATTTTGTTACAAAGTTATGATCATAAAATTGATAAGCCACCATACCACGTTAAGGTAAACCCCGAATGTCTGTTGAATGCTGTTTTTTCACTGAAGACTAAATTAAATATATATAGCTTCTGTCTGGTCAAGGAATCGTTAATCAGTTTCCTGCAAAAGTTCATGGAGGGATAATGGTAGATTATCGCAAATTTGAAGTCACAATTTACTGCAACCTGCAAATATTGTCTTAATGCTGTCCCAAAGTCCCACTGTATGTAAATGTATTTCAAAATAAATAAAGGCGTAAGTAAGAAGCACAACAAATATAGGTCCCACTGTATGTAAATGTATTTCAGAATAAATAAAGGTGTAAGTAAGAAGCACAATAAATATAGGTCTCCATTAGTGCATGATCAGTAACATAGTCATAGGCAAAACTAACAAAAAAGGAACTTGATTTATAAGAGCTCAGACCCTTCATGTAAATATTCTTCTCATGTGGGGTCTGGCCTATCAATAAAGTATAAGTTCTAATGGCATCATGGTCAAGTAAGGTGATAATTTACAGTCCCAGTGTCCTGTATGCAAGTGCAAATGTACTATGGAGCTCAAAATTACATCCTATATAGCTCCTTCACTGAGCTGTTATATCCCTGGCATAGGTGCATCCTGTACCTTGCTGGCACAGAGTAAAGCTTTGGCTGGTACAAGGCAACTTTGTCCTTGCTGCCTGACATATGGCACCTTTGCAACCTAGGCCTACCAATATTCTCTAACTAGAGTGTCTGAATGACATGAAAGTAATAGAGCATAGGGGCTGAGGCGGAGAATAGCTACATGTATCCCATTGCTTGTTCCTTAACAATACAGTGTTTTAGAGCTTAAATACATATTTAAGGCTTCATGGTCTAGGTGAAGGAAGGAGGAGCTGTGACATCACATGATGGGCATCATGGGGCAGGACTATGACATGATGATTAGTTGATCACATTTTAATTGTGCTAATTTGGAAAACTGGGCAGGAAGTTTGTTCAAAATTTAAGCTGGCCAGGTCAAAAGTAGGTGGCAATGCTGAGTGCTGACAAATCCAGGCAGCTGTGTATTAATGGGTGCAAGGGCTTGTGCCTGCAGTTCCTCATGCTGGGAGCATTG
>CM044440.1:108237784-108257524 GCA_024363595.1 Xenopus borealis
TTCATTTGTTTGTTATAGTACATATATATGTGAAGAACCCCATTTAGTGATGTTTTCTGTCTAATGAAATAATTGTTTCATGCATTGCCAATTGTCAGTGTTTCATTCAACTGTTTCATTTCACTCTTGAAGTGTGATTCCTATTTATTAACTGGAGGCTAATTAGAATTAGCAATTTTTGCAAAAAAGAGTTGTATTTGACAACTTAATTATTAAAAACAAAACCGCAAGTTTTATTACATAATTCATCTATTTTCATAAAATAACTGTATAATAATGTCCATTATAATATACATTATTATAACTACTGAGATTGAGAATCATTTTATAAATGCAAATCCCCTTTAATTATTCTTGCGTAGTAAAAGCAGCAAATGAACATATCCTAAGGCCAATTAGCACCGGCACAGTTATCACCAGTTACCCGACCAATCATTTTATTTTATGATCGAACTGGTAGGGTGCTAATCAAAATTATCTTCCACTAATTGGTTGCTACCAGTAGTATCAAGAGTTTCATTAATATAACCCATGTCTGATGTCTGATACATATTTTTTACTACATATACATCAATGTTTTTTCTAATAGAGGGACAGTACTCTATGTTATGCTGGCCATACACGTGCAGATAACGCTACCAATATAGGTCGTTTAGACCGATTTGACAGCTTATCTGCCCGTTTATGGGGGCTTCCGATGAGTTGGATTTTCTTCCGACCTGTCGGAAGCCCAGTGCGCTTGTCGTAAACCGATTGTTCGACCATTGGGCCGATCGTCCTGATTACCCTGATGTAGCTCTGCCAGTTAGTGGCATATCAGGGAAAGATCTGCTTGTTTGGCGATGTCACCAAACAAGCGGATCTTTGCATCTATGGCCAGCTTTAGTTCCTTGCTAGGTAGATAATTAGATCGCCAGTATACACAGCCCATCACTCTAGTGACTGTTTTGTTAGCAGAAGTCTATTAAGCAAGGGGCTATTCTGTGTACTAGCAAGGAACAAACATGAAGTAGCTTAAGTTTTACTGTTTGGTCTGTTAAGTTCATGAAATAACAAAAATGTGATCAAAGCAAAACGTATGTTCAGCACAACCCTGTTCATTACTCATGTTGAGCAATGTGGTATACTGATCCTTTAATAACATATGTATGGTCTAATAAAGGTTTGGGCTATTTATTTCAGAAATCTCATTCAAAAGTCTCCATTTACAAGACTGGTTAATACTTTCGGTTTCCACCTCTCGTTGCTCAAATTCAGATCTGCTAGTTAATATTATGTCCTCTGCTTTCAACTTCCATGCCCACAGTTGTGAGGAAGTGCCAGTAGTTGGGGCACAAAATGCATAAGCTGTCTGCACAATTTTTGCCACAATATCATGATGTGTGCATAAATAAAGTCACAGATTAAGGAGGATGACAGACTCTGTTGATTTCATCCAGAGAACACAATAGACGAAAGTTGATGTGAATGACTGATGGAGAGCTGTGTACTCCAGTGTAGTCTTGTGATTGCTGCTGCCAGGAGAGGAGACATGCCAACACACTTTGGATTAGGGCAAGCTCTGCATCAAAAGAATTCCTTTATTTTCGTTTCTGATAACCTGAAAGGTGCCCTGACCTATTGCCCTATATGAAAATACAGCATGTGGTATATGTGTGACCACTGAACACTCTTCTATTGTTCCATTCATCATGCAATTGCTCTCCTGTAGGTAACCCACTTTTAAGAGACATGGACCTACCTCCTTTGTCTCATGTGCACTTAATTCTTGTTGCTGTGTGAATTAGATTTCCACTGTTTGTCCCTGTCAGGAGCGCCCGATGTTGCTCTGCTCCTCTTCGGTGCTGCGTCCAAGATGGTTGTGCCCATTGCCACCACATGGACAGCGGCACCAGCACAGTGACACATGTGGGTGGCATTACTCCTAAACCCCAAGAGAACTCTCACAGGTTTCTTTTGCCTCTACAGATCCGATTAGCTGCCAAGACTATCATCGGTTCAGCCTCCCTTGATTTTAGGGCAGCAGGGAATTTCATGGACACTAATTTTATCAAATACATGGAGGTTCCTCTGTATCCCTTGAACACTCCTCTGCGGGTTACAGCAATTTATGACAGACCATTAACGTCTGAGATAATCTCCATGTCTATGTGGGAGTTACCTGTACAGGTTGGGACTTTAGATAAAGAGAAATTATCGTTCTTGATTATTACCTGCCCATCTGTTCCTGTGGTGTTGGGATTACTATGGCTTTGTCTACTCAATCCCTCCATTGTTTGGGCTTCCAATCAGATCTCTTGCTGGAGTCCTTATTGCCAGGAACATTGTTTACCTATTACTCCTTTCCATTGTGTGACAACTCATCGACTGAACTTCAGTCCTTGCCAACAGTCCACTGGGATTTTGCCAATGTCCTTTGTAAAAAAATCTGCTAAATTACTTCCTCCTCATCATCACTATGATTGCCCCATCGACCTTTTCCATGTCCCCTAGAGGTTGCACATATCTCCTGTGGAGACTTCTGCCATGAAGGATTACATCAAGGAGAATCTCCAGTGGGGTTTTATTCATTTCTCCATCTCTCTGGCAGGGGCTTGCTTTTTCTTCGTTGAGAAGAAAGAAGTTGGTCTGTGCGCTTGCATTGATTACCGAGGACTCAATAAAATTACAGTAAAAAATCGATACCACTAGCCTATATCTCGCTTTTTGACCAACTGAAAGGTGCCCAGATTTTCTCGAAGTTGGATCTACGCTGGGCGTATGACCTAATCCGCAAATTTAAAGGTGACGAATGGAAGATGGTGTTCAACACTCGAGATGGGCATTATGAATATCTTGTAATGATCTTTGGCCTGTGCAACAATCCCATCGTCTTCCAGGAGTTTGTGAATTACATTTTCCGTGACCAAAGCAAATTTGGAGAAGAGTGCTCTGGTACATAAGACCTTTGCTGATCACAGACAGAGATCCTCTCCTTTGTACAAAGTTGAAGACAAGGTGTGGTTGTCCACTAGGAACATTCATTTAAAGGTTCCTTCTCCCAAGTTGGGCCCAAAGCTTTCTAATCATTTCTCTTCTGATCATCCTCCTTCTTCATCTATTTCTGTGGGAAGTCAACAGGAGTATGAGGTAGAAAAGATCTTGGATTCCAGAATCTCCAGGGGGTCTCTACAGTTACTCATTAAGTGGAAGGGTTTTGGTCCTGAAGAATGCTCTTGTGAGAAACACAAGATGGCGACATCCATTGCCACCACGTGGACAGCGGCGCCTGAGCACAGGCGTGTGATGTCATCATGTTACGTCTGGCATCAAAATTCTAAATAAATGGACGCTAAGGTCAAGACTTCAATGATCGATTATAGGAATTGCTACCTTCGGTCCTGGGTCTTCCTAAATTCTTCTTGAACTTGGAATTTTACTTTTCCACTATTCTGCCTGCTTTTGAACCTCTGCCTGGACTTTGAATACATTTATCCCTGATCCTTATTTGTACTGCATATTTGAACTTTATCCCCTGAAGCTTGGTACTGACAACTCCCCCCTGACAGTCCCTAGGTTTGTATTATTATTGTAATGAAAAAATGTAAAAGATTGCACAGTAGGGTTATATAAATGCTTTTATATATATATATATATATATATATATATATAAATGTCCCACAATGTCTGCACTCTTACTGGATTTAATACGACTGCAGGGTGCAATGGTCAATATTTTCATTCATATATCAATAGGACCTTGAAAAAGACCCTAATGAGGGTCGATGTCGGATGGGCATCAATAAATACATCAATTATTCACAAGACATGGAGTGATGGTCCCTCTATTGATATATATATATATATATATATATATATATACATGTTCATATATAGCGGGAACAGTTCATCACAGGTGGAAATTCAAGTGTATTTCAAGCCTGAAATGAACTTGCGTCCCCTTTATACTGGCTCAGAACTCAAACAAGAATTTACCAGATTAATTTGCAAATATTGCATGGCTTGCTTTTTTAATTCTGTGGAAATATCTTTTTACTAACAGCACAGAGAGAGTGAATGGCAGCCATTGTGCCATCACCCTTCCATTTTTCTTCTGTTACCTTTTGTAAACACTGGAACTCCTGAGATTTAAGACACTTGCCCCTGGATTTCCTTTGCACATTTTTTTTTCAGAGGTCTTATATGTTTGGGAGAAAAACCTGCAGTGCAGCTTTACAGTTTTATTAGAACATTTACTGGACCAAGGATTTCCAGTGGGTTTGTTTGCCTTGGTAACTTGAAGTATTAAGTATCTGATTTCTTGCCTACATCAACTAATCAAGGTGGTGTGGTGCTTTCTTAATTTTTACTACTTCATTCTGACAATTTGTGTTGGATTTTTTCCCAGTCCTTCCGTAGGAAAACGTTAAACAGAATATTGACCTTTGACACTGTGGGCTGCCTGTGTTACTCTGCCATTTAGCGGTGTTTAACTCACCTGAGGTATTGGCAACCAGTCCATTATTTATAAATTACAGTATGTTCAAGTCAGGTATAACATGTTCCTAAGCAGTCAGTGTTAACAGCTTTTGGAGGCATTTTCTTTCCACTGTAGCTGGGACTGAAATGAGGTTCAAGTGAATATAGTCCACCGTACAAAGCCTCAATTTATTCTATGAAAAGAAATACAAATTACATGCACCTAAACTGGCACACAAAAAACACACACATACTGTATGATAGGCAGCAAATTATAATACAATTCCATTGTTCAAACTGTTTATATTTTTCTCCCTTTCTTTCCACAGAGCGCTAATCTGAAGTATTGTATTATTAGTAATTTCATGTAACTGTTTTGTGCATTGCTAAATTCATTTTCTACAGCTTGTATTGATACCGACCTTTTGCAGGGAAATTGTTCTATGCATTTTCAATTACTCAGATTGGAGGAAAAAGTCATCTAATTCTCCTGGCTCCAGTAAACAGCTACAGGAGGCTGTAGCGAATGTCCAGTGCTTGAAATGGAAATTGTGTTATTAGTTATAATGTATTTTAATGCCCTCTATTGAATGCTAAATAGACACTATTTGTTTGCTTAAAACTCTGAATGTTTTATTCTGAAACAAATCTGCACCCTGCAAGTGGAGCCTATTACAGAGACTCTTAGCGCAATTATTACAAAACTTAAAGGAACAGCAACACCAAAAAATGTGTTTTTAAGGAATGACAATAAAATCTAGTGTTGCCCTGCACTGGTGAAGTTGAGTGTGTTTGCTTGAGAAAAACAACTATAGTTTAAACAAACTGCTGTGTAGCTATGGAGGCAGCCATTCAAGCACAGGATTCACAGTAGATAACAGAAATGTTCTGAAGAATCCCATTGTATACTAAAGAGCTTATCTGTTATCAGCTGTGTATCCAGTGCCTTTTCTCCTTTTTCGTCTTTGAATGTCTGCCCCCATGGTACACAGATGTGTGTTTATCTAAACTATAATTGTGTTTCTCAAGCAAACACACCAATTTTACCACACCAGGGCAATAGTACATTATATTTTCATTACTTTAAAACACGTTTGTGTTCCTGTTCAACCTATCACATGCTTCTTTGGGTGAGAGTTTTAAGGTCTTAGCACAGGACTGACTACTCTTCTAATAAAGGATTGCTGTTCAATCTTTGTAAAGCCCAAGAAGGGTGTCTTAAGCATATCATAAAGATCTTTCTTCTACACAATGTACTCTTCGCATGGATTGAAGTTAACACAACTCCCGCTGTATCTATCTGCCATCAGATGTCAGAGGGCATCAGGTTACCAAGTATAATGGTTTAGAAAAAAACAAAAGGGTGCCAAAATATGTATACCTTCTTCTGTGGCTAGTGCCACAAAGGACTCATTCTTGGCCTGTGTATAAATGCAGACTTAGGGGTAAATTTATCAAAGAGTGAAGTTCCACCACTAGAGTGAAGTTCACCCTTTAATAAATACGCCTTTAAAAATCCCATAGAAATAAATGGAGAGTGGCGGAATTTAACTCTTAACTTCACTCTTTGATAAATATACCACTAAGAATCCTCCAATTCACTGGCCTCTTCCCACTGCTGTTTCTGAATTCCCACATCCACGCCAGTGCAGTGACTGTGAGTGAGACATAGGCATGGAAATAATTGGTTGATTAAACACAGACAGTGAATACAAAACACTGCTCAATGCATGTTTTTACAGTAGTGCTAAACTCTTGTAATTAATTATCCATTAAATTATTTTAATGGAGAATTAAACCCAAATGATTGCATAGGGCTGAGCAGAGACCTCAGTCACTAACTGCACTCACCTTACTGTGTACTGGACCGCAAAAGGCAAAACTTTGCATCAAGTTTGGAAGCTGCCATATCTTATTTCCCATAGGGAGGAAGCACACCAATACCTTTGGCAATGCCGTTAAATCATTTATTCAGCATTATGTGGCACTTCCAGTTCCTGGTAATTGAGAACTCACAGAGTGAGTTTAAAGGGATACTGTCAAGGGAAAATTCTTTTTTTTTTCAAATTGCATCCGTTAATAGTTCTGCTCCAGCAGAATTCTACATTGAAATCCATTTCTCAAAATAGCAAACAGATTTTTTTATATTTCATTTTGAAATCTGACATGGGCCTAGACATATTGTCGATTTTCCAGCTGCCCCAAGTCACGTGACTTGTGCTCTGATAAACTTTAATCATTCTTTACTGCTGTACAGCAAGCTGGAGTGATATAACACCCTTTTCCCCCCCAGCAGGCTAACAACAGAACAATGGGAAGGTAACCAGATAACAGCTCTCTAACACAATACAACAACTGCCTGGTAGATCTAAGAACAGCACTCAATAGTAAAACCCATGTCCCACTGCGTTCCATTCAGTTACATTGAGAAGGAAAAACAACAGCCTGCCAGAAAGCAGTTCCCTCCTAAAGTGGTGACACAAGTCACTTGACCAGGGGCAGCTGGGAAATTAACAAAATGTCTAGCCCCATGTCAGATTTCTAAACTGAATATAAAAAAATCTGTTTACTCTTTTGAGAAACGGATTTCAGTGCAGAAGTGTGCTGGAGCAGCAATTTTAACTGATACGTTTTGAAAAAACATGTTTTCCCATGACAGGATCTCTTTAAGCACAAATGCTCCTATTTGGCAACCAGTTCCAGTGAATATGCTAGTTACCCCATCTTATCTCACAGTATATCTGGTAAGTCAGTGGATAAGGCAGAGTCTGGAATTACAAATGAATTGCAATGCACTTGCTGGTAAATTTGTAATTACCTGTCTCTCCCCACCTCCCATGCACTGTTATGCCTCTAGACCCAAGGTGTAAGCCCTTGCTTCACCCCAAACTACTCATCCCCTAGAGTACAAGTTGGTAATATATCCCAGCAAAAGAGGCATCTATACCAGGGAGCCAGGGAAGGAAGGTAACATAAGTCTTAAACTCTATTATGGAATGTGGCCTTGGCAGGTTGGCAGGGGCCCTATGTTCAGAAAATAAGTTTACTTCTCCTTTAAAATCTTTACAGCATCAAATTGTGCACCCAGGACAGTGGCCATTAGGCTCTGCTTCAAGTTTTGTTTAGCAAATACAGAAAAGGCCATTACTGCCCAAACTAGTTTCCAAACTATTTTGGTTACCTTCTAAGTTCATTTGTGCTGCAGTTTAAAATACAACAATTACACCATCTTACCATATTATATTCTGTAAAACATAAATGCTAGAAATCATGTTTTTTTTTTTTTCAGGTTTATTTTCGGCCCGTGACCAGAAATCTTACAGATTCACAAGTATATCTGTCCTATTTGCAGGAAATTGCATATTGAGAGTGATCAATGTACAGCTTTATATAACAGACCAGCTATTTGCAGCTGAGTAAATATAATAAGTAGTTCCGTGCAGAATTAATGAAGTCTGGTTTCCTGGGGCTTTGCCTTCTCTGGTAGAATACACACTGGAATGAGAAACATACCCTTTACAACAGCCCTCTGTGCTAAACCTGTGGGAATACCGAGACTCTTCCACTGCCACATATGGAGATATCTCCTGGGAACATTTGTCTTTGCTGTTTTGCTACCAAGCTGATGAAGCACGTGATAATGAGAAGACAGCGGGAAAAGGTTTTTCCTGGGTTAGTTGGCATTTTGTAACATTCTTATTTTCTTTAATAAAACTATATATTTCATATCTTGAAATCTCATACAGCTATAAGATCCATTATCTGGAAACCCATTATCCTGAAAGCTTTTGAACGGTCATTTCCTATAAACTCCATTTTAATCAAATAGGTCAAGATTTTAAAATGTAGTACACGTTGCAAGAAGAAAACAGTATCTTGTACATGTATGGGATCCATTCTCCGAAAACCCAATATCCTTAAAGCTCAGAATTATGGAAAGGCCATCTCCCATAGACTCTATTTAATCCAAATAATACATTTTTTTTAATTATTTCCTTTTTTTCTGTAATAATAAAACATTAGCTTGTACTTGATCCCAGCTAAGATATCAGTTATCCTTATGGGAAGCAAATCCAGCCTATTGAGTTTATCTAGTGTTTACATGATTTTCTCGTAGACATGGGGGCAGATTTACAAAATTCATGTGAAGAGATCGAAGTTCAATCGAATTCGATCGAATACCAATTTTTTTCGGAGAATTGAATATGCAAATTTGGCCACTTCGATCATCGAATACCGAATATTCAAATTATCGAATAGATCAAATGATTTTAAATTTCTTCGAATGCCTATTTCGCCAGATTGATCCTACCGAATACCAATAGAAGCCTATGGGAACCCCCCCATATGCTTCTTTTGCAAAGACCTGCTCGAATACCATTTGTACGATCGAACGCCTCGAGAAATCGAATATGGAGGAAATTAAAGCCTAAATATTCGATAAGCATTCGATAGTCAAATGCTTATCGAATTTCGAGGGGATTCAAGGGATTTTAGGGGAATTTTAGTAAATTTGCCCCTTAAGGTATGAATAGCCAAATTACAGAAAAATATGTTATACAGAAAGCCCCAGGTCTCAAGCATTCTGGATAACATGTCCTATGCCTGTATTTTACCCAAACTGAGATATATTTGATCCTTATTGGTGGACAAACAATCCCATTGGATTTAATTAATGTTTAAGTATTAGGGGCCCATTTGCTAACAATGCAATTATGTTTTTTCCATGAATATGTGGTTTTCGTATATTCCTTAAAAGCACTACAAATTTGAGATATATTAAGTGTAAAAACCATGAAAAACTGTAATACAAAACTTTGCCAAGTAAAAGTTGTTGAGTTGCTATAGAAGTCAGTGGCAGCTGTGCTGATTTTATTGGACCTTTTCTAATCAGTTTGGGGTTTAAGCTGTTTTGGGGGAGGGGGGTTTGCTAGGGACTGTCAAACAAAACTTGAATTTTTAGGTTTTGGCATCTTTTATAGATTTTTTTTTAGACTTTGTGAGTTTAGTTGGGGTTTAAAAAAAACTCTAAAACCACTAAAATGCGACATGTAAGAAATAAGCCTCCATGATTATGCTGATCCAATTTATAGAAAGGCCCCTTATCTTGAAAACCCAAGGTCCTGAGCATTCTGGATAACGCATCCCATATGGGTTACCCTTACATTAAAAGGGGAACTTTCAGTATTTATTTGCCTTTATTTTTCATCATAAAACCACAGCACATACAGAACCATTGACGCTCTCAAATAGTCTCCCTGCAAGTTATTATCTATGATTCATATAGTAATGACATTTTATGAGGAGCTTGCAATCTAATCCCTATCACATTTGCACAGTTTTATCAAGATCTAGTTTTTTGCATGTATGTTTTGAAGTATGGAAGGGAATCATACTTCAAGGTAGAAGAGCTATCTATTGAGCAACTGCAACACAAACGATCCAAATCTGCTTTTATAAAAGTTATTTCTCTAGCAAATTATCCCTACAATATGGGGCAGATTTATTAAGAGTAGAATAGTAAATTTGAATTCGAATTTTTGAATTCTGTTTGGTCAAAACCCTCAAATTCGAATTGGGGATAATCCAAACTCTATTCAAATTCAAAAATTGAAATTTTTCAAACCTTGACCCTTGGAACAATTTGAATTTGACTATTCGCTACCTAAAACCTGCCTAGTTCATGTAGAAGCCAATGGCAGCGATCCAGTGACTCATTTGAAGATGTTAATAGCCTTCCTGACATTCAAGTTTTTTTCGAAGAAAAAAAGTGATTCGATTTTAGTTGAATTCTAATCGAATTCGATTTGAGTTTTATTCTTTAGAATTTTAGACGTTCAAATTTTTTCTTAAATGGCCACCTGTTCGAATTTCGAGTAAATTCAAATTTATAATAAAATAAAAATTCACATAAATTCAAAATTCTCGCTTTAATAAATGGGTCTCTATGCCTCATGCCTTTGCTGAACACACCTGTCAAACTTTTTTGCAGGACACCAGCAGACAGAACATATGGGGTTTTAATCCATACTGCTCTTCCTTATCCTTGTCAAAGCTCTATATTTACTGTAAATAAAGGAAGAGTCTACCCTACATGGCCCCTTCATCTTCTGAATGTAAGACTTTAAAGTAGAACATTTCAAGTTCTGGAAAAGATACAATTGATAATGTACAAAGTGGAGTAAGACAGAGTGGAAGTGTGAAAAATTAATGCTGCAGACCACCATGTTTTTTCCTCTTTGCATCCTGCCCTGCACAATACTGAATTGCCAAGGAGCACAGTGGCCACTGTGTGTCCCCACAGAGTTTCTTCAGCGTCTGAATGAGTTTATATTCACTTGTAGTGGTGGGCAAATAAATTTGCCAAGTGCAAATTCATGGCGAATTTCCAAATTTTTACTCCAGCTAAAAATCTGGCAGGTCAGAAAAATGTTGACGTGCGTCAGAATAGTAGCTTGTGTAAAAATTTCAGCACATCAAAATAATTCAGACGCCCATTGACTTTAATGCATTTAGAGTTTAGACAAAATAGGCATGCATATAAAAATTGTTGCGGGTGTTGAAATTGACGCTGATAGAAATTATTTTGATGGCCATTGACTTCAATGTATTTCGCAAATTTTTCACCCATCACTTGACATTCTATATTTGTTCAAAGAATATATTGCCATGGGATATGGAGGGAATGTAGTCACACTGGTTACTCAGACAAGGAAGACTATAAAGAATAGTAGTTTGCAATAGCCTAATTGCTATAAAATTGTTAGATGTCTGACATTACCCTACAATAACCTTTTAACTAAAAATCTTTCAGATACTGTATGAAAGGATCTTGTTACAGGCAAGGGCGTCCTATGCAACCTGGTTGTCCAGCCCACTATCCCCTGTGCTTGCGCCGGACCATGACTGTGTGTATGCGCAGTAACAGGTGAAAGGGGCAGGTGAGGGAGTGGAGAGACAGGACAGATAAAGAAGGGGAGGGGGGCCAGGTGAAGAAGGGTTGGGTGGATGAAGGAGATGGGAAAAGGGAGGGGAGAGCTAGAGAGGGCAGAGACCACAGACTAGGGGTAGTCAAAAGATGCTTAATAGGTACCTGCCAATCGCCCTTTATTATTGTACCCTAGGTAGGTGCCTCTTCTGCGTACCTCTAGTTCAGGCCCTGGTTACAGGTATAGGACATGTTACCTAGCATGCTCGGGCCGCAGAATCTATCCATAATTTGAATCTCCATTCCATAATTCTACTTACAATTAATTTCAATATTAAATAACCCCAACAGGATTGTTTTGCTTCTAATGTATGAATTCAGTCTTACTTTGGATATAGTACAGGGTACTGTTTTATTATTACAGAAAAAAAGGAATTTTTTTTTAATGTAATTATTAGGATAAAATGGAGTCTGTGGGAGATCGCCTTTTTCCAATTTCAGAGCTTTGTGGATAATGGGGTTTCTGTATAAATGATCCCATACTTGCATCATCAATAAATGCTAAATAAATCTGTGTCTAAATAAATATAAATCATTTACTATGAACTTAGATGCAAGTTCTAGGACTAGATCATCATTTTGTGTACCTAATTTAAAAAGAGCTTGTGTCCAGGGTGACGCCGAGCACTGCACTCAGCGCCTTATTTAAATGATCAAGTTTAGTGCTCTACACTTGCCCCTGGTGTCAGAGTAAATGACCCTTATAGATTTATTTAGACACAGATGAGTACTAAGGGTCATGATTTTGCATCTCATAGTGCTCTAGCTCTTGTGTCTAGGGTCATGGCCTTGACTGTGATATTCCCCCTGACACATATTTCATTAAAAATGAGATAATGCCACAACTAAAAAATAAATTGATAATATCGTGCTACAGGTTTCTCCAAAGCTTAAAAATTTCCAGCACACGTTTTTCTTTTAATATGATCTTTGGAATGTATCATTTCACTGGAGGAATAACGAGCAAATTACATATCAGAATTGATAAGCAAACTGTTTTTATCAAAGTGCAAAAGCAACTATTCTTCCTCATTTAATAACAGCAGGCAAATCTGCTCTTTTTTAAATCGTTTTCCGCTCTCCACACACACACAAAAGTCATATTGTATAAAAATAAAGTGATTTACAGTGTGGTAAGTTATGATGGCTCAACAATGAGAATGTCGAATATAGGTAGGAAGATACAATGATGGAGTCCATCAGGCGAAAGCGCGGTTCACTGAAGTGTTTGCAATACGGATTTCTCTTAGGAATGACAATGAATGGATGGGGTGAAGTGGCTGCTCAGTTCTGCTGCTGAGGCTCATGAATAAGGCTCTCATGCGGTTCTTTTTTCCAACATAAAGGTTTGAATCCAATCTGGCTTTCTTTTGAGCAAGGATTTTCTAAAATTCTGGTCAAAGGAAGGAGGTCTATATCCAGGCTAAAACTGTGGAAAAGCGTAGGCGACTTAAAGTATGCAAAACAGAGCAAAAAGCAGAAATGTGTAGAAAACATTTCACCTGATATAACAGTCCACTCGAATTAAAATAGAAAGCAAATAAATATTTGTAAATGAGAAACACATGGAAGTTTTAGGACAAAGGACTTCTTGCCTCTGAGATTCACATGAATATTCATGGCCACAAATTCTCTTTTGATGAGGAATTAGCTAGGCGGCTCTGCCCAGGCAGCTTATGAAAGTTTTTTGTGGTCACTTTTTATTTATTTTTTTTTGCTTCTCCTAAAATGGCTTCTGAAGAATAGACCTATCTGTTTGAAAAACATGGATTGCCTATAGAACAGGTTGCCTATGAATATTTAGTAGTCTGCTCAGATTTTTAAACACAACTTGTGTGGTCACTAACTACACATGGAATGAGTGTGCAGCATTAAACCTTTGTTCGTCCGAATTCTTATAAGGGAGGAAAAATTCAACTCATCTCGCCAAAAAAACAGGACCAATGATGTCACCTAATTTGGGGTGGGTTTCCTTTAAATTGAGGGGTATGTACAAGCATGACTAATGTTAAACTTGTTCTAAGGGTTTGATTGGATTAGACAAGACTAATTGGATTAGGAAGTTAAGGGTCTCATTAATCTGCTTTATAAGTGAAAAAATAACTTCTCAGTTGGCCTGAGACAATGAGAATAAACTAGGGAAGCCTTGTATTATTCCTGCTGTAGGCCCTTTTAACCTTAGGCATGGTGTTTGGCCTTCCTTTGCCTTAGGCACCAAACATGAAAATGTAAATTCTACAGAGGAGATGAATCAATACTAACCAATTTCATAATTTCCTAGTCCAATTGTTCTAGAGCAGTGATCCCCAATCACTTTTTTGGCACCCCAAGAATATTTTACATGCTTGTGTTGCTCCCCAACTCCTGTTACTTCTGAATGTTGCTCACAAATTCAAAAGGTTGGGCATCCCTGTTCTAGAGCATGCTAAGATACATTAGTAACACAAAGTATATATATGGAGGTCTTTTAAAGCATTGTACAAATGGATATTCAGAAAGTATTATTAGAATTCATTAAAACATAATTTTCTCTTCTCCCGGTGGGAAGTTTTAAAAATCAAACCAGCAATAACCTTTAGAAAGGGAAAACTAATTTATTGCATGTTTTGGCCAATAAAATGTAAGTTAACATGCCAAGTCAAGGACAATTATTGTACATTAGTTCTACACTATCTTATTTGCATTCTACCCATATGGTGAACTTTGAAACCCTTTGAAAAATTTGCAGCTAAGCATAAAACCATAGTAATCAAGCCTTTACCGAAGGATTGTTAATGGGGCATGGAAATGCAATACTGAAAAATTCCTTCAAGTGACCAATTACCAACGTCAAATTCCATACAATATGAGAGGTGCTACAAATGGCCCGTGATTTGAATTTTGTTCCGGGGAAATAATACAAAATTTCTGAGATTACTGTGTGGATATTGGCTCTCATCACACACAGGGTTCTGTTTATATTGGGTCTCATCACACACAGGTCTGGAACTGGGGTAGGTAGAGCAAATGGGAGGGCTTCGGGGGGGATCTTATTGGTGAGCTGGAAAGTGATAGTGGGGAGTGGATTGGTGGAAAGCCCCTAGCTGTTCACTGAAGATCATTTGGGCAAATTTGCAACTGGGCACTAATTATAGCAAGCAACCACTGATTAGCTTTTATCAGCCAGTTGCAGTTTGAACACTGAAATCAAACATCCGACTGGTTGTCATGGATTACTTTTCAGGTGGAAATGTGCCCAGTGTTTATAAATGAGACACTTCAAGACTATGAACAGTAAAACCTGCAATGCACTATTTTCTAAATAGCACCAAGTAAGTACAATGAGCAAAGCACTGGGTTCAGAATTAGAGTCTGCATTTGGCATATTTGCATTGTCTCCCTGTATGTGTGGATTTCATTAGGGTGCTTTGGGATCCTCCCACACTCCAAAAATTAAATATTAATCTGACCCATTTATGTTGTGTAAATGTGAGAAGAAAATTTAATTGTAAGTACTACTGAGACAGGGACCATTGCAAATGATTAATAATCTTGGTAAAGCTTTGCATAACATGGTTGTGCTATATAATTAAATAATAATAATAGAACATCCAGACTCATAGGCAGGTGTGACTTTTGGAAACATAAGAAACAATATATGACAAAATTGTGCAATCTTTTTCAAAATTTACACTTTTTTTAAGTAACACAAAGTGTAAAAGTCAGATATTTTATGAAATCAGGCTCCTCTCAGTTTCCTGGCAGTTCATTAATTCTTTTGACAGACTCATTACTTTATAAATTATTAGTTTAAAGTGGGATTTGGTGACATAATTGGATTTTTAGCATGATTTATAGTATTATTTTTCACAACTCTCCCATGAATATGCAGACTAACATTTTTATTTAAATATTGAGACTTTCCTGACACTGGATTTTCTAAAACGGCCTTCAATCTTGAAAGTGATGCTGTTAAACTATATTAACACAAAGTTTTATTAACAAAACACCTGCAGATATCACATAGATTTGAGCAGGCTTGTGTAAGAAACCAGAATGGCTGTCTCTAAAACACCTTTAAATAATGGAATTGGTACAGTTATTGTCCCTCTTAATTGTAAAAGGTCCCTGCCAAATAACTAGTACATACTGTAGTTCAGGGTTCATACACCATTAACAAACTAATATATACAAATGTACTACGTATGCAAGGTATATTATTGTAACAGACCCACAAATGACCAAAATATTAGAAATAGCATGGTCAGATATGGAGAAATGTGGCAGTTGAGTTTGCATAACTGCCTGACAGGGATATATTGATGATATATCAAGGGATATTTCTTCCATGTCTTTTGAGGTAATTAGAAAGATAACTCAGTGAATGCCTGTAATGGAGGTAGAGATAATGGTATCCTACAATGCAATGTGAGATTTTGTAAAGCATACGTTTTCCTGACAACGTAGGTATGCCCATGGGTACTTTGTTATTTGGCAGCTGATAGATCTGCTGAACTGAATCCAAACCAAACTTTCAAAATGTTCCCCTTACTGTTTCCCAATTTGCGTATGCATTTGATTTATCAAATCGCCCCAGAAAGATTTGAGATGAGGCCAAATAAAAAATAGGGATTGGGTGCATCTCTAATTATAAGTCTCTTTTTAGCACAGGTGAACTGACCCACAAACCACCTTGTGTATTTCTAATAATATTGAAGAAGTCAAAATCCACAGCACTGGTGAAAATCTGAATATTCTAATCCTAAACAATAATGAACAATTTTTTTGCCAGGCATGGATTCACAGTGGGATTTTGCATTTCACCATCTGCAATTTGTTTTGTGAAAATGTGGAAAAAATTCACCGCAAAATATTACAACTAAAAAGTCGCCAAGACAGAAAAGTTGCCATAACAAAAAACACCCATTGACTTTAATGAATTTTTACAAAAAAGTTGCTGAGACCTAAAAGTCGCCACAATAAAAACGCCCAAAAATGCCCATTGTCTTTAATGCATTTGGAGTGAGAATAAATTGACGCGCATAAAAAAGTTTTGATGCCCATTGACTTTAATGTGTTTTGCAAATATTTAGCAGTTTCACAAATGTTTTTGAAAGTTTCGAAAGCGAAACAGGACAGAATCGCCACAAGAAAAAAACGCCCAAAAACTCCCCAAAATGCCCAATGACTATAATGCATTTGGAGTGAGAAAAAACTGACGCGCATAAAATTTGTTTTGATGCTCATTGACTTCAATGTGTTTTGCAAATATTTTGCAGTTTAACAAATGTTTTCAAAGTTTCGAAAGCGAAACAGGACAGATTTGCTCATCACTACTTCCAAATAAACTTTATATCAGAATTTAGAGTTAAAATATTCTTCTAGTATATTA
Source organism: Xenopus borealis (assembly GCA_024363595.1). NCBI lineage: Eukaryota > Metazoa > Chordata > Amphibia > Anura > Pipidae > Xenopus > Xenopus borealis. The sequence continues at coordinate 108,254,602 of CM044440.1, forward strand.
AGCTTGCCACCATATCAATTCCTCTTTTTACTTGGTTCGTGTGCTACTTCATTTTGCTTTTCTCTTCACACTGAATTAATATTCTTGCTGAGGATCCCTGGGGTGCTTTAGCAGTGTGGAAGGCCCTAAATGACCTGCTGTGAGAATTACATATCATGTGTAATGCTATTGATCTCCATTATTATTCCCAGTTGTTTAATACATTTTAGAAATACTGGCGGACAGCATAGCTTTAGCTCTATGCACCACATCTTGTTGTCTTGCACTATCCTCTCTACACTATGAATGAAAGGGGCGTATGACCCCTAATCTATCATACAGCCAGCAGCAGGCAATTTTAGAAGCCTCTCTTAGCGATAGCATCATTTTATGAGAATTAAACTGCATTGCGTTTAATACATGAAACATTTTTTCTCACTGTTAAAATCCTAAGAGTTCAGCAGAATTAACACTGAACAGCTTCAGGAAAAGTAACACATCTAGAACATTTACATGTACTAAATAAATTAGTAGCGACCCAATTTTCTATTTCCCTCAGATAAGAACACTTTATTATTAACATTATTTTTCTTAAGAGATAAAACAGAGAAAGATAAATTATTCCACAAGGTCTCGAATGTGCAAAACAATGTAACTTATACTCATAATGAAGTGGAATCTTATAATGAGCACAACACAGTGATCAGTCAGTATTTTACCTGCCCAAGTCTGACTTAAAACAATAATATCCTACATTTAATTTACAAAATAGATCTGACCATGGTGAATGGCCTATGTCTTTACAATAGACCGCAAAATTGAGAAAGAAAAGGTGAAAGAAGAAAAAGCATATAAGATGGATTAGGCTTTTCTATTAGGAACACTTGATAATATATACTGTACAGGTCCATGAGAGCCATTTAAAAAGTTAAACCATATTAATAGCAGACCTTCGCTACAAGAAAGAAAATACCACCAATTTGTCAATTAGGCTGGCCAATCACGGAAGGTTGTGAAGCAGGTTTCTCTATGAGACAGTTAACATACAGTACCTGATATATTTTCTCCCTTTCTGCTGTGTCTTTTTATTAATATGGAGAAAGGGGAGCAAACAAGGGTCCATCTACTGAACAGCAGAAAAAGGCCACATGGAATAAACATGCAGCAGACCTTTCATTTTGAAGTATTTCATAGTCAGTAATATCACAAGATCATTCCTGGTAATATTCCACGTTTTAGGTTAAGGATACATGGGATTTGTATAGTTGGTTAATGTATTATATATTTAGCCTTTGCATATGCTTAGTTGAAGGAACAGTAAAACCAAAAAATTAATGTGCTTTAAAGGAATGACAATAATGTAGTGTTGCCCTGTACTGGTAAAATGGAATGTTGTTCTTCAGAAACACAAGTAGAGTTTACATAAACAAGCTAACCATGGGGGCAACCATTCAATCATAGGATACACAGTATATATAACAGATAAGTGCTGATGAATCCCATTGTATACTACAGAGCTTATGCCCCCATGACTACACAGCAGCTCGTTTATATAAACTATAGTAGAGTTGTGAGTCTGTTTGAATTTAAGTAAAAAAAAAATTCAAATAACTTCTGAATTCGACCTTTGATAAATCTGCCCCCTAATATTAAAGTCAATAGTCTTTTTTTGCAGGAATGTATTTCTTGAAAGTACATTAACAATGTAAAGAAACTTTTTTGTGGCAAAATGGGCCAATTTTGCAGCGGTTTCACAAAAATATTTGCTCTTGGAGATATCCATACTTGGTAAACAATTTCACTCATCACTACTGAGGAGAGCTTATACTGTACCTGTACATATTGTCAGGTACAATATTCTATTGCAATGGTTATTAAGATGTTTAAGGTAAAGTCACCATCAGATTTAGAATAACACAATTTTACCATGTATATATATAGATATATGTATACTGCATATATTGTATAGGACAGGCAGAATTTATTTTCTGCTAATATGCTTAAGTATTTTTTAAACTTATATCAACTTTAAGAGTTTATTGCATGTGTTTTTATTGTTTTCATTTATAATCCCCAATAACTGCTTTACTGCAAAGGCATATCAAAGGCTCAGCTCCATTAAAAGAGATGAGCAAATCACAGGCTTTTCAATCCGCTCTTTTGTTGTTACTTTGAAAGTTAAACCTTCCAAATGACTGTTTCACTGACAGGCTAAGCCTATAATCCTCGGCAGACTAGCTGAAAAGATGAGTACAATTTTAAAGTTATACCAAAAATGTTTTCTTTGCTGAATTTAATAAAGTTCATGGTGCCCAGCCCATCATCCAATGAAGACAAAATGGCATTTCATTTATTTTAATGTTTATAAAAACGCTAATCAGCCTTACTTAAAAATGCATAGATTGATTTGTGATGCTGCATTTCTTATTAAATTGCCCTTTTATGATGTAGTCAAGAATAAAATCAGAATGCAGCAAGTCATTAAATAGTACTCTATTCGGCATCAGACTGGAGGGGTGTGGGCCCACCGGGGCTGCCACATCAGGGGCCTACATCGGGGACCACTCAACTACCCCCACAGACCTCCTACACCAGGGCAAATCCCTCTCTGTCCCCCCTTCTTTGATTCTCCTGGGGGGATGCCAAGAAGCAGTACATACGTACGTACAAAGCTCCTTACAGCTTGAGCCATTTAAGTATTTGGTAGTGTAGTATAGAGAGCAAAAATGTCAGTGGTGGAATGAAGTCTTTAGCTCAAGCTTGATGTCATTTATCGAAAGCATTCAACTACCCCAGATTCTGCCTTGGTGCAAACCTCACTGCATGTAAATGAGCCCCTGGTAACATGGTTAATGCATGGCTGTTCCTGGAGGACAGTGATCACAGGACCTTTGTAGACTGCATTTGTTTGTCACCAAATACCTAAATGTCTTTGACTAAAAAT
>CM044440.1:108260364-108282377 GCA_024363595.1 Xenopus borealis
CTACTGGTGAAGCACGAGCCGAGACCAGGGTGCTTGGTATTTGTTCTGGTATTGGGTGCCGACCATGACACTATGATTTGATCTTTATAATTTAAAAATCTTGATTTAATAGGATCAGGTCAGACCAAACTATAATCCACTATTTGACCTCATTTATTATTTAAAAAGCTTGATTTAATTGGATGGGAAAAAACTCGATAAAATCAAGCAAAAACCCGAATAGTAAATTTTTTTAGTTGGATTAGTTGGATTTTCGGGCTAATTCTAGTACAGACCATAGAGACTTTCAAGTAGGATAGGGATCTCTCCCACTGACTTAAATACAGGATTTTCAGACTTTTTGCAGAATAAGGGTATACTAAATCTTGAAAAATTCTTGTTTTTTTTTCACTAAAAATAGAGATTAAAAATTTTATCTAGTTTTTAGAATTCTGACTTTAATAAATAACCCCCTTGGTGTGCCTTTTTATGGTTTTTGTGGAGGCAATGGGAGTTTGGGTGTCAGTATGTCGAGATAGGGAAGACCAGTGGCTTTAACACTGCCCTGACCATTGCTGGGTTCCCTTACTATAGGTTAGTGCCCTAGTGCAAATATGCCCCATGCTACTAAATGTGCCACATTATGTCAGGCATGATGCTCCAAGATACCTATGCAAAGATTGTCGCCATCTTCTCAAGGACAAAATATAAATCAATAACCTTTTTCTATTGGTTGTTTATTTTTTACCATATGGAATCTACTGTATATGTAAGCTTCCAATTATATTGACTATGGACACAACAGTAAAACATGCTTTTCTTTTTTCTATTGCATGCCTCAACACACAGTCTTCCAACAAAAAGTAGCTTTGAAGAGACAAAAATGAAAATTAACATGACAAAAAGTTGATCGCCAATATAATACTTTAATTCTAATGCTCGAGGAAGTGTAATTTGGATCCATAGGCGTTCACTTTTAAATGTAATTATTGTCCGTCAAACTTTTACATTGATGTGTCTACATCTGTTGATCAATGCCAAACTGTCATTTTCACAAACAAGCATTCTAATTGCCAAAAAGCTCTTTCTACTGCACTTGGTTGTGCTCCTCTGCTCCTGTTTTTTTTTTTTTTTAAACTGGTTGTCAGTGGAGAGTAAAAATTTTCAGAGAAAAACTCGGCAATACAATTTAATAAAATGGTTAGTTGGGCCATGACATAAATGACATAACACAAACCTCCAGATATCAAGATGGATAACAATGTGGACCTCAAAATTACATTTTTATTGAAAAGCCTTAATTTCTTTCACTGGCAATCAAACTAAAGTGTGTAGGATGAGTTGCATTTCAATTCAAATAACACCATGTTCTGCTAGAGAATTCCAATTCATTGCTGAAATGCAACTTGATCTGTGGTATAATAATATACAGAGGAAGAGTACTGTATACAACAGGAATAAACAACATATTGTCCACTGAAGCTGCATCATTTGACTTATCTATATAGTACAATTGCACTCTCTGCACAAGTGAGGTGCCCCCCTACCTTTATCTGCTCAGTGCTCAAAATGGGCCAGAGGGGGTAAGCATCAGAAAGGACAACTCTGGGCAACAAGAACCCTTGAAACGCCCCTGGCTATGTATAAATTTTCAGCATAAACGTTTTCTGCATAAAATTCCAGCAGCAGCTGCTTGAAAATGCTCTGTATAAACCAGCAATCATCCAATAAAAAAAATCAACCCTCCATAACAGCTTTTTTACTGCAGGAATTCACTTGCCAAATGTAGATTGGGATCTAAAGGACCAGTAGACCTTTATCTGGTGATCAGTAGTTATCAAAACAGCTTCTAAATCACACTCCTGTTTCATGCTTTTCATTCAGATATTTATGGTAAGGTTACATAAGAAAGAGTTGTTTTTTTTCATAAATGAATATTTAAATAATATTGTTTTTTCTCAAAAAAATATTTAATATTATGCCAGGGAACAGAATGGTGGCTGTTTTTATGGATGTGGATCCTAATGGGAGACTATAACTAATAGTAGACATCGCAGTAGCAATGGGTGCTTCTGTTGTAAACCATATGTCCTCCAGGGTGCTTGTGTGCATGTATGTGGAAGTGCTTGTGTGTGTATGCATGTGTGTTTGTTAGTGGGTTTAGCCTCTCTCAACCTTGGTCCCATCAGACAAATGAGTATGGATTCTATACGTTATGCTGATAACGTATGAATTTGCAGGGACACTACAATATCTCCAGAGCACTGAATACCCATATGCCTGTGGCTTTCAGATCTCTGCAATGCTGGAATAAATGTAATTTACTGTGAGGGGAGATTAAGATGAACAGAAATGTAAACCCAGCCCTGCACTTAAACTAAGATCTATTGGCTGTCAAATGTGAAGCATCTGCGTTCCAGATCAACACCATTGTGAGACTGTCTTCCTATGTGTCACAAGGAATTGCAATGTCTAACATAATTATAAATGATGTGCCCTGGATAAATTACCGAAACATAAATACACAAGGAAACTTGCTATGGATGGATTCAAGCCATATGGACTGGCAGTCGCGTATACATGAGAAGGGTTTCTTCTTATTTCCTAAGCTCTTATGAGTCTTATTGTCTGCCTCATACAGTTCTGAATTCCTTTGCTGTATCTATCACTACCAGCAGAGATGCCGCTCCATTACTCGCTTACATTTCAGCACAGAAATCCATTAACCACTTTTTTTACAGGCTCTCTGTTTTTTTCCCACCCCCACATTCACAATTGCTTATTATGTTCAAGGGTAATATTTGCTGTAATGTTTTAGCAAAAATAATAACATGCACTTGAGAAAATTCCATGTTGTAGGGAATTTCATAACAGGCATTTGTTTCTGGAAGTGGAATTCTGCAGGGACAGTGACGCTCTGTTATTTATTTTAAGGGTTGATAGATTTACTTAACAATAGGTTGATTTATTGGCATGCTATTGGATAATCATTTCCATTGCTTTTCTATAGTACATATAAAAAACATCCTAGCTGTTAGTAGATGGCTTACTGCACGTGAATGTCTTTCCTTTATGTATTTGCATTAGTTTATGCTACTCAAAGCTGTCCTATTATGGGGACATTTTCAAACACAAGTGCATCATGTAATTTGGATGCAAATTGCCATTAATTATCCATAATGCACAGTTTTTCTAATAATTCTAGAGAAATTGCAGACAAGTTCTCAGTTGCAGCCTGATGTGTCACACTAGATGCTTGTGTTTTGATGCCAATGAGGTGCAAGCTGCATCTTGAATGTGGGGTGTATTATTTATGAAATGCGTGTTCAAAAAGGTACACACTTCATTAGGAGCATGTTTGGTGCACCTACTGATGTTAAGGGCTGTGGAAACCATGGAGCTACTGCCAGTCCTGAAGTTGGGTCTTCAGAACATGCAGGATATATGCATTGGTAACCTCATAGAAGTTCAGGAGAGTATCTGGAACACGTATTTTAATTATTTGAACATTCATTTTGGAACACCAGCATTTTCGGGTGCATTTTTAAATGCCCCATTTTATGTATTTATATAGAAGGAGAGGATCCCTAGTGGCCATAAAGGTTTCTCTTGCAGTTTTCATATGGAAGATTCCAACGTTTGTGGATAAATAATGAAATAATGCAGCCAATCTGTGATACTGTAATAATAGTGTAACACTGGCATAGTAGTGCTATTTTCATTAACCTAATGGAGGGATGTCCTTAGGCACAGCATGTTAGTCCTGAGGACCCAAAGACTGCATTTTAGTACCCATATGTGAGCTAATGTTCTGGTTATAGCAAGAAAGGAGTGCTAGCTTAAGGCATGTATGTATAGCAGCACAACATAGGGAGAAACTTACAAACTCAGCGCCAGAAAAAAATGAATGGAGTGTTCTTTGTTCCTTTCAGAAATTACTCCTTGAGTGCCTTTCAGATTTCAGATCGGATTTTGGAACACATCTGTTCTAGATCACTAATGCTCTTCAACTTCAACTGCCTAAATAAAAGCAGACGCAGGTCCAAATCCCTTGCCTCGTATATATCTTCCATTCTGCATCTGTTCCATGAGCCAAGTCAAGGCCACAAGTTCCAAATTTATTGCATGATCTGGAATATATATGAGATTCATTGCTTTAAACTGGAAAGTGAATTAGTTAGCTCATTCCATAAAATGTTTGATTTATCAAAGGGTTTTGCATTTTAATCTCTGCTTGTGTGTGTATAAACATGCAAGGAAATATCATATACTGTAACATGTCTTCCATTAAACCATGATGTGAAAACACTATTAAAAAGGCAGGTATGCTAGCATGATGCTCCTTCAACATAAAAAACTACATGTAATAATCCACATTATTAATGTATGGCAAACATGTATATTGCTAAGAATCGGTTCTATAACAGTAGATGGTTCTATTGTTTGTGGTGCCATTAACTTTTCCTCACAAGACTGTCCCAGCATGGTATATGTGAAATCTAAAGAAAGTATCTAAAGAAAAAAGGAGAGTACAGGGTAATACAGTAATTCATACACTTGTTAATCTAAAATAGTGTATAAGTCCGTTAAACATTAATTATTGGATCTGTTGGGCAATATAAACTGCATGGTTGAATTGAAGGCACCAAAGGCATTAAGGAAGGTACCAGGGACTGTGGGGAGGTGTTCTGGCAGGATGGCATTTTCGGGTGGTTGCAACCTGGGAGGGATTGGATGAACTGATGGAGAGGGGTGGTTATTTAAGAAGAGGAACATCCTCTTCATTTTTTCTCTGGCACCTGTAGCATTGATGGAGCTCCCCCACACACCATCATGTTTATTGTCTCGTATTATATATTAAACCTGACTGTTACTGTAACATTTACTTAATTTGTTCCACCTGTATTTGTTTATCATTTGTTAAATGTTTTGTTAAGCAACAGTTTTATTTTGGTTTAATAAATCTGTTCCCACCCATTCAAAGGAAAATATGGCTCATTGCATTCTTTATTATGGTTCTAGTATTGTTTAAAGGTATAACGTTTAGTTTACACTCTACAGAAATCATGCCGACCTCCCCTCAGTCACAAATTCAATCAATTCAACCAAATTTAACCAATTGCTGAAATAAATTCTGTCGAACTTCCAGTTTACCCAGAGGAAGTATAAATTTGTTTCAAGCTTTGCTTCAGAAGGGGACTCCAAAAAATGGTAAGTGGGCCAGTCCCCAGAACAATATTGCAGTAGCTGTGCTTTATCACTACTGAAAAAGCCACCCAACCCTATCTTGAAACTATCCAATCTTTCTGCCATTGTTCCAAATGCCACAGATTCATGTTGGTCATTGTAAATAAAATCCTATGTTTTAATATTGAGACGTGACCTCTTGTTAGTCTGGACTGTTTTCAGATTCCAGTTGGTAGTGGGCTCAGCATAATACATTTTGGATTGATTGCTATTAGTAACTTCTTTGGGACACTTTAGTTAGCAAACCAGCCCCACCATACAAAGGCCATATGTATAAAGTCAATAAATACAAAGTCAGGAATAAATGATGCAAAATCTAATAAAGGTGAAATCACACGTTATAATTTGTCTAGTAACCTTTTGTAGAGAATTGTTGTTGTTCACACTCCATAGTAATGAATGGAAATCACCTGTTAGGATGTCAAAGAGGTATGATAATCATGTAAAATGTCATCATAATCATGATTATAAATAATAGATTTGGAGACCACACATTACCCTAGCAAGAGGAATGAAAATACCTACACAAGAACTAGGATGTGAATGCCAATTACACACTACAAGCTGGACATCTACATACAGGTATAAGACCTGTTATCCAGAATAGTGCCTGGAGTTTTCTAAATAACAGATCTTTCCATAATTTAAATCAATATAACTAAAGTTTTATTAGAAAATCATGTAAAATTAAAATTACATTAAATAAAGTAAAACAGGCTGGTTTTACTTCCAAAATGGATTAATTATTGGAATCAAGTACAAGGTATTGTTTTATAATAACAGAGAAAAAAAAAACATTTTTAAAAATTTGCATTATTTGGATAAAATGGAGTCTATAGGAAACAGCCCTTCTAGATAATGGATTTCTGTATAACCGATGTCATAACTGTATAGGCGCTGTATTTGTTTCGAGAGGAAGCAGGACAATTTCTTGAAACCATAAGTATTGCAAGTCAGAAGAAAAAACGTTCACATTTTCAGTTGCTACAGTAACACCATGACTGATGGTGGGACACGGATATGAACACACGTAATTGGCTGTAGAAAATACTTTATTGATTATTCCTGTGTAGGTTGCAATAAAACTCAAGCCTTCAGTATTGTGGAAGTAGAAGGAAACAAGATTGCTTAATTTATGAACATCATAGTTGATGAATACCCTTCACTCCAGGATTTGAATTCATTATCTGAATCCTATTCCTTGCAAATGAAATCATTTGAGTCCGCCATTAATCAATACCATGCCATCAATTTATTATCTACTTATATCAGGGCAGACACTCCTTGGTATTTGACCCTGAATGGCTGAGCACCTTATGCAATTATACTGATTCTGTTTTGTAACATCCTGAGTGAAGCATTATTTTACTACTAACCATACTCCTTATTTTATACTGAGAGCCCAGTTTGGTCTGAATAGAAATACATAGACATTCCTGAAGCTGTAAGACATTTCTCATAATCCCATTCACTTGTTCACCTGTAGCCTTTGCTTTCATGTTCTCTCTAGATTAAATTGCACACACAGTTTATTGACAAGCACTGCAAAAAATAGATAATTATTTACTTGACATAATTAAGAGGGCCCACCAACAAGCTGATATTGGTAGCATGGATATTGACATTTAAATGAATAATGTAGATTCCAATATGGTTATTGCACTTTGTCAGTGCATAACATCGTCAAACCTGCTTTTTTGCAACTGTGTTGCAGATTCAAGGAGAGGGTTAAATCTTCAGACACTTACAATCTGGTATTGATCAGAGAGAATGTTATCTGTACACATATCAGTACATATGAATGGAGTTGGATTCATCCCAGATAATGTACTCAGTATTTTGCTGTACTGCACTCTAAGGGGCAAATTTACTATTATTCCCCAAAATTAGCTCGACCAAATTTGAAATTCAATAAGTATTCGACTATTGAATGCTTATCGAATTGTTTTAGGCTATAATTTTGCTCGATATCCAATTTCCCGATGAATTTGTATGATCGGATACCAACTGTTCGATTTCACAAAAAAATCGTGAAATTTCATTCTAGCGTCTGAAAAATTTGTACGATTCAAAGATCGAATTCTCCGATCGTACGAATGGTATTCGCGCATTACTTAGGGGCAAATTTACTAAAAAAAGCTTGACCAAATTCGCAATTCTATAAGTATTCGACTATCGAATGCTTATCGAATAGTTTTAGGCTATCATTTTGAGCGATATCCGATTTCTCGATGAATTTGTACAATCGGATACTGATCGTTATATTTCACGGAAAAATCGTGACATTTCATAGGTAGGTTCAATCTGGCGAAGTAGGCAGTCGAATAACTCTAAAATTTTAATTCCTATGATCATCGAATGATTGAATTATAGAATATCTGATCATTCCATCTATTTGATTCACTTTACGATTTCACGAAAATTGTGTACGATCGTTATTCGATCGAATTCGATTGAACTTCGATCATTTCACGTGAATTTCGTAAATTGGCCCCTTAGTCTCAGAAGCCTATGGGGAGCTTCCAATAGGCTTCTATTGCAATTCGGTAGGTTCAATCTGGCGAAGTAGGCAGTTGAATAACTTTAAAATTTTGATTCCTTCGATCATCGAATGATCGAATTATCGAATATACGATCATTCGATCTATTCAAGCTATTCGATATTCGATGATCGAAGAGGCCAAATTTCATTTTACAATTTTAAGAAAAATACGTACGATCGTTGTTCGATCGGATTCGATCAAACTTCGATCATCTCATGTGAAATTCATAAATTTGCCCCTAATTGTTGAAGGTGACTCATAAGGTATAGCCTTAACATCTATTAAAAAAAGTAATGTTTCAAATTAGGGGTTACCAAACTTTTTTAGCCAGAGAGACACATTCAAAGGAGTTGGGGAGCAATGGAAACATAAAAAAAATCCTGAGTAGCACAAAATAAATTCTGTGATTGCCTATTAGTAGCCCCTATGTGGATGGCCAGTACAATTGGTTTTTATGCAACCAAAACTTGTCCCAAACCAGGAATTGAAAAACAACTGTTTTTAGGCCATTAGGAGCAACATCCAAGGAGTTGGAGAACATGTTGCTCACAAGATCACTGATCTAGATAATCATGACTGTAACTGCTCATTAAAAGTACTATTGGGGTATGTATAATGCTTGGTGTTATATTATCCAGCAGTGTGCTTACTGTACTCTTAAATAATTCCTTTCCAACAAGAAAATCAAAGAACCCCCCTTATAAGTCAAATTTTTTTTAATGGTTTTTTAAGCAGTAGCTGCTAGCTTAGAATTTCACCTTCAACACAATAGAAAATAAAGAGACTAATTATTTTACCAAAAGATAATAATGCCTGGCCAAAACCATAAAAATATGAAAATAGAAATATCAGTTAAACTAATTTCCAAAAAGAGAAAACCATGGATCTAAGTTGCAAGCATTCCATTTCCATATCTGCCAGATGAGGAATTCCCCCATCTGTACTCAATTGAAAAGAACCATAAGTCACATAATGGCATTTGAGTCAGAACTGCACAGAGACCATAAGTAGCAAATGTGGCCTTTCCTGAGCTCTATGATCTACAGCTGTAACCCCTCTATCACATGGTTCAGAAGGAAGTCACTGTCTGTAAATCATACAAAGCTAAAATGATATATTATATATATTATATATATAATTATTTAAAAATTAGACCTTTCATCTTTCTTTTTCATGCACATTTATTTAATCTAACAGGGGCTAATATTTGCCCGTGTTAAAAAACAAAACACTAGACAGATTGTGTACAACTTTGCCTGTCCACATTACTTACAACCTTATTCTTTATACTGGATTCCAACATATATATATATATACTTATTGTATAAACACTATTTAGAGTGTCCATAAATATCTCTTTCATAGACAGGCTGGAACAACATCCAAGCAAAAGTGCAATTATAAGTTTAGCACACATTGAGGCCCATTGATTACAGTTGTAGGACATGCAAAACCAGCACACAGCTGCACCACCCTTCTGACCTAAAGTTATTGTACCTGTGTCTGAGCTGACAGTTAGTAATACACACTATAACAATTCCCACAGGGTGCTTGCGAGTCAACATCCACCACAAGATGAATATATTTGTGTTTTTTTAGCAGAAACACCAATACACCAAGGAAACACCATATTATTGAACTCCATGGGATCCGCAGATTTGGAAATACACTTTGCTGAAATACCTTGCATTCTTCTTTCTTCAAATTTCCCAGGGCAGACATATGCACAGTAGAATGATATAGACGGCTTTTTAGTTAAGGCTCGGCTTTTCGCTCTAATACACATGTGCAGCTGCGAGAAGCAAGAAGAAGCCGGAAGAGGATCACTCCTTGGTGCTCACTGGAATAACCCTGGGCGAGTGCAGTTTTCTGCTGATAAGAGCACCCCCAAGTGTGAGACAACTTTCCTTTTCCTTTAGGGGCTGATGCTTTAGGGTAAGGACACACAAGGCGATTTATCGCCAGCGTTTTTAAAAAGCAAATCGCGGCGACATGTCGCTCGTTTTGTCTCAGCACAAAACCATATGAAAAACGCCAGCTACTGTGCACACAGCGCGTTTGTGAATCGCCTGTAGCTCCAAAACGCACTGAGACCCTTTTCCAAGCGATTCATCAGAAATAGCATGTACTTAGAAAAGCACTGAAATCTCCTAGACACGCACACACATACAGATAAGTAGCAGCGATTGTATTCACATTACACTGCGCAATGACGCAAGAACGTAAAGGCGCAGGAATACAAAGACGCTAGGTTACAGCGGGAAGCACAAACGCTCGAGGAGAGACGCCGAGACAACACGCCAAACAAAACTCGGACGAAAACACGCTGGAAAATGCCTTTTTTGAAGCACTTTTTTGATAGACAGGCTAATTGAGCTGGTTGAGGAACGCCGAGAGCACGTGGGTGGAGCACGTACCGCACAGAGCAATGGGATACAAATCGCTCTATGCAAATTGTCGCTGGGAATCGCCTGTTCAAAAAAGACGATCGCCTTGTCGCCGCGATTTGCTTTTTAAAAACGCTGGCGACAAAACGCCTCGTGTGTCCTTACCAGACTCCCTTTAGTGTCCAGACTTACTGATACAGCAACTAGAATTGTGGTGTAGCTGACCTTAAAATTCATAGTAAAATGCTGTACAAATTATTATTTGAAACACAGTTGACAATTGGTCTTAATTATATTTTTTTGTGTTTTTACAACTCTCCACTTCAATGGCTTTCTGGAAATCAGGACCCTTGGAAGTCAGAATGGAAGGTGAATAGGAGGTGGAGTGTAACAATAAATATGTACCCACATGGATCATAAGCTCTTTGGTTGCAGGGGTTACTGCCCCCCACTGCACTCCCTTTGTAAAATGTATCATGAAACAATAGAATTCTTAATGAATCAGATGAAAATTGAGCGTAGGACTCCCCACCGCCTAATGGTTTTAAAAATTACTGGTGAGCTCAACTTTTCCTTGTTTGTTACTGCCCCCCCAACAACTGGCATTTTGTACTGAAATATGTAAATAAACATATTTCATAAAACTTGAAAACCAATTTGATGGTTATTAAGAATTGATCAACCAGTAGCATACAATAAGTAAATATAAAATAACTATTTTAAGGAAAAGTAGGTATCTTGCACTAGGAAAGCAACCCTCTGTGAGAACCCAGGAATAACAACCACATCCAGGATGATCATAACTCCAGGGTTCCCCAGCATCAGTAGATGCATTTAATCTTATTTTGCCTTAAAAGCATAGGCAACTCTGAGGAAATGCTTGGAGTGTGTTTTGATGCAAATACCTTTAATTAATATGATCAATACATGATACAACAATTGTGTCCATTTTTACACAAACACATTTGGACTTGTGGAGTTCAAGTAATTATCCAATGCCACTAAAGCAAGTAAACCAGCAGTGACTACACCTTTATAGAGTATTTGTTGTATTTGTGGCTATACAGAAGGTCTCTGCAAATACAAATACAATAAGTCCTCTGCACTCAACACATTAACAATATATTTTAGACATTGAACCATTCTGGGGGAATGTAATAAAAGTCACAAAAACAGTTTGCACCAATAAGAATAAAAATACACACCTTGCAATGTAATATTGTTCCTTAAATTGTTATTGCATTGCAAATTCTAATTGCGCATTCTTAAGAAGTGCTTAAAGGTGTCATAATCTTTTGAGCAAACATAACTTTTTCCATAAGAAGATTTATTACATTTACTGCACATTGGTGCCAACTATAAAATTCACAAACGGTCTTCCACTGTCACAATCGGTCGCTAAACAGTTTCGAGGTTCGCAAAAGCTATATTCAATTTGCACAAAGCAAAATATGTTCACAAAAAAGGCATAACTTTTCACGCTGTAAATAGTTTTTCCCTTACTAACTTTTATTACATTGCCCAGCTAGGGCCTTAAACTACCAAAAAAAAAGCCTTACCTTTTAAACAGAACAGGGACACTGAGTCTTCTGCTTTATGTAAAAATTAAAATAAACAGTGAAGGGACATTTTTGCAAAACCAGTGTGCTACATAATATACTAGGTATCGTTTTTGTTTTTTTAACTATTTCCCTATTTGTATCTTTGTTATAAGACATCATAAAATTAACGACCTAATAATTGTTTTATAACACAGTGAAATGGCTGGAGAGAACTTTAAAGAACACATTTTAAGAAGAATTGGCCTTAAAAGCATGTATCTTCTATAGTTTCAGGAAGGGTGTCTGACTGGCCCTTTATGCTGCTGACAAGCATATCAATCCATCAGATAAAACTATGAGTACTGCTGACTTTATCTCTCTCTCTCTGTACACACACAGAAATTGATTCACTTTCCTGCCAGCCTATGAAAGGACTTGGCCGCAGCTCCCAGTGTGACCATTATTCTGCAGAGGGGTCTGAAGAACAAGAAAGCATCTACTTTGTGTTTCTGCTGAGCCTGATCAGAGATAAAGCACTGAAGCATGATTCTTATGGGCATTTGTAGCTGACAGCCATACCACAATGTAACAGCCGCTTGCCAAACCTGCATCCCAGTGGGTGATTTGAATGATGTGTGTTTTTTATAGAGGGTGTCAATATTCGGTCACCTCAATCACCCACATACTGTATCTAGCAAAAAATGCTGCATACACAGTGACAATCAGCACTCATTTCAAAGCAGGTTACACTTGCCATAAAATGTAGGTTGTTTATTTTTATGCTCTTTTCTGATATGCAAAATGGAATAAAACACACAAGACGCTGTAAAAAACCTAGGAAAAATAGTCTAGTCATCAATATATTTCTGTTCATTTCTGTTCATTCCTAAAAATGTCTGTAATACAGGTGTTAACATTGATATGTTTTAGTGTGATATCAGAACAACAAGTTAGAGCAATTTCCAACAACTGACTTTAACCCTTTACGTGTCAAGGATCTTTGATTATGCCACCATGGATGTTGCACCGTAGATCAAATTGGAACCGGGAGCCATAGAAGAAGCGGTATCAGTAGACTATGCTTTGCTGGCAAATAAGCATTCAAATTTTAAACTGTTATTGAATTGCAAATTTTAACTGTGCATTGGCACTTTTTAAGTGCTTGAAGACAGGGTCTGACTGGCCCGTTGGGCGCGTAGTAGGGCCCTGGACAGCAGTCCCGGTGGGCCCAGACACCCCAGTTTGACCCTGCTTAAAGATTTTGTAATATTTTGGAGCAAACAAAACAACTTTCTGAGTAAGGCGTTTTATGACATTCACTGTGCACTGGTGCAAATTATAAAATTTGCAAACCCCCTGTAGGAAGTGGTCACTAAACAGTGTTCCGGTTTGCAAAAGCTATATTAAATTTGTGCAAAAGCAAATTTGCTTGCACAAAAGCATAACTTTTTGTATTGTGAATAATTTTTCCGTTACCGACTTTTATTACACTGCCCCAATATCACTAAATTTAATGGTAAAATGAATACCTCTGTGATCTCAGAGAATTCCAGTGTTGGAATGGGGTCAATGCCTGCTGCCACACTAGAACTTTCACTGAGCACCATCTGGCTGAAATATCTGGGCTGGTGGGCCCATCATTTGTTCTCCTGGTGCCTCAGTTCAGCACGTGGGTTTTTAACTTTTACCCAAATAATAATTAATTGACTGCTCTCTGTAGACCAACCAGAGTGTTTTGTGTCTAATCTCTTTGAGGACAGCCTTATTTATAAGGTCCATGTTTAAATCTGGTGAGACCTTACTACTACTACTCATAAAATCTAAAGGGAGAACTATCATTGTAAGTTTTACAAATCTTCCTCGTCCTACTGTTGTTTTGCATGCAATGCAGTCATGATGTTGCGCCCAGACTGAAAGCTGGAAAAACTGGTTGAAAACTGCAAATTAATGGTGTATGTGCCAATAAAAGACCTCCCTGATCCCTGCCTGAGCTTGTGCAACACGTAATAGCTCTAAAATAAAAACTTACTTGTAAGCAGGCCAGTAGCACTGGCCTATATGTATGACTTTATGGTCATCTTTTAAGTGAATTCCTTTTTATTTCACTATGGTTTACTGTAAAAAGCAAATATACTCCACAGTTCTGTACAACAGATGGATGCATACATTAACCATACAGACCACATACAAAGATCAGCTGATACAAGAGGTATAGAAGACCCTTTTTTGTCTCTATGAATCAAATTCTGCAGAATATCTTAAAAATAGATAATTAAAAGTAGAGTATCTCATTTATTTGTTTTATTACACAGTTATTTTGTGGCATACCATCAAAGAATTGTATTTTCTCCTGAATTTTTTTTTTATTTTCACAGTTTTTGCAGGGTAAATATTTACAAGCACAAAATATGGGAGAGGAGTTAAGTAACAAACTAGTATAGTATAGCTATAACAAACTAGTAAGTATAGCTTCCAGCTATAGAATGAAAGAGATACTTAAGTCACGGCTGCTTAGTGATATTACAGACTTTCCTAGATCATTAACACTGGGACTTTTCCTAGCACTACAATTTGAATTTTAGCATCCAGATAAAAGATACTGAAGACTCTGTGCTATTACACTTCATGCTGGTTAATTACTTCAACAAGTAACTGAACTAAGTATCATCAACCTATCTTGTCCTGTGGATTACTTTGATTTGTTTATAAACAGTATATTGTGTATTTAGCATCAGCTAGTTGGGCCCTTGTACTGCATGTGGTTGTACAGGTAAAGCATCTGTTATTTGGAAACCCATTATCCAGAAGGCTCTGAATTATTGGAGTGCCATTTCCCATAGACTACATTTTAATCGAATAATTCCGATTTTAAAAATGTATTTACCTTTTCCCCTGTAATAATGACAGAGTATCTTGCACTTTATCCCAGCTAAAATATAATTATTATTGGAGGCAAACTAATCCTATTGTGCTTGTTAAATGTTTAAATGATTTTATAGTATAATTAGGGTCTGCAAATACAAATTACAGAAATACCCATTATCTGAAAATCCCAAATCCAGAGAGTTCTGGATTCTTGTACTACAGCAAGCAAAATACCACAACAACTGTCAGGTTGTGGGATATGGGGATATGTAGTCTAACTGTATCTAGAGGGCCTGCAATTGCTTTTCAGAGTTCATATACAGGGTGAAATGAACTAGCTAGAATCTAATATATCTGATTAGACCAATGTTTAGACCACTGAAGATGTCAGCTATAAAATATAAACCAGTCACAGGCGTATATCTGATGCTTTCCATCACATCAAAACATATTAAAAAGACAGTAGACCTCATTTATCAACTGTAGGCACAGCACTGGTTTCAATAACAGGTGGCAAGTTTGCATCTATATAAACATCTTAAAGAAAACATTTGTGTCAAGCCACTGTGCCATTCAGCTCAGCAGCAATATTGCACAAAGATTTCCATTAATATTAATTACTTAGCAAGAAGCAATGCACAGCACTAAGGGCACAGGGGAACCCTGTTCTTGTTATCTTATCTGAAGAAGAAAGACTAAGGTAAACCCTAAACTATTGCATTGCAACTGTATGCATTGTAATAAAAGATGCAACAACCCAACAGTCCAACTGTGTATTTAAGCATTAAAGTGAACCCAAATGCAAGCTTTTATTGAAGAACTAAAGTTCTCTAGTACTTGTGCCCAAGGTCTTTGTAAATGACCCCTTCACTATTTAACTTGTGTAAAGGATCTAAATAGATGTGAAGGAAGTCAAAGTGCATCAAGGTCCTGTACTTGAGTACAAAGGTGCCCTGCACTTGCTCCACATGCTTGCTGACTTGTCCACCCGGCTTCTTCTGATGAATGGAGCACAACTGCAGGTATTGAAGCTGGGGGTACCATGGAGTTACCAATACCCTCTACCTATCAATATGTGCACCTGAAATCACTGCATGTGATGCCACTCCCACTCTGAAAATGCTCATTGCAACTTGCATCTTTGTGTTAATACAGAAATTCAAAAACATTCCTTTCAGATGCTGAAATGCTGAAAACATGCTGCAGTAAAAAAAATGATAAAATGATAAAAGATAATAAAGATAATAAAAGGATCAGCTAAATGTATCAATTTAGAACAGTTAAAGAGTCAGCGACCCCCCTCCCAGAGCTGCTTTAGATGGTGAAAAATAAAACTTAACACTTCAAAAATAGAAATAAGAAAAACAAATAGAAAATAAAGTAATTGTGTTTGATGGTGAATAAACCCTTTAAAATATGATGCAACACACAAAATGTAACTATTTTTATATGTAGAAGAATTTTATACAATTGGTATTTGTTAACGTATCAAATTGGGTAAATCCCTCAAGAGTAAATTCAAACTAAAAACAAATGGTGTTGCAAAAATGACATATGTATATCTATATCTATGTACAGGGCCGCTCCTGCCATGAGGCAAGGTGAGAACGGAGTGGCCAGTTACCAGGGACGGCAAAAAGCCACCTCTGGTAACATTAAGAGCCGAATTTCTATTTTTTAAAATGGAAATTCGGCTCTTCTAGTGCAGCGAGTTCAGTAGCACTCACTGCACTAGCGATGCGGCCCCTCCTCCACCTGCTCCAACGCTAGATGTTAGAAGCGCGGAGCGGGAGGGGGGCAGCATCGGGGCTGCCTCGGGCAGCAGCAGCACCTGAAACGCCCCTGTCTATATATATATGTGAGAATATGTAGTGTGTAAGTGTTGTAAATGTTCCAAAAACCCCTAAACACGATAAGGAATAGGTCATAACAATTGAATTCCATAGCCCCTTGAATCCCAAAGCCCCTTATGCTTTCTCAGTCAGAGGCTAAAGCAAATGCTGATTAAATTCCATGCATGGAGAGAAGGTTGGGAGGTCTCTCTAACACCGGCTGAATTTTTGAAACAGAGTATGTAATTATTTCCTTGGACGATGGAAAATCAACGTCCGTCTTTGTCAAGTCATTTTTACATATCTGAAATAGTTGCTAAGAAGTGTTGGCCGAGTGCAGCTGCAGGCGCTGATCAGAAGTCGGTTTAATCAACATTAGCAGAGCAAGCATAAACACATGCAGAAATCAAGATGTGAGGGGCTAGAATGGTTACCTCATTTCTGCATGGTAACAAGAAACAAAAGCTGTGAGAGGCCTTTGAAGTGGAATTTTATCTCCAAGCTGTGTTACATTACTTAGTGAACTATAAAAAAGTTACCATTGTCAACTTTATCTTCTTAGAAATATGATTAGATATAATGTTCATCTCACAGTTTCCAATGGGATTATTTTGGGATACCACTCCCCAAGGAAACCAGTGAAAATATCTTAAAGTTGAGGTTAAAATTAACATATAATGTAGAAATGGCTGGGACTTGGGGTTCTTCATGGATGCTTTATAAAACTTGACCTTAAATTTCATTGAAAACCTTTTGCCTTTCCAGTACCTAGAATAAACACGCATAAACGTTTAAATAAGTCATTAAGGGTCATTTTGTATTAAAAAAAAAATATCTGTAATGCTTTTATAAAAATTATATTTATTATAACATAGTAAAACACATCTCAGTTACCCCAAATGGAGCCTAACGCGTTTCACGCTTACCTTTTACTTGGTCATAGGCAAGCTCAGAGAACAAACACATGCCCCGATATAAATATATATACATTTTCAAAGAGATTAGGGGTCATTTACTATATGTAGGGCAGGTTGCATAATGCACAAAATAGGAGCAATCCATGATGCACTAAACAAATTTGACACTGTGGGGCTCATTTATAAACTTCCCACAGGGCAGATTTGCACAGTCAATATATTTGCAATGCACATGGTTATATTTTTAGAAAGCTGCAATTTTTTTTGCACTGCATGATATTTAAGCGCACGCTCTGCATTTGAGTTATGACACAACTTTGGTGGCAGAGAAAATATATACATGAAACAGTTTTTGAAAATCGCAAGTTACTGGCAATGATAGTTTCATGCACAGCAAACTTGCACAGTGGGCTCACTCACGCAAACATCTCATTTGCTAGGCATTTGTAAAAATTCATGTGACAGGCACAGCAGTGCAATATTTTAGTTTTCAACATGGCCAATACAACAATTTGTAAATAAATATGTGCAGCTCTAACTTTACAAATGACTCCCACTGTGTCTGCCTAGTGTTAAATTCATTATGCATATTCTGCAGAGCTGTTTCATAGGATTCATTGCCAACCAGGAGCTGATCACTCTAAACCAGTACCCAATCAGCTTCCAATGTGTGTGCAAAAAATGTCCTCCACCCACACTGCTCTACTTTGCTTGACAGAGGCAATGTCGGTACCGGTGTCAGCCCTAACCTACTAACCAATCCCTCTCTAATAAAATAACATGTAAATTTGGATGAAAAGGCTGCAGAACAGTTTTTATTAACATACATAATATTTTAGTGCAAAACACACTATGACAAATGATAAAATATCATTAACATAGCATAAGATAACAATAGTATTTGTATAACAAACAATTAACCTGATTACCCACGTACTGTAGTAAAACTTTTTAACCGCACATCGCAACAGCGCTGCCAGTTGCCAGCTGCCATATTAACCTGTAACCAACCTGCTCTCCAAATGCTATTCCTGTGGTCTTTTGTTACAGGCGGTGAGAGGCCTTCAAGCAACCAATTAACCCTGCAACTCCCATGCTCACACACATTGTTTCCTGGACTCCATGATCCCAGCCATTACCTACAAAATATCTATAAGGGAGGGTGGGATTTTTTTGTTGCTGCTACAAAATGGAGTGGGGGTGGCAACCTCAATCCCGTTCCTTTTATCCTGCCCTACATCACTCTGCTCCTTCAGCTGGCCAATCCCCTACAATCCCCCTCTGTCATGCCTCTGCTTCCCTAGGCTGTGACCCATGTCATCGGGTTACTTTCTCACCCCAGGTACCAGACAAGGAGTAGCTGATGGGGTAAGGCCAACAACAAACATCAGCCTCCAGACAGATCACAAGCCATCTTGCTCTTCCTACCAGGATATTTGTACAGCAGGCACTCAAACAAAGGCAGTCTTCCACCAGGCAGTAGGTATGAGTAAAATTAAACTTTACTCATACCTACTGCCTGGTGGAAGACTGCCTGTGTTAGAGTGTCAACTCTACAAATATTTGGTTTGATCCGCTCCCCTTTGGAAGGCTTGGGCAGTGCACCTGGGCCTCTTCCCTTATTTGGTGAGTTACCTAGGGAAATATTATGTTCCTACCAGGATAAACACATCTGGTCTCTTGCACTGACTGGCCTGGTTTCTAAGCTATTACTTTGAGTGTATCTGCCAAAAACTGAGAGTGTGATATCATAAGTTCCTTCCAGTGAAGGGTTTTATGATATCTTCAGCTCTTCCTTATGATGCTGGCATTTAGAATCAGGTGGGTAACTTAAAAACAGTCCAGGCAGGAGATGTTGCACATTTAATGCAACTTAAAGGAAAGGGATCAATGTAAACACTAAATTTTCTTTATTATAAATGTCATTTTTCTTCCAGTTTTCCTCCATATACTAGGTTCTGTGCTGCTTTTCTCTACTGAGCAAAATACCCTAGGAATGGAAATTATTTTACACTGGAAAAGAAAAGTATTTGCTGTATAATTAATCCTTTCTTCCTATATATACAGTAGGTATGGAATCCATTATCCAGAAAGCTGTTATCCAGAAAGCTCAGAATTATGGAATGTATCCAATTAATCCATATTTTTAAAACAGTACCTTGTACTTGATTCAAACTAAGATATAATTAATCCTTATAGTAAAAAAAAAAACCAGCCCATTGGGTTTATTTAATATTTACAGGATTTTCTAGTAG
This sequence comes from Xenopus borealis, assembly GCA_024363595.1. Taxonomy (NCBI): domain Eukaryota; kingdom Metazoa; phylum Chordata; class Amphibia; order Anura; family Pipidae; genus Xenopus; species Xenopus borealis. The sequence continues at coordinate 108,279,931 of CM044440.1, forward strand.
ACTTGAGGTAGTATCCAATTTACAGAAAGATCTGTTACCTGGAAAACCCCAGGTCCCAAGCATTCTGGATTACAGGTTCCATACCTGTTTCTGTATATGTATAAACTGTATATATTTAAAGTCGCTCTCTCTCTATATATATATATATATATAGATAGATATGCATATATATATATATATATATAATTATAATTTATACATATATATATATATATATTCTGTCTATATGTGTGTGTGCTTAAATGAGCAGTCTTTATTGCAAAGATATAATCCTTTCAATATGCCAGCTGTACATGACACAAAAGTATTCAGAGATTATGCTGTGCTTCAAACTTGACAAACATGTGGAAGAAATAAGATATCTGCACATTAAAATGACAAAGCTTACACAAATGTACATTCCTGGGACTTTCCTATGCTGTACAAATAAGCACGTGTAACTGATGATGAACCTTTGGACTGCTTATAAAACTTAAAAAGCAAACACTGCCACTTCACTGATACATTTGGAAAGGAAGATGAAAATGAGATTCTTTGTCTATATTTTTCATATACATACCTGTATATAATTAGGATGAGATCAGAATGTATACAAATGGAAGCCATGCCATCATTTCTACATCTGCTCCAATTAGCTCAGAGTTCAGAGGTTCAACCAATAGAAACATTCATATGGATTTTAACCATTTTTTGCGACTATTGTTACGGGGGTGCAAAGCTAAAAACTAGGGATGCACCGAATCCAGGATTCGGTTTGGTATTTGGCCAGGATTCAGCCATTTTCAGCAGGAAATCCTTGTGCCTGGCCGAACAGAATCCGAATCCAAAAAATCTGGTGACTTTTCGTCACAAAACAAGGAAGTAAAATAAATTTCGGCCGCGCAGTTCGTGTGTGCCAAGCTTATACCCTTCCCCCCGCTAATTTGCATATGCAAATTAGGGGATAGATACTGTTCGGTATTCGGCCGAATCTTTCACAATGGATTCAGGGGTTCGGCCGAATCCAAAATAGTGGATTCGGTGCATCCCTACTAGAAACGCTAATACTTTAAATTGTGTCAGATAAAAACCTATGTCAAACATTTATAAACCACATAAATCATTATTGGTGTGAGTTATGAATGCATGTGCAGTCTGCAAAGTGTCACATTGGATACAAATTGTCATGTTTTATTTACTCCTAATGCAGTGTTTTATTTATAAATCCAGCATAATTTCCACTCAGAGATGCAGTTATGCCCAATGCATCAAATCAAATTTAATTGCACTTTGTTTTGTTGCAGCGAGCATTTTCAAAGTGGGAGATGAATCAGTTCTGGAGCAAGCATTGCCGTTTGCATCCAATTAACTGTCAGCCTTATTGATGCAACCTACCGTGGGATCCCAAGTTCCAGGGCTCCCCAGCATCAAAAAGGAAATGATTTGGAATTTTGCGCTGGCAAGTTTTCTCTTTCTCTTTGTGTACAAATATTGGCTTTTTATTGTTTATAGCAGCCGGTCAACTCAGGAATGTGGGATAGACCGAGCCTCTGGCGATTTCATTCTGCTTTTCCTGAATTATGGGAAGTCTATTTCCCATAGAGCAAATAATTCTAGTTTTTTTAACATTTGATTTTATCTGTAATAATAAAACATCTCCACTTGATCCCAACTAAGCTACCAGAATCCATACTGGAGGCAAACAAATCCTATTAGTTTTTTTTTTTTTTAATGTTTAAATGTTTTTGTAGAATGGAGATTACACAAATAACTGATCCCGAACACTCCAGGCCCCAAGCATTCTGATATAGGTAATATCTGAATGAATCTATTTTGTTACCTGGGCCTGTCACTGGCTTCAGCCATTGTGCAGCTGGCATATTCTTTCGTGCAGAACTCTTTCTCTATCTAAGGCCGTGTTATTAGTTACAGAGACGATGATCTTGAAATATGGCAGAGAGTACAGATTCTCACCATGGGTACAGACATGTTTTCCACAATAAATTACCCAGAACCCTGCGTGGTAGATATTGGACCATCTGCTACACCCCCCTTTTAGAATAAAATGCCTAAGGTTCAACAACAAAGGTTTTGCTTAAAAGAACATTGTGGTGAGATTAAAACCAGCTAATGAAAGTAATTAGCTGCTGCTCTGTATAGAAACACTAACAAATCGGTGCTAGGTGCTATGTACTTTGTGTGTTGCATATTTGCTGGAACGCTGAAAGATTTGCTTTTATTGCTTTCAATTAATCCAGCAATAATATTCACTTATTTTACTTTATGCTGGCTGTGTAAGAGTGTGCTTGATGCCCATAGTTTCTCTTTGTCAGCAACCAGACATAATGAAGACTAAAGTCTGTGCACTGTTTCAGAATAGCGTGGCTAGAATTATATTTATTAGTAAAATTCTAGGCCAGTTACTATATATAGTCTTACAGAGTATCCAGTAAAGTTATAGTGAGGTG
>CM044440.1:108286660-108300925 GCA_024363595.1 Xenopus borealis
GGCCCTGCAATCTTCATTTCTGGTCTCTGCAATAGCTTGACTTTCAGTTTCTTTGTCCCTATTTGCTCTGAGCTTGGTTAGTGATTATAATCACAGGGGTTTAGCACCTCCCCAGCGATTTTAAAGATTTACAAGTTAATGCAGGGCCCATAGTCATGATAACCTATACAGTTCTATGCAACTTTAAGAACTAATTATAGCAAAATCCTAATGTGATACCAAGAAGTTTTTAGGGTCCTTGAGCAATCTGAAGCCATGGCAATTTCTTGGAGGGCCACATCCAACCCATAGGCCTCCAGCTGTGCAGACCTGACCTATAGTAACCCTGACAGGAGGAGTCTCTACTAGTTATGGTGAGTTCTCTGTGAAATTTCTGTTTCTGCTTTATATTTAGGATTTTGTTAGCTAAAGCAAAGCTTATCAGTTACTCATTATTTCAATGTGCTGACTATAAACATTTTAAAGGCACTTGGATTTCAGCACATTCCGATTGCCTTTGAGAGATTTGTCTAATTTGCAACACATTATTGACACAATGTCAGCACATAACATCTATGCCAAATGACATTCTCTCAGTTTTCAACTGTCTTTATGTCTTACTGTGTAACTGTAAAGATCAATTATTATTTGGTGCATTTTCTTCTGCATATAACATCTCTAAAAGTGTAGGTTTTCTTGTTACTGAAGTCCGTAGCTGGCAAAATAACACACAATATGGGGAATTCATGCCACAAGAGGCAGATATAAAAAGTGTTTTTGGTTTTATAACCCAACTGGAAAATATCTATATTTGTTGGAACTATTCTTGCAATCTGGATCCAATAGAGAACGTTGCAGAGATCGAATGGCCTTACGATTCCAAGATGGGGGTTGTTGCAGCATGACATTTTAATAAAGCCATCATTAAATGGTTTTAACTTTTGCCATTCCATCAAATTACATTTTCTTTTTGAAGATGATCTCATTTTCCAAGATTGAATTAAACAGAAAATACAATGATATTTTATAGGATGTTGTTCTTCGTGTTCCCTTTCTTTAGACTAACAATTTCTTTTTCTAAGAACATATGAAAAACAACAATTCCTCACAACTGCAAAATAATGGCGCAATTAACGTTCATTCCTCATTATTTGGCTTTTACAGGAAAAATAAGTGCATTGAAATCAAAAGTAAAATTTAAAGCTACATATCTGACAGCACAAATATACATTTTTTGCCATAAAATGTTAGAGTTTGCACTGCATTTTCATTAATTTGAAGATTAGTTATGTAAATAGTCACCTGTAGGGAAAGTGGGAGATCAGTTTAGTGGTGGATCTACATGGGAAAAAAAAAACTATTTTCCTACAGTGCTAGGACTACCAAGGCTTCAGGGTTATCTGTAGCTTAACTGACAAAGAGGAGTAATTTTCAAGCCACTTCTAAACAATAGAAGGAGCTGGGAAAGAATACATTGTAGAAGAAAGCATTTCTTAAGCATAAATAGATGTAAATTAAAGGAAAACTATACCCCGAAAATGAATTTTTGAGTAACAGATAGTTTATATCAAATTGAGTGACATATTAAAGAATCTTACCTACCTGGAATATATATTTAACTAAATATTGCCCTTTTATATCTCTTGCCTTGAACCACCATTTCATGATGGTCTGTGTGCTGCCTCAGAGATCACCTGACCAGAAATATTTCAACTCTAACTGTAAAGGGAAGAAGTGTGGGAGCAAAAGACACAACTCTGTCTGTTAATTGGCTCGTGTGACCTAACTTTATAGTTTGTTTGGTATGTTTGTGAGCACCGTTGGATCCTAGGATCCCAGGAGGCCGTCCTTATTTTTTAAAATGGATATTTTCTATTTATGATTACCCAATGGCACATGCTACTAAAAAGTGTATTATTATGAAAATGGTTTATTTACATGAAGCAGGGTTTTACACATGAGTTGTTTTAGGCAATATCTGTTTATAGAGACCTACATTGTTCAGGGGGTATAGTTTTCCTTTAAAGCGAATGTTAAAGGGATACTGTTATGGGAAAACCTTCCCATTGTTCTGTTGTTAGCACAAGTCACATGACTTGGGGCAGCTAGGAAATTGATATTATGCCTGGCCCCATGTCTGATTTCAAAATGAAATATAAAAAAATCTGTTTGCTTTTTTGAGAATTCTGCTGCATCAGCACTATTAACTGATTCATTTTGAAAAAAAATCAGGTCTGATTTTTGCATTGGCCTTCATGAAAGACAAAAATGAATGAAATGAGGATATATAAATTCTTATAAAGCTCAGTGGGGCTCATTAATAAACTTTACACAGGACAGATTGGTTCACACAGTGAATATATTTGCCCTGCGCATGGTTATATTTATAAAGCTGGATAAGTGTGTGCATTGCAAATGTCCATAAGAGCTTTTTAAATATGGCAAAAATAAAAACACATACACACTCTGGGGCAGATTTACTAAATTCACATGAAGAATTCGAAGTTCGATTGAATTTTCAAAAACATTTGAATTCAAATTTTTAATGTTTTTGAAGACCACTTTGACCAGCAGTGCAATATTTTAGCATTCCTGTCAAAAGCATAGCCAATAAAACCATCTGTGAATAAATATGCGCTGCCCTAACTTTATAAATGACCCCCACTTTTTTCTGTGTGGTGGAGATAAATAAACTTATTAAAACAAGTGATTTTCTATTCTAAAAGATGCTTAGTTTTAAAGTCCCTACAATAAATGTCACATTTTGGCATGATTGAATCAGTGCGGGGGCGGGGCCATGGAACAATAGGGTGAGGATGTTGCAGGGAGGGTTGTGACATCAGGGGTCGGGGCTATTGCCAATTGCCACGTCAATCATAGGGATTTGGAAAACAGGGCAGGCAGTTTTGACCTGGGCAGCACTTCATAAAACTGGACTGTCAGAGTCAAGACAGAACAGGTGGCAAGCCTACACTACAGGTACATTTTTAAAAAATAAATATATTTTGATAATGTAGTACAGGTATGGGATCCATTATCTGGAAGCCCGTTATCCAAAAAGCTCCAAATTAAGGAAAGGCCTTCTCCCATAAACTACATGTTATCCAAATAATCCAAATATTTAAAAATTATATCCTTTTTCTCCCAACTAAGATATAATTAATCTTTATTGGAAACAAAACCAGCCTAATGTTTATATTATTATCTAATGTTTATATTATTTTCTGCTAGACTTACGGTATGAATATCCAAATTACGGAAAGATCCATTATCCAGAAAACCCCTAGTCTCAAGCATTCTGGATAATAGGTCCCATACCTGTACCAGATTCAAAATTACCCAATCTCCCTTTCACCATACGAAAAAATGCCTATTGACTTTGATGCATTTATACAAAAAAGTCACCACAGTATGTTTCACCAATTTTTTCTGCTGTTCTATACCAGTTTTGCAAACTTTCCCTAAAGCACACCGGGACAGATTTACTCATCACAAGAAGTCTTTATGGCTCTGGAAAGGAGTTTGCTGGCTTTGTAAAACTTTCAAACATTTTTCTCAGAAACTAAGGGGCACATTTACTAAGGGGCAAGTTGATTCGAAGTGAAAATTCGAATCAAATTCGAATGAAAAAATTTTAATTTCAAATTTAATTTTGGGCTTATTCAACTATTGAATAGCCCAAAATTCGAATCAAATTGGTCAAATTAGAAAATTCGAATTTGAATTTGATTGTTGAAGTACTGGCCCTTTAAAAAAAATTTGATATAACAATTTGGCAGCTTAAACCTACTGAATTGCTATAGTACCCTATGGGAAGCTCCCAAAAGATTCTGAATGAATAAAAAAAATTAGATCGAATGCTTAAAATCGATTTTATTGGTCAATCAAATTTTTAATATTCCATCGTTCGAATAATCGAATTGCGTTAAAACCCTCGAAATTCAACCCTTAGTAAATGTGCCCCTAAGGGTCAAAGTGAATTTTCAAATAAAATTAGAATTTTTAAAATTAGAATTTCGAAGAAATTTCAGGCTACCTCAACTATCAAATGGCCCAAAATTAAATTTGAGTTGAAAAAAAAAAAAAAATGAATTTTTTTTAAAAAAATTTGAATTTGACCATTCCCCACCTTAAAGGACCAGTAAAAACAAAAATGTTTTTTTACAAAATTCGTTAGTACACAACGAAATAAAACACCATGACAAACTATACTCTAAAATCTCAAAGTCTTTATTAAGAAATAACATGAAAAAACTCCACTTCCTCTCCTCTACAGAAAAGGTGACAGGGCGATGATCCATTGAGCGGCAGTTGATTTCTCCTCCTTGGCTGTATTTTGCTGAATCCTTTAGCTCCCACTGCTGAGATTCTGTGCAGCGATCTTTGCTGGATCAGGATACCTTTCCTTCTGACTCTCCCAGCAGAGAAGTTTCCTTTCCTCCCTTGCAGCTGAGAATGCAAGGGCCAGAAGGAGCCAGTGTCTGACAGAAAGGGAAGCCGAGAGCAGCCGATTGAGAGTACGGTGCCCAAGGAAGCAAAAGAGGTTCTTGCAACCCCTCAATGCGGGAATCATCAGTTCAAGCTGGACCAGGCTCTGTGCTTCCCCTTGGTATTCTTTCTATGCTGGGCTGAGTCTCTTTGGCCACAGGACTCACAGCGGCAGCTCCAAGAGATCCTTAAGGACCTGCGAGAGAGGACACGTGGGAGTGGCTGTGATTGGGGTAATAGTGCCGTCAGGGAGCGCCACTGCGAACGTCTCCGTTTGATGATTCAGGACAACTCCGATGGCTGCCTCGGGGATTCCTATCCGGACTCTCGCGATAGTTCGATTCGAATGATTCGAATTCAATTGAAAATGGCCATTTTTGATCAAAAAGGACCCCCCCCCCAAAAAATTCTATGATCAAATTTGATTTTTTTTTTATATTCAAATTTGATCCTTAGTAAATCTGCCCCTTAGTGTTCCATTCTCCCATAAGAAATATTATTTGTGATCAGATTTGCTGTTGCCATTACACACACCACTGTGCTGTATTGTTGCCTACATCATAATTGTAACTTCATACTGAGTTTATTAATCTATAAATGTAGGGGAGCTGCTAATAAATATCATTAATTAACTACTATGAGACATCAGAATACATGCTTGTGATTTACAAGCAATAACCAGCGCCATATAAAACACTATTTTTGTTTTCACATTGACTTTTGTTCATCAGAAAACCCATTAGACTTGAATTCCTCTACTTCCACTTTCTTCCCAAGATGTAAACCATGAGGTCCATCTGACTAACATCTTTCACAGGGAAGTGCTATGTGAGTGACTATTCTGCCTCAGCGGAAGGTACTCTGGGGGTAGGTGTAAACCTGAACAAAGGGGCAGGGATGGTAGATAACAATGGGGGTGAGGCAGTGATGTTGAGGTGGGCATGATGATATTAGAAGCAAGCACAATGATGCAATTGACTGGATTTATGTTCAGTTTTCTTGTTCGGAACTGGACAGAAAGTTATGAACAGACCACCTATTGAAAAACTGGGACGTCAAGTTCATAATCACATGGGTAGCAACAGAAGCTCTATCTATATTCTGCCTGATGAGTGACCTAAATCCTTTAATTACAGTTATGGGATCTATTATACAGAAATCAGTTATTCAGCAGTAAGCTTTAAAATACAGAACTGCTAATTTAGAAAAACTATTTCTTTTTGATTGATTTGCTTTTTTTTTGTTTCTGTAATAATAATAATACAAGATATAAGAACTCAAGTCTTCACTGAGGAACAGGATAGCAGAGTAGTAATCTCTTATGGAATTCTGGCTTTGAATATTGCCTTGGGGTAAGGTTGTCCTATTTATTTGATAAAATGTGAATAAATGCCATTTTTCACCAATATTGGCTCCTAATGTTTCATTAAGGTATGTAACAATGGGGTTCAGTGGAATGGCTGAAAGTGAAGGGTGAGTTGAAGAGTCCCCTTGTCAAGTTGAGACTTGAACAGGCTTTAGAAAAACCAAACTGTTTGGGTCAAACAGTTGGCAACTCTAGGTAGGTAACACTAACGGGTAGATATATTCATTTTCAAATTTAAGTTTTTTTTTTAAAGCTTGAACAAGAACACAATTGAACTTGATTAGGCTTTTTTCACAGTTGTCCTTTTTTCTGTCAATCACTATCATGTCTACAAAAATTAATTTTGAAACTGTATATTTATTTATCAAAATAGCAACCCAAAATGTACCAAGACCAAGGCAGAAACAGGGGTATAGTAGGTGTTTCAGTGCATAGTTGGAATGAGGTCCTTGCCCAGAATAACTTGCAATCTATTATATCTATTATGCATATACAGTACATATAGTGTTCAGTCATGGGGGGGAAACTCAAAATTGCATTCTGTTAATCAGTTTTACAAATGTAGCTGTTTCAAGCAACCTGTAAATTCAAATATCTTTGAATGTTGCAAATACCCCTCCAGGTAACTTCTAAAGAATTTAAAGAAATTGTTCACTTTAAAAATAAAAACAGGCTGTGCAAAGTAAAAAATGTTTATAGTTAGTTAGGTAAAAAAGACTGGAGTGACTGGATGTCTAATAATAGTAGCCAGAACACTACTTCCTGCTTTGAAGTTTTCTTATTGGTTACCAGTCAATAACCAATCAGTTACTTGTCAGGGGGCTATATGGGCCATTGCAGTTGCTTTTGAATCTGACCTGCATACTAAGGATCAAAAGAAAACTGTCCCATGTGCCCCCCCTGTTCTGTTATGTTAGACATCCAGTCACTCCAGCCTTTACAGATTACATTTTTGGCTAACTAATTATATTAGAAACATTATTTATTTTGCACAGTCTATCTATTTACCCAGTTTTTATTTTTAGACTTACCTATTCCTTTAAGGACTAGTTATAATAAAACTCTCAGGTTAATAGAGCACTTCAGAGGGGACTTTGTTTAAAGGCTAAACTCTGTATTAGAATGTTAGATAACCTGTACTATTCCAATGACCAGGTTAATTTACGTTTTGCAGTGACTTGCATAAATATTTAATCTGAGTGTGTTCTTTTGCATGTGTAGATGCTAATTTGCTAATATTTTAAATTATATAACGCTTTGTTTTAGAGCTATCATATATTGTAAAGTTGTTATTTTTATTCCTAGTTGGATTTCCCCCTGGTTGCATGCCTTGGAACTTTCTGTGGAGCTGCGATTGGGTGTTTCAGGTTTATGTATCTTTGAGAGTAACCAATTTGTACAAAAAAAACAGCAGGTAAGCACCCAGGATACACTGAGGGGTATATTTATGTGCTGTGTAAAAAACAGCAGAATACTACACCACACATCACCATGTAACAAACTGTATCAAAAACAGTGTCAAATCTGGTTTTTGAATAGCATAAAATTACACCCCTTGATAAACTCGTCATTCACTTTCCACAGCTTTCTACATAATTTTTTCGGTGTGCATGTGAATGCGTGAACGTGTGCACATTAGTGATGGGCGAATTTATTCGCCAGGGGCGAATTCCTGCGATTCGCCGCTGGCGAATAAATTCGCGAAACGTCAGGAAAAATTCGCCGAAAAAAATTTGCCGCCAAAAACGAGTCGCGCTTCGTTTTTGACGCGACGCGCGGCGAAAACGACGCGCGACTCGTTTCGCGAATTGGCGAAAAATTCGAGAATTTCTCTGGAAATTCGCAAATTTTTCGGCGAAGCGAAACGCGGCCGTTTCGCCCATCACTAGTGCATATGAGTTCAAAAAAAAAGCAGTAGAAGCACAGAGAGACGGGCAGAGAGGGGACCAGACTGGAGGTAGGCAACAGAGGAGGTACGTGCCTGGCACTCCCAAGATTTGCACCCTAGGCACGAGCCTACTCTGCCTACCTTGGCCCGGCCCTGATCTGCAGTATATGTAGAGAGAGCATTTAAGATGACTGCACTCTGGCTTACCTCCCAAAACTAATGAAACAACTGCCTGAGCATCCAACTGTGTATTATAATACTGTGGCATTTACTTATTCTGCTCCGATACTTTTTGGATGATGCAGTAAAACACACACATGGGATACTGAAAGGAATGAAGCTGTTATGTTTTATAATCTAGGGACTGAATGGCTAAAGAGTTGATCATCTCATTATTAGAAGCAGTACATTTCCTTTTTATGAAAGTGTCTGTTACGTTTTTATGAACAATTCAGCTCTAGGATGCCTTGAGTAAGCACATTTAATGAAATATGTTCTCTTGCTGCTCTTTAAAAGACAAAGGCTCTGATATCTTGCTCAATATGCCCCACTGATTTGCACATTCAGATGGTTGAAATTTTTGCTAAGGAATTATATTCAAAAGATTTAATCTAAGAAATGTATAGAAGGTATCCAAGCACAGTTAAAAACAACACCCTCACCAATGTAGATGGGGACATGTGTACCACCTTCAACTAGGACCACAGATACCCTATGCATAGGAATTTATTATAAATAACTAATGCATGACCATATTGCTTTCGTAATCCTCGTTTGCTTTGAGTTCCAAGATGCACCTTTCTACTTGTTTTATCTTATTATTTACCTGTTTATTCAGATAAGGTTGATGATAAAACTTCACCATGTTAGTTTGAGATACTCTCCTGTCAAACAATGTCAACCGTTTATTGACCTGTGTGTTGGGATTTCTAATGGGCTTCCCCAACAAATATCTGTCTGAAAATCGGCCATATATCAATTTTGACAGGTTTAAAAATCCTGTTGAGGACTACATTGGCATGTTGATGTGGTCCTATCTTTGATCTTGTCATTGAGATGCACTTGTTAGGCCCTAGGGCCCACAATCGTATCAGTCTGACATCACCAACTGAAGGTGGGCATTGAGCAAGCTAGAGAACTTTTTATCCTTAACTCCACCCTGAAAAAATGTCAGCCAATTCTGGGCCATATTTAGTTGAGTGAGAAAAAGGTGCATCATATAAAAACTCATATATGAGATTCAATTTGAGGAAAATGTGTTTTTCTCCTGATTCAGTTCTAGTTCTTTCCAACAGAGTTTTCACATGATAATATGTGAGAAAAAAATTTCTAAATTGAATTGCATCTCAAATTGAATCTCATCCATGGCTTTTCACATGCATTTGTATTTTTTTTCCATGCATTTGTATTTCATAATTGAGTACAGAAAGATAATTAAGAGAAGGGTAAACCAAGCACAAATTTGTCTTAAATAGCCACTATTAACTAGAATCTCATCCCCATGTCATAAAACACCCCGGTCTTATATACCACACATTCTTTGAGATGATAGGGATAGTGTAGGATGATAGGGTTGTGCCCAACCAGCCTCAGACAATGGCAGCTTAGTAAAGACACATCCATATGAAGTAAAGGGAAGAAAAATAAAGAGGCAAAAAAATGAAAAAATCTTTAACAAATACAGAAATAAAAAAGAAATATAGCAGCCCTTTATAATAACCATAGCAGTAATTTTATGAGAACTTGATGAGTAGGGGTGTAGAGAGAAGTGTTTAAAATCCAAGTAATGTGATAGACCAGCAATAAGAAATCATAAGGATGACTTCTAAAATTCTTTACTTAGCAACTGCCTTTTCCACAACATCTACAACACGTGGAAACACCATTAACGCCTCTGTCATGGAAATCATCTGCAAAACATTTCTGGATAACAATAAGGAAAGATTAAAAAGTACTTTACAGCTCTATTTGTAATGTAACAATAAAACTAGCTCCAGGAACTATGATCATATTCAGCCCTGTAGATTCATTGTGACCACAACATTCAACATATGGAGAAATATAAAGCTTAGCAAGAACAAATGACAGAAATACTAAATAGCTGGTGATACTGGCTCCATGGTGATAACTGTCTTCTGCTTGAGAAAACTAGAATTGACACCAGGTTTGAATTATTGCAGTTGAATGCCTTGGAATTTCTGGTTTATAAATAACACTTGATAAAGTGCCAAAATAAGTGTCTGGTGAGCTGATAAGGAAACATTTATTCAGAATATCCTTTCTTGTGAAAACCTGAAGCTAGCTGTTTCTTTTTCTGAATGATCTTGGCTTAACGCACAGTGTATAGTTCAAGTGCATCTACCACTTTGATTTAAAATGGACGCTTGTCCTTTTCAGCAAGTGGTTATGTGAGAATGAGGGGAGTGGTTGTTGTAAAGAAGGTCAAAATTCTAACTCCCTGTGCATAAAGTGAATATTGAGATTTGATTGTGGGAGTGCCAAGAGACTCTAGAAAGTGTCCAGTGAATTTTCCATGCAAAGTGAAATCTTATGAATCTGAAGTGCATATCCAGCACTTTAAACATCTGTCTGCAGAGATTGTTACTGTAAAAGTCACTTGTGGTGCTCTGCACCTGCAGTGAAAAGTGGGGGTGGGGGATATTAACTCTGCTGTCCTCTCTGGATTCCAAATGACCAAGCACCTCTAATTATTATTGACCTCTTGGAACTGTTTTTACATTCTATTCAGGGGAAGCTTCTTTTACTATTGCCCCCTTATTCAAAGTGCTCTCAATGAATAAGGCTTGTGCTGGGCAAATTTTGCCCAATGTTTTAATAAAAAACATCTTTACTTTTCGTTCTTCATGGAACACGGAAATTGGTCAATGGAATACCCCTGCATAATGGTCTGCTATTTATAACTAAATCACAACAAAGGGTGAATGGAGGGGGCTGTATACTGAGGATCCAATAATCTACCTTGCAAAAACCAAACATAGAGTAGATTCAGATACCCTGTTTAGCTCAATAAAAAGCAAAAACCATCTTTTTCTGTGATAAAAATCATACTGTATGTAAAAAGCTCAATTCAAGTTGGACAAGGGGCACACTGCTTCCTCAATAATTAGGATTGTCTTTGTGGGTTATCCAGATAGAGGTGCCATTTTTCGGGTAAATGAGAATAGGAGAACCACAGAATTGCTAATGATGAGAAAACTTTTTTGCCAAGCATGGATTACAACGTAACATAAACAACGTTGCAGCTATGCCATTTAAAGAATCACAGGCAGCCTAAATAATATTAATATATTTCTAATTTTCCTTTGAGCTGAGGGGGGACTGATCAAAAGTTGAAATACACATGTAAGGTAAATTACATGTGTCTAAAGTCATTCATTGGTCTGAATCAATTTCAAGGCAGCAAAAGGGGAGAGTATCACCTTTGAATGCATGATGTAATAAACATTATAGCCAGTATTTTCAAAGAGGTAACCACTAAGTACATTTTGTTGATTTGTTGATGTGGGTTTCTGAACCTGGTGTTAACTTTGTGGATAATGTGGATAATTATATGAAGATCTGTCCTGTTTCGCTTCTGTGAAAGATTTGCAAAACTGTGAAAAAGTAGACCAAACACACTGAAGTCATTGGGCATCAAAGTTTTTTTATGTACAGTACATCAATTTTTTAGGAACACAACTATTTTTTTTTTATTCCAAATGTATTAAAGTCAATGGGAGTTTTTCTTGTGGCAACTTTTTGTCTGTTTTTTCACATTTTCGCAACAAAATTTGCAGATGGCTAAAAGAGTTTTCATGCCTGGCAAAAAATTCCATCTTCACTATTTGTGGATTTTATTCAATTAGCCTTTTAAGATATTTTGAGAAACCTGGTTTGTTTTGAAAAGTGCCAGGAACACAATCTTATAACCTAGAAGTCATCACATGTTCTGAGGTTTCAAATACTGCTACTGCTCCTCTGTACCATTTGACATTCTGTGCTATTATATGACAGGACAAGGGAATGCATTGGTGAGAATTTGTCCTGATGGGATGAAACCAAAACAAAGTGAGGGTGGGAACAAAGACAACAAGGGATGGAAGTGTTGGCTGTCAGCTCTGCTTTATGTTTAACAACCAAAATACTGATTGACAGCACTAATTGGCATCATATATATATTTTTTTTTTTATAATTTTTTTTTTTTCTGGTGAGTCTGCAAGTATTCTGAAAACCTTATATAGTGCATAAAACTGTAATTTTAAAGTTTTTGACTTTCCAAAAAACAAGGATCTAAAACCAACTTTTTTCAAAAAGGGATTTCACTTTGTTTTACCTAGTGTTTTAAAATAAGGAAATGTATGGTATAAGGAATATACGTAGAATACGTAGTTTCACCATCTCCAGCCTGATGTACACCACCCATAAGATTGTATTGTTAAGCTGTAACCAAAGCATACAATTACATTCTATTCTTGTTCTTCATATTTGCAGTTAAGTTCTCTATTGTTCCATAGATGATTACAAAGATTGCAAAGATTACCTCAAACCTGATGTTTAAAGGATTATATATCTGTTCCTTAGTTTTCAATGATTTTTATTGGATCGAAAATGGACCTATTCGAATGAAAAAGGTCCATTTTCGATCAAAAAGCACAAAAACATTCGATGGTTGAATTTTTTATTTTTTTAAAGATATATGGTATGGATATACTTTAGTATGTAATTAAAATAAATGAGGTGCAAGTTGCATCTATTATTTTCATGGTTTCAAAGTGTTCTAAATGCCTTTTCCATGGGTGTGGCATTTTGCAAATCGCCGCAGGCCTCTGTGCTCTAATTCAAAGAGCAGAGGCTTAAGCTGGCCATAGACGCAACGATCCGATCGTACGAATCCTCGATTCGTACGATTTTCGGATCGTGTGTGGAGTGTTCCGACATTTTTCGTGCCATGCCGATCGGTCGTTTGGTCGATCGGCCAGGTTAGAAAATTTCTGTCGGCTGGCGATAATATCTTTGCGTCTATTGCAGATCGTACGATTTTCAGTGGGAGACCGTCACTAGGTTTCTAATCGTACAACTTTCGTACGATCCTTGTCAGGGGCAGAACGTCAGCTGTCTGTGCTTTTTACTACTTTAGTTGATCTGAAGGTTAGTGACAGGTCGGGAGATGCAAAGATCCGATCGTTGGAATCATCTTACGATCGGATCTTTGCGTCTATGGCCAGCTTTACAGACTGCGCTTTAATTGGAATGCTGCCATTGTTAATGTGGCCATAGACATGCAGATTTACCTGCAGTATTCGATGAACGTCCCCATCTCCATATCTAAATAAAGTAAAAGAACAGATCAGACGATGTTTGACCAATAACAGTAATCGTACGAAATTTTATGTCCGACAAAAGCTGAAAATAGTCAGATTAGCAATACATGCAGAGATATCATCGGCAGCCGACAGAAATTTTCTAACCTGTCCGATCAAATTAACGACCGACCTCCATGGCATGAAAACTGGGACACTCCACACATGGTCTGAAAATCATACAAAATGGAGATTCGTTTGATCAAATTTTTGTGTCTATGGCCAGCTTTTCCATTCAAAAGGGGTGGGGGAAGGGAGGCGCAAAGGCCTCATCCCATTCCACCTCTTCACTACTCCTACCTTACACATTATTCTGAGGCACAAGGTAGGGGCAGAAGGTTGTGCAGTGTGCAGTCCTCATGCTACAATCTTCACTGAGCACCAGATTTTGTTATGTGGTTACGCTAGCATCCAAGGGGGCACAAGTGCTTGGAAAATTAGCACTTAGGGGTGTGAAATTGCACCCTTGGGGGTCATGAAGGACCCCTCTTTTTAACTGAAGAAGCGTGAGCACTACAGAGATTTCCTCTCTGTATACATGAGCCATAAGCCATGACATTTTAAAATAGGCTTTATTTATAGTCCATATGTCAAGCTGCAACGCATTTATTTCCCATTAATGCAAAGTTCAAGAACAGTGTATAAAAAACATGGAGACTGAACATAATTTCAGTTTTACTAAATAGCTTCTCTCAATAGGAAACAACCACGTTTCATGATGGAAGATTACAATCTCCAAATACACACGACATACATAAATGTATAAGTTTCCCCACAGATAATACATAAAATGCTCCATTAGAAAGGAAGTGAAAGACTATTACACATGCTGTGGGTGCCACAGATGATAGCAATGTTGCATGAATTATAGTCTTCACGCTTCATATGGTACACAAATGGGTCTACATGTATATGAGCAGAAATAGCTACAGATATAATAGTGTAATTAACTTAGCCATTTACTGGAAGAGGCATTATATAAAAATGCTCTTATATATATATATATATATATATTCATATTATTTATATATATGATTTCAAACTATTCATTTTCTATGTTACTAATATGTAATAATGTTTAATTTATGTCAGGCAACCCCCACTATGTAATTTTAAAGAGCTGACTCATTTCATTTTATTTTACTGTGTTTGTTTGGTTCCAATGGATCTCATATATGATCTA
>CM044440.1:108329350-108352635 GCA_024363595.1 Xenopus borealis
AACAATCTGCCCTGCGCGAAGTTTATAAATGACCCCCACTGTCCTTTGCCCTGTATCAGTAGTGTAACTACACTTGCTTCATCTGGAGGAAAAAAAACTCTAATCATATCGTCAGAGTTTAGTAGATAATGAAAGCAGAACAAGTCAAGGTGTTAGTAAACAATGTATTATTTGGTGGAACAACAAGCTTTCACAAATAAGAGTGAAATTACATCCTCTTTTGTGACACCAAAATTAGATGCGCATGGAATTACACAGGGTTTGTTTGGCTCACACTAATCTCCGCTTAATTTACCATTGAGGAACATAAATTAAAAATCAGATTCTTTCTGAGTAGTAAGGGCACCTGCACAAATGATTTTATACAGCTGTCATATCAGTATCTTTATGCATTTGGAAAATCCTATTTACAGATTCGTCTTCTCGGGGCCACACAAATGCTGAGCAATCTCAACAAACGCTGTAAATTAATTTTCTTCTCTGACTTTAAACTATCTGTCTCGCTAAAGTGTGAAGTGGGCCAATTAGTGCATCACAGCACTTACAATTCCTGAATCTGATGGTTTGAAAAAAAGACAGCCATCTAGCATATTTAACTTTTTGGGGTATTTCCCAGCATCCACTGCTAAATAACCTCCTGGAGAAGGAGACATATAACAGTACACGCAGGTACAACATTTTGCTTTGTGACTATGAAGATTTGCAATCATCCAGATCATGGTATATCTAGTATAGGTAATTCTAAAACAACTGGAGTTGCTGAGTAATCATTGAAGATGTTTCACTACTCATTCGAGCAGCTACTTCAGTTCATCTGACTGGTATGGGAAGTCCTAGGCATATAAATTCTTCCACTAATCATAATAGCACAGTGTAACTCTTCATGGAGGTGACATCTAAAACTCAGAGAGGCTGTGAATGCTTTGTAGTTACTGTGATAGGATATTTTTGAGATCATATTTTATGCATCTTTTTTTACATACTGAATAAGCTCATGTCAAAAAAGGGGGTGGGTATATATTCTCTAATTTCTAGTTCTAGTTTAATTGCTGCTTCTGACCTGACGTGCTGACTGAATTCTTTACTCAGTTTTGTCTTTATATTTGTAAGACTTTTTCTATTCACTGACTTAATCCCAGCCCTGGGTTGGTTTTCTTGATTCCATTCCTAACTAAACTAGACTCACATTTTTGTGTGTGTTATACTCATTTCAGCCTTTTTATTATCCCTTTCACCACTCCCTTTAACTTCTCTTTAGGGTCCGTCTGTTTTTCTGTGCTCACATCTGTATCCCGGGCCAAATACGCCATCTTTCATCTGTTTAGTCTCCACAGCCAATGACTTGCAGACCTAACCTAATTTCTATGCCAAGATTACCATTTTGTATAGTACGTCAGAGAAAATTCAAATAATACTATTTTGCAGGATTGCAATTCTAATATATAAAATTAGGATGTTGGGGATTTACTGTATTAAAGGAAAACTATACCCCAAAAAGGAATACTAGGCAACAGATAGTTTATATCAAATTAAGTGACGTATTAAAGAATCTTACCAATCTGGAATATATATTTAAGTAAATATTGCCCTTTTACATCTTTTGCCTTGAACACCATTTGGTGATGGTCTGTGTGCTGCCTCAGAGATCACCTGACCAGAAATATGTCAACTCAATTTAGGATTACCCAATGGCACATGCTATTAAAAAAGTATATTATTATACATGAAGCAGGGTTTTACACATGAGTTGTTTTATGCCATATCTTTTTATAGAGACCTACATTGTTCGGGGGGTATAGTTTTCCTTTAACAATTCCAGAGGATTCATACAGGCTCTTATGTTGCAATATTCTTGCTAATATTTTTTTTTACTGGAAACAGATGTTTCCTGAATAAATTCATCTTTGCCATAGATTTGAGAAAGGTTCAATTAAATTGTTAGAATTTTATAACATACATGTACTACCACATAATTGGTGCTGCAAACTGATCTACAAAATTTTATTGTAACCCTGGAAACAGTCATGGGAACTACTCTGACTACCTACATTTTCAATAAAACTACTAATAGGAACAATGTGCTTTTAGCTACAGTATCAGTTTTTTAACAATTAGAGACCACATTACATTCACATATGAGCTATCATATTAACATGCCAAAAGTATGCAAGTAGAAGTAAAGAGCAAGCTACACTGGAAAGAAGTTTGGAAGAATTCTTTGGTAAATCAACACCTAGAAACGAGTAGGCTCTGCTCTGCACTGGTCTGTGGGAATCCAATCAGTAATCCAAACAAAGACACAAGCCAAGAACTCTTCTTTGACAATATTGATAAGAGTCAATTTTCTGCTCTCTATGGAAAAACATATTGAAAATATAATCTTAAATTGGAAAAGCCTACTGGTGTGTCATTATTTCCTCACCTGCTAGACTGGGCTTTTGTCCACATGGCAAACTCCAGGGGAGATTCTAAATATTTTCTCCAAAACTGTCATAGATGTAGGAGGAGATGTTTACTAAATGGATGAATTGTGTAACATTTAGGCTTACACAAACTGTGCCTACTTGCATGGCCTTTACTGTGGTTCCTTGCAGATTTGTCTGTGACAAAGGTTGTCTGTGGGTGAATAATCACTTTCAAATGCTTTCCCAACCAGCAATAAAGTGAATGTTCAATCTCAGTGCTTTGTTTTTCTGAAGTCCTCCAAAGATGCTCCAGGAGGCAATATTGCCTAAGATCTGCTCTTTTGGTGACCTTGTAATTTTGG
Source organism: Xenopus borealis (assembly GCA_024363595.1). Taxonomy (NCBI): domain Eukaryota; kingdom Metazoa; phylum Chordata; class Amphibia; order Anura; family Pipidae; genus Xenopus; species Xenopus borealis. The sequence continues at coordinate 108,332,118 of CM044440.1, forward strand.
ATATCAGGTTGATCCAATCATCTAGGCATCTGAGCAGGCCATCATGAAAGGACCACAGCAACTAAGCGATGTGGTCCAATTGCAAATGGGATTGTTAAACCTAAAACTGTCCAGCTATCAATCAGAGGAGCTGTAAAACAAGGTCCAAAAGCACTAAGCTGCTGACTCTTGGATGGCATTTAAAAGCACAAGTAGAGTATCTTGGTACCCATGGCAGGCATTAAGTACAGGGCGAGACCTGCATTTACAAGAAACAGTTTTAAATGCTTTCCCCACCAGCAATAAAGTGAACATATATGGGGCTGCATTTTTCCAAAATTGCTTAAAATCTGCTCTACCCTAAGATCTACTTATTTGGTTAATTCGTTAGGGGACTGAGCAGGCTGTCATGTAAGGATCACATAAACTAGTCTATGTAGTTTTTGTCCCAATGGGCTTCTAAAACTTGAAACTTGCCAGCTATCTATCAGATAAGCTGTCAAATAGGGTCCATACAAGCTGCAGACTCTTTTTTGGAATTTACAAGGCATATGTTGAAGCATATGTGGCCATAGAAGCACAGACAATATTGTACAAAAAAAATTTTTGTACAATATTCGGTGCGTGTATGGTGGGAAACAAGCCAACCTATATCGGCAGAAGACTTGGATATCAGTTGGCTCGTTGATCAAGCTGGATGCCTTTGAAAGCACCTGAACATTGCCCATTGTTAGTGCTGAATCATCAGATACAGGTAGAATTCTATTGTTTCTACCTGTATATCTGAAGATTCAGCTCTACACGTATGTATTGAAACTAACAATCATTCTTGGAAAGGTCTTTTCCAAAAAAGATCATAATTCTTACGTCTATGGCCAGCTTTAAGCACAAGGCCCATGGCAGATCAAGCACATGGTGCAAATAGCTCAAGGTGTCATGCACTTTCACTGTACTGGGGGACAGGCAACAGACTTTTTGAATTTACCACCTTGATTAAATCAATATAATCAGTTTTATATTCAGTGGTGTAACTACCAGGGTCTGCTCCCTCTCGGGGCCTGTCAGAGAGGCTAGGAGAACTCCAATGTGCAATTCATAGGGGAGGAGCCCGATAGGGGGGGCCCGGGTGCCAATCCTGTACCAGGGCCCACCAGCGAGTAGTTACGCCACTGTTTATATTACTTTTATATTTTTACAATTAACTTATTTAACTTAATTACATTACTGATACTTACACAGGATCCAGCCCACCTGTTGTCCAGGCCATGTATGGAATTCTGGGGAGATGTGGGGAGATACTACACTCTTGCTGAAGTGTAAAAAAAAAAAAACAAGTCATGTTTTTGCTATCCATATCATTTCTGGTGAAACTGTACTGTAATCCCTAACAGTCCAGCAATGGGTTAAACAAAACAACAAGCACCGCAGGATCAGTTTCTTTGTTACCATTAAAATAATGTAACACAGATGGAGCAGGAGTTATTTCAGTATAAATCACCCTACTCTGGTTTTCTGTCGGAAAAGATCGCTCCTCAGAGTCCCCAGGCCACATATGCTCCCAAATGTTGCTAGGCAACTGGAACTGCATGCACGGGCCTAGCAATCAAGATACTATGCAAAATGACAAGGAGGGTGGGGACACTCTGCTAGCTGCTAAAAGTTATTGTACACTGACATGCACCTTTTTGTCAGTGGCTATTCTTGTGGCTTGTAAATGTGAAATAAAAGGCTTTGTGATTATGAGAGATAGTAAATAAATGAAAGATGGAAAGGACTAGCAACTTTATCAAAGCAATACAATATAAATAGACAAGAGCCATGAATATCCTATAAATGTTATCATTACAAACACTGCTAAGTGATGTCATTAGTTAAAATCTGTGCTTAGTGATGTCATCAATTATAATCTGTGCTTAGTGATTTCATCAGTTATAATCTGTGTTTAGTGATGTCATCAGTTATAATCTGTGTTTAGTGATGTCCTCAGTTATAATCTGATACTTAACGTTGTGGAGTGCTCAAACCCTTATTTCAGGGGTCCCCAACCTTTTTTGCTCGTGAGCCACATTTAAATTTAAAAAAGAGTTGGAGAGCAACACAAGCATGAAAAAGTCCATGGGGATGTCAAATAAGAGCTCTGATTGGCTTTTTGGTAGCCCCTATATGGACTGGCAGCCTACAGGAGAGAATGTTTGGCAGGACATCTGTTTTTTATACAACCAAAACTTGCCTCTAAGCCTGGAATTCAAAAATAAGCACCTGTTTTGAGGTCACTGGGAGCAACATCCAAGGGGTTGGAGAGCAACATGTTGTCATCAGTGGGATGGAATTGAAGCTCAACCCCTCTGCAATTACATCATACATAATAAAATTAATATAAAAGTATAAATAGTGTATCCAAAAAGACTTATTCACTATTTGGATACACTATTTATACCTTTTATATTAATTTATTACATATGATGTAATTGTGCAGGGGTGGAGCTTTAAGCCCATCCCACTGATTATACCTTATATAACACTGTGATTGCACTTGTACACTAGGCTTGATAAAGGGCTCAGTTGGAGTCCAAAACGTCGCCCTCTTATTGTATGCACATGGGCTAAATAAATTAGCTTTTTTTCACTTTTATCAGTGTGCTACTGGTTTTCTTTCTCAGTTATAATCTGTGCTTAGTAGTGATGGGCAAATTTGTCCTGTTTTGCTTTGCCGAAAAGTTTCCTATGAAATTTGCGAATTTCCTGTGAAATTTGCAAATTTACTGCGAAATTCACAAGTGCCAGATGGACATGAAACGTGTAAAGATGGTTGTTTAGAATAAATATTTTCTACTATTTTAACTGAGTTTCCTGGTCTGATCTACGGATGGTTTCCAGAGTGCCCTACACCTTTATTGCTATTACTGGAATTTGTTCGCTCCCCGAGCTGAGGGCCTGGGGCAGGAGCACCTGGGCCACAGACTTTGGTGAGTTTTCAAATCTATTTGGGCATTTCTATGCTTATATTTTGCCTTCCTGGTGAACAAATTCATCCATTGCTAGTGCTTAGTGATTTCATTTGAGGACAGAATATGCGCCAAGGGGTAAGTAAAATGTTTGAAGCATTTCCCAGGGGGAAACAGATTGAATTCCCTTTTAAGGTATGAAGATCCAAATTATAGAAAAACCTGTAATCTGGAAAGCCCTTGTCCCTAACCATTCTGGATAACAGGTCCCAAACCTGTATGTACTGTACAGTATGGAAAACAGTTATCCAGAAAACTCCAAAAGTCTCCCATAGACTACACTTTAATCAAATAATTCTAAATTCTAAAAAATTATTTCCTTTTTCCTCTAATAATAAGCCAGTACCTTGTGCTAGAGGCAAACCCACTCTATTGGGTGTAATCAATGTTTAAATTATTTTTTAGTATTCTTAATTTATTAGGATCCAAATTATGGGAAGACCTCTTATCCAGAATGCCTCAGGTCCAGACTCTTCTGGATAACAGGTCCCATCCTACACCACAAAATAAACAAACTGGTTGTTTAAAGCTGTGTGTAGAAACACTTTCTTTTCCCTAACTCTAGTAAAGGAATACATTTAAAAAAGAACATATGATTAAAACACAGAGCAGTTTAATCGGGACATTACAGAACAGATTGTTTATGATAAAAATGCCTGCTGGGAATAACAAGGAGGTAATTTTTCAATCAAACAAAGACAACTGAGCATGGATGAGTTTTCAAATGAATGAGCAACATACCCCGTCAAAGCTATACTTTGTGTACATTACTGTGTTCGCATATTGGGTTTCTTGTTTTACCATGTTTTCCCAAAAACAAAAAGAAAATACTGCTGTTTCCACCGGACTTAAAGACTTGGCATTTCTATGCATAGCTAGTTTATTTTGTCAATGGCAGATTTCAGATAAGAATAAACTGATCCCTTCCATAGACCAGATGACTTGCTCCAAGATTCAAGGTTATGCATTTACTGTAGTGACTATCCCTGTAGTGAGAACAAGAAATAATCATTATCCCCAGGGAGCAAAGATGAGGGGGGAGGCATTTGTAACATGTTAGTTGCTGAATAACATCTGGAGGTCATCAATTTAATAAACCTTGGGCCACCAATCGCACTAGGTCACACAGTGTAGGACCCAGCAGCACAAAAATAGTATATTATGGGATTTTGTGATAAGTGAAAGTAGACCCATGCAATTTAGTACAATTTAGGACCACTGAATACTAAAATTCAGGTTTATATTTTTATGGTTATCAATCTGTACAGCTTAGTAATTTCTATTGCTACTGCACTTGGTCTTCCCATGTTTTGCTTCTTCCAGTTGGTCATGTCCCATTATGTTATCACTTTAAACTCCTTTGCTGCTTTCTTTGAACAGTCATTCTTTCTTGCAAGAGAACTATCAGATAGAAATGAAGGTTTGTCAGAATAAAAAAACAATGTAGAATGCTGCCAAATTTAATTTGTCCCAAAAAAGGGATAGTGTTTTTTTCCCTGAAACATTTTATTTGTGGCTTCATAGGGGTATGAAGTGTTAGGCCCAAATCCCTGTGTACGATGCCCACTTTCCCTTATTTTAGCAAAACAACTTCCTAGTGAGTCAGGGTTGAAACCTTAAGCTTCTATAGTGGGTAGATAGTGGGTCCTGGGGATAACATTCCAGGGCTATCAAAGTGTCATTGTCATTAATTTGGTACTGCCCCTAAACAATACAAGTTTCTAAACTTCATTCCTGGAGCGCTGCACCAATGGGGCGAGTTGAGAAACTCGCCTCAATTAGCAGCTTTCACTAGTTACCAGGGACAGCAATTGCCTCTTCTGTCACTTTAAGAGCCATATTTCTGGTTTTGTCTAACACAGAGACCGCAGTTGTGCTCCTAGACCCTTCTGCCGATGTTTTGAACCCCCTTTGTCCCTCTGCAGGGGCTGCAGAAGAGCCAGGATCGCCATTGCTTCATTCTGAATTTAAATGTAAATTAATACAGGGCATTTTTGTGTTCTGTTTTTACTGGCCCTTTAAATTCGATGTTGCCACCCAGATGTCCCTAAGCTGCAAGCTGCTGGCATTAAGTTTCTGACTAATAGGCCTCAGATTAAGCATTGGCCTTGAATCTCCACAACCTTTTCATTAGTACTCAGAAAGAAATCTGCTTGCAGAGGTCTGTTTGCATTTAATGAAATTATTTTGGGAGTGATATAATTAAAAGCCTTTTAGTTTGTGATCAATAGTTTATTTCTATTACTTTGAAGTTCTATCTGCAGCTAGTTATTCGTTTCTCCAGGACAGGAGCTGTGTACAATTAACCACTTCTTTGTTTATGGTATTTCTGAATTCCAGGCAAGGAGACCGCTCCTGCTGTCCTAATACAGGAAGCTTATATAGAAGCCTGTGTGGTTCTCATTTTATGTAGTAACTTCAAAGAGATTTGACTTTGGATGTGACTCGGTGCAAATGATTATCATCACCATTATGATTCCTTTATTTAACACCAGCAAGTTAGACAGGGCTAAACAATAATATTGTGATGCCACAGCCTAATGAAAGACTTTACTCAGTTTTTCTCACCTCACTGTTTCTCAATTTTCTCAACTTTAGATATTATTGTCAATGTCTGTATTACGTTTATAAAGTTTGTTCTAAAGAGATATTTATTATTTGACACAGCATAATACATCAAAATTTATCTGACAGGGGATGTTGTAACTATGACAATGTGTTGTGTTTTGATAGCTGAGGATGAGCAGAGTATAACAGGGCTTTATTAGCAGCTTCATGCAGCCATTACACAACAGTAACATAAACTCTATCACTCTCAAGCTGTACAGAAAGTACTGTATATGTGCATAGTACAAGTAATGTTCACAGTGACACCCACAGGCCATTGGTACCCTATAGTAGGAAAGCATTTGGATAAATATAATAAACAGTAACAATTAAACAGTATGTATTTTTTTATTTGTATTTTCTGCACTGTTTTGCAGTGAAACTGTATTTTGCCTGTGACTGTGCATTATTAGGCTGCAGTACTGGATTCACAGTCTGTACATTCCCAGCATTTCCCTGACTGAGAGTTTTAGCCTCTGCCACTGCTGTTTCAATTTGGCTAGCAAGTGTAATAGCCTTTGCAAGGGTTAAATCTTGCTCTAGGAGCAGTCTCTCTGTAATGGTTTGTTTCCTCCACTATTTGGTCTCTTAGCATTTCATCTGTTAGATTCCCAAACTCACAGGTAACAACCAGCTCTCTCAAGCTGCTAAAAAATGTTTTGTGGATTCAGCATTAGAAGTCCACTTTGGCGGAATTTATATCTTTCAGCAACCACGTTTACTCTTGGCACGAAAAAGTTCTTTACAGCAGTACGAGCAGTTTCATAAGTTTCATCAGGTGATGGTAATGTATGGAATATATGCTCTCCCTCTGCCCCCAGGCAGTGAATAATTAAAGCACGCTTTCTAGCAGCCGAAATCTTCCCTTGGTCAGCAGCATTAATGTAATTTTCAAACATACGGCTCCAAGCAGTAAAAGTTATGGTAGGCTCAACAGAGTTTGGGAGAAAAGCTGCAGGCTGCTGCAGAGGGGGAAAAGACATCTCGTTGCCAATTTGTTGTGTTTTGATAGCCGAGGATAAGCAGAGTATAACAGGGCTTTATCACTCTCTATCACTCTCAAGCTGTACAGAAAGTACTGTGTATATGCATAGTACAAGTAATGTGCACAGTAACATCCGCAGGCCATTTGTATAAACATCACATAATGCTCTGAAGATCTATTGGCATTACTAACCCAAGTTCTTCCAAATATTTTAGGTATATTATATCTTCATATATATATTATACCAGACAAGGAGGTCGCTCCTGGTGTCCTAATACAGGAAGGTTTTATAGAAGCCTGGGTGGCTCTCATTTTATGCAGAAACTTCAAATATATGTGACTTTGCAGAGGATGGTATAGTATAACAGTGTTTTATTAGCAGGTTCATGTATGCCATTACATAACAGCAGTAAGTCTTACTTTCACTTTCAAGCTGTACTGAAAGTCCTTTGTATGCACAGTGACACCAGCAGGCCATTGGTAGAAACACCACATCATCCCTATTGTGGTTGCTTTATTTAGCACCAGCAAGTTAGACAGGGCTTAACAAAAATAATAATGTGATGCTGCAGCCTACTGAAAGACTTTCAGATTGCATTTTCCAGAGGTTGTGGGTAAACTGCAGTCAGATAGGTGAATTTTCCTGGTGGTGGAGAATGCTGCAAACAGCACACTAGGAACTTGGAAATTACTTGATACAATGGATGGCATACACAAGCATTTCTCACATACCGGCCCTCAATGCATGGCTTCACCTTCAATGTCTGTCCTTGAGGATCTGTTTACACACTGGGCCACCTAGTTGCATAACCAAGCCTCAGAATATATTTTTTACATTAATATTAGAATGCTGGGCTCACGGGCACCATCAGGGGGCACTTTTTGAAATAGCCGGGCTCCCCTTGGCGTGTGTGTGTGTTACCTTTTCTAGCACTGATGTCGGTGTGGTATTTTAACTGTGATGTGGAGTGGGCAGGATATGGGGTTGGGCTTGGGTTGGGAGGGGCCCAGGGCCCCCCCAAAAAGGTTTCTAATGGAGGCCCTGACTGGGCTACAGGAAGTCCATCTCACCCAGGCTTGTAAGAATTGTACCTGGCAAGTAGTGATGTGTGGGACAGTCCAAAACCTATGGGAACTGTGGGCCAGTCTGAAACCAGCAGGACCAGGGGGTCAGACCTGCTCCTGCACAAAATCTTCAGGTCACGACTTAATACATCATAATACATCTTTCAGCTCCACACTGGCATTCTGTGTTGCAGGGCACCCAGGATTTTGCCTTGGGGATAGAGGCCCCAAATTAGCTGGGCACCCAAAGTTGCTTCAGTGTTATCACTGCACCACCTGTATTGATGACCCTTTAGAGCAGAGTCATACATGGATATTCAGGGAGATATAGTCGCCTGAAGAAGAAGCAATTTGTCTACCCAAACTGCCTTCCCACTACATTTTCTGAAGCTTCAGGCGACTTCGGAAAACAAAACGACTTGAGTGCCATCCCAGCAGCAACTTAGACTCTAGCCGGCGGGAAGGCTTTTCAGGGAGATCAGTTGCCTGAAGAAGAGGTGATTAGGCGACTAAATCGACCTGAAACGCTGTGTGTGTGTGTGTCAACAAAATCTGCTATGGCACCACACGTATACAGTGAAATTAACTTTACAGTATTTTATGAGTAGTAATAGATCACCAGCTGGATGTATTAATTCCCGGCCGAGTATACAGTAGGTTCATTAGCAGTGCAATGCATTTCAATTCACACTGGATCAGTACAAGCCAAGGTAATTAACCTGCACTGAACACAGTTCATTTGCAAGACAGCACAGGAGAGCCAAGATAAAGTAATTACATATCCCAGTACATTTCATTACTGCATCTCACACTGACAGTGGCTCACCCAGTCATCAGTGAGAATATAAATACTGGGCTTGCCTTTATCTAATGAACCCAAAATGTTTCACTTTTTCATTAGGTTTTACTTTGGAATGCATCAATTTAAAAAGGTTATCAGACACTGAAAAACTACTGTGTATTTTTAGGACAGTCTGCATGAAAAATTGTAACATTTTCTATCATCCTGCACCTGCAGTATTTTCAACTGATATCGATAAAATTGTATGCTATGTATTTCAATTTATTTGATCATTTATACTGCTCCGTTTATGTTTATTGGAATGTAGTTTAAATTACCAGTACCTAGTAGTATTACTAGCTACCTTCTTACTGATTTGCTCACTAGTAATTCTGTTTGGAAATATCTATAGTTTTTCTGGTATGTCTTTTGGGCATAGTCCCTTTTTTGTATTATTTAAATTTATATTTTAACAATCATGAAGACAAAAAGAAAATGTTCAAAGTGTTAAGGGAACCATGTGCCATTGTCATTTATTTGACTTTGAAGTGAAAAGGGGGACGAAAAAATTTGGCTCGTGTAGTGTGGTGATATTTTCTGACCACGCCCGTTCTGTGGCCACACCCTCTAATTACCATGTTCATTTTACAAAATTTGGCAGGTTATGAAAGTTTGAAAATAATTCTCCTTATCTAAACTGTAACAATTACTTATTTTCTTATTTTCTTTCCAGTACAAATGAGGGACTGCAGGTTGAGCTGTCAAAAATGGGACTGTCCCTCTGAAAAAGGGACAGTTTGGAGGTATGTAGGTGGTGTATTTTCGGTTTTGATGCTTTAGCAGTTTCAGAGCATGATAAATCTTGTAGAGTTTCCCCCTTTAAAAACATAAGCAGAAAGAGTTTACCTTTGGTGAAATGCTGTTGTTTTTCCAATATTCCAGTGGTTTCACAAAACAGGACCGATTGATTCATTCAAAAATTGATTACCATTGGGGCAGGGGCTTTGGGGCAATAACTCATAGCTTGAATATAAATAAAGGATAACAGTTATAATCTTGCAGTCTTCCTTTCTGTGTATGTAAAAGGAATTCTATTAAACAATTCTACAGTTACTTGGGTGGAAAATGTACACGTATTGGGGTCTGTTATATAGAAACACACTATCCAGAAAGCTTCAAATTACAGAAAGGCCATCTCCAATATATATTTAGTAATCCATTGCAATAATCCAATTTGTTTTACATCATTTCCTTTTTCTCTTTAATAATAAAACAGTAGATTGTACTTGATCCAAACTAAGATATAATTCATTCTTATTGGAAACAAAACCAGCCTATTGGGTTTATTTAATGTTCACATGATTTTCTAGTAGACTTAAGGTATGAAGAGCCAAATTATGGAAAGATCCATTATCTGGAAAGCTCCAGGTCCCGAGCATTTTGGATAACAGGTCCCATATCTGTATATAGATTTTTTTTAACATTCCCGGGAACATGCAGGAAATAAACTTAGAATTAGTGATGGGCGAATTTATTCGCCAGGGGCGAATTCCCGCGATTCGCTGCTGGCGAATAAATTCACGAAATGCCAGCAAAAATTCGGCAAAAAAAACGAGTCGCGACGCGCTTCAAAAACGACACGCGACTTGTTTCGTGAATTTTTTCGCCAATTCGCGAATTTCGCTGGAAATTCGCAAATTTTTAGGCGAAGTGAAACGGGTGAGATTCGCCCATCACTACTTAGAATGTATTTCTGTTTAAATATAATATATTAACTTGCTTTTGATTTATTTCAGTTCTTTAATGGCAGCAGTAAATATCTTCTGACATCTGAAACTTTTACAAGGAGATTGGCTGTTACAGAATTGTATCTGGGCTACTTTTGAAATTCATTTTACGCTGTTTTATTTAATTTGTAAGCTGAGATGCATGGAACATTCCAGTGCCATAAGAGAAAAGCTACAGGCTTATAAGACTTGTGGGTGCAGCAATTATGCTCCAAACAATATAGTGAAATAGCCTGAACCTCACAAAATTAACAGAGAATGTTGAGTCCAGAAGCATTTGCCAGAAATCTATTTAAAAAGAGATCAGCAGGGGCCAAACAGCAGGTAATTTTAGAAGGCCATAACACAAGAGAAGAGAATAGGAAAGGAAAATAAATCTTACTTACTTTCTCGCTACAAACTGTAAACATATTTTTCAGGGGCAATTAAAAAGAAGCATTTAAAAGAGCAACCAGGTGTCATCTTTTATATCTCACCAAAACTCAGATATCAGGTTTAATGTAATATTGTCTACATTTTATTGATGGGTAGATGCACAAAAAGGACAAAAAAAATGAGGGTTTTTTTCCCATGGGCGTCAGCAGCTGTTACATGCAGCTTACATGATGTCTAAACCCAAAAGAAATATTAAAAATCCTATTTTATCACATTAGTCAAGCAAAATGAATTTTATTTACACTATATGAATTATTTGATTCTTGTTTCCTTCAGTCTGGGAATTCAAAATCATAACAAGCAAAAAAGCAGGCAGGAACCATTTTGTTATTAAGGCAAGCCTTGCATCATCTCAAACTCTTGTTTGTGCACTAGAATGGGGGAACCAATGTCCATTCCCATGCCCTGGCTACACAGTTAAACGGTTAAGAAAACGGGAGGAATGTGGGGAGAGCATTGACATCTAGGAAGTGCTGAATGGAAAGTGAAAGTAATTATCTGAGGGGCAGACAATATTTGATTGACAGCTGAGATTTTTAAATGAGCTTACAACAGCTATGAATTCTTTAATAAAAATGGAAATTGGATTTCATGTTTAATTTGAAAAGGACTTTTATTATACAGATTTGGGTGACAGGTCCACTTTAATGAACCAAGAACAAAATTCAAATGGAAATGCCCATGTTTTGTACCTGTTATTCCAGAATCAGCACAAGTTATCATAGTAGGGATTGTAATGTTTCAGACAATGCCTTCAGTGATACATCAATAACAGAATTATTATAGGTTCTGCTTGGCAGAAGGCAGTAGCATTCATGGATGAAACAGACTACGGGAGACTTGTAATTACGACCAGGACCAAGCTGGAGATAATTCCAAGGTTCCCTAGCATCCATTTATCAGAGAATGCTGAAAGGACACATTAGCACATTGATTTTGTGATTAGCTTCAATGTTCTCTCAATTTTGAACCAATGCTACCACTTTGCACTCGCCTTGCTCTGATAAATAAGCCCTTTACTATTTAGCATATACTTATGGGTAGATTTATCAAAGATTGAAGTGAAAATGTGAATTTCAAATTCATATATTAATTTTTTTTATGGCGAAAGCTGTCAAATTCGACTAGGGAATTGTTAAAATGTTTTAAAAAATTTGATTTTAAAGATTTATCATACACTGGCCCTTTAGCCAATGGAAGACGTCCTGGGATCAATTTGGAGTTGTTTGCAGCCTTCCTGACATTCTTTTTTTTGGAGAAAACAATTTGAATTCAATTACCATTTTTAGGTTGATCGATTTACCCGAGTTTAAATGAGAACTAAACCCTTAATAAAAAAAACTGTACCCCCCAACCCTACATAGACCCCCCTCCCTTCCCGCGCAAATTCACTTACCCCATGTTCCGGGCATCCAAATTCACAGGCGCCTTAGGCAAGCCAGACAGGTGCAGAGTTGGTTTAGTGCTCCTACGCATGACCAAGGTGGCACTCGCATGCGCTAATTAGCACCCTTGTGCGCATATTGTTGCTCACTTGGGTGACTGTGCATCTGTACACGTCCGCAGGAGTGAAAAGAAAATAGAAAGCGCAGAGCATCGCCCAGGGAGGGAACTGGACTGGGAGTAGGCGACAGAGGAGGTACATGCCTGGCACCCACAGCTTTGTACCCTAGGCACGTGCCTGCTCTGCCTACCCCTTGGCCCAGCCCTGTTCACAGATGCCATCTTCCAGCACTTGCGTAATCTTTGGGTCTTCTTCCTTCACTTCGGAAATTCCTGTGACTTTCGGCGTATGCGCAGTTGTTGTAAGATGAAAGATTGGTCCAACTGTGCATGTGCTGATACGCCTCTTTCATTCCCGAAGTTTACAGAAGAGAAGAATATGTTGCCCGTGAATTCTGATGCTTAGCGATGCAGCCCCCATGGACCTGCTCCGATGCTAAAAGTTGAAAGCAGAGCGTGAGGGGGCAGCAGCCCCTGAAACTCCACTGTATACAGGTATTGGATGCGTTATCCAGAAACCCATTATCCAGAAAGCTCCAAATTAAAGAAAGGCTCCCACAGACCCTGTTATAATCAAATAATACACATTTTTTAAAAAAAAGATTTCCCTCTCTGTGTAATAATAAAACAATACCTTGTACTTGATCCAAAATAAGATATCATTAATCCTTATTGGAAGCAAAAAACAGCACATGGGGTTTATTTAATGTTTAGATGATTTTCAAGTAAACTTTAGTTATGAAGAAATCACAGGTCCCCGAGCATTCAGGATAATAGGTCCCATTCCTGTATATGTAAAATAATCCAGAGGAACGCTGGCTATAATGGGTGTTCCTGCATCGGTCTAGAAGCAAATTAACATCCATCATTTAGCTTAATGCACTTACATACCGTTGCATTTTCTACATAGCACGGTTTTTGCTGAAGATGTCTTATGCTATTTAATTTCCCTACATCACCTTGCCTTAAAAAGCTTCTTTATATATTAATAAAGATATTTCCTACTCTTACATAAGTGGCACCAATTTTGTCCTGCAGCTCCCCTTATCTTTCTAATCCCACTTGCAGGGAAGCTCAGCATGAACCATTAGCAACTTGATTTATCAGTGCACACCATCATATATCATCTGCTGGAAACAAAATGATAATTACTTTCATTCTGCTACATCAACCATTTCTAAAGCTAAAGGAGTCTGCATCATGCTCTCTTACCAAATATAAGAGAGCCCTCGAGCAATGTATGGCTCATAAGATTTCCAAACGATTCCAAGAGGAATCCAAACTTCTCGCAAGTACATAAAGTTATAGTGCAGTGTTTATGAGCTACAGGTGCAGTCTTACCTCACCAAAAGGCTTGGATTTTCTTTTATTTCGGTGTTTCTGTTCTGTTTACTGGGATGAGATCAGCCTTGCAATGTGCCACTTAAAAAAACTGTGGTTAGTACCAACTAAATAATCTTATTAGGAGCAAGTGGATTTGTAAAATGGAAAATTATCCAGTGTGTGGCTAGTTGAAAACATTCATTAGATGAAACCCATTAATCATTCTTTATGGTAGACAACTCTTAATTAAAAACATATTTGGGAGAGTCCAACTAGAATTTCATTTTTTGCTCTTATCAGGTCTTTTCTGGAAAAAGTTTAACTCACTGACGCATCTATCAGAGTTTATAACGCGGTACATTTATCAGAGAACATTGACTTCCTTTTGGGTGTTAGTGCTCAGACCAACTCAGCAGCACTAATATCATGATCTCAGATTGCTTCAGCATTGAAAATATAGTTTAAACTAATGTTTTCCAAGTGGTCCTATCATTACAACTTGTTATAACTTGTTATAGGTAAAGGTATGGGACCTGTTATCCAGAATTCTCAGCTTTTCTGAATAAGGGATCTTTCTGTAATTTGATTCTCCATAACCGAAGGCTGATACAAATAATTTAAACAGGAAATAAATTCAAGAGGATTGTTTTCCCACCAACCAAGATTATTTATATCTTAGCTGAGTACCCATAATTCTAATAGCAAAATGGCTTTGCTTTAAAGTGGGTGAAACCAGAAAGTATTGGTGTATGAGTCTTTTAATTACAATGGATGTGGCTTACTGTTGTGGGAGGGGCTTGTTTTTAGCATACTGAGCATCCCTCCACTTTTTTAGTTCATTACATGGTGCATGGAATCTTGAATCAGCTACAAGCATACAGCAAAAAGTATTATGCATGTCACTCATACTTCCTATTATGACTCTGCTATCTGCTTATATGCCTTACGTTAGAGTCCTACGCGGGTCCATTTTTTGGGACCCGTACCCGCAATCTGCAACCGGGACGCGCAACCCACATTCTTACCCGCTTGGACCAGCGACCCGACCCACAAATACTTTATCAGCAACCCGTGACCCGCTGAACATCAAGAATCAGGAAGTGCTGTCATTGTAAGCCAGAAGTGACATCATCGGAAGTAGAAATGCTCAGAAAAAAGGAGTAAAAATCGTTATGGCGAAGACCCGCGGCCAAACCCTCAACCCTCAAACCCGCAGAACCACCGACCCGCTTCTATACCAGCACTGGGAACTCCTACATGCGGCCCGCTGCAGGGTCTACCTTACATAGAAAACAAGGGACTTTACTAGAGTAATTAGCCCTGCAGAAGTCACCAGATCTTATGTTTAGTCAAAAATTAGTGGAAGAAGAAAGTGCTGAGCAGCTTCATGTAACTCTTATGGAGCATGAAAAATGCAGCTCATATGCTTTAAACATAATGTTTGTGCTGCTGATCCAGAACATGATTATTTAAAAGATAGCTACTGCAGACTTCCATTTGATTCCTTAAATCCTTAACTGCAAGATTGGGATGGAGCTTAATATTGGCATGTCTGTGTTGTTGGACATAACATAGAAAATGTAGCTTTTTAATTAGCCAGGTGTTACAGAGCTCTGCAAGCTTATCCTGCTGCTCGTCCTGTGTACAATCCTTGTCACTCGCTCACAACCTCATTCTCTTTCACTGATTTGTTTTATAGCTCTGACAAACTGTCTAGGGAACAATAATCTTGTGCAGTAAATGCAAGGACATCTTAGAAGTGCTACAAAGAAAGGATGCTAAAACAGCACATGCCTAACCCTATAAACTGAGTCTTGAAGCATAGAGATGTAGGGAAGAAAGGATGAATACAGGATTGATGGTATTTATGAACAGAAGTTCAGTTGTCTACTCCAAGTTTGTTGGTGTAGTGGGCTAATCAGAGAAACCCAGAGATGATAGGACATACATGTTGTCTTTATACAGTTAGGGGGTGACTAACCAAAAGAACACATATATCCCATGATTACTGATCTCCAACACCCTATAAGACAGTCGTTCTCAGACATATTTGGTTCAAGTTCCCCTTTGAGGCCAACATTTGTCCAGGGCCTTACTTCATAACAAGATTACATATGTTCCCAAGAATTAAAAATGAATATCATTTAAAATTAAGTGAACTTGTTGCAAAGTTTCAGTTTGTCAATAGCAGCAATGATCCAGGACATCAAACTTGTAACAGGGGGTCACCATCTTGGAAGGTGTCTGTGACAATCACATGCTCAGTGGGCTCTGAGCAGCTGTTGAAAATGAATTACCAATCATATATTGTGACAATAATAGTCTATATGTACTGTATATTTTGAGTTGGCCTCTAAACAGAAAAGAAGATGGGGAGCTACTGGGGCATCTTTAGAGACACAGATCTTTACTGCTAAAGGGCTGTGGTTGCCTTGGGCTGGTATAGAAGGCCAAAACATAATGTACAACATTTCTGGCTTATTTCATTTGTTAAGGTTTCGTTCTCCTTTAAGGTCCCCCGGCTGAGGCTTTGAGCTTCCCTATAGTGGCAAGCTCCATAGAGGAAGCAGACCCCACTGGGGGGGGGGGCGGAAAAAAAGGGGGGCCCGGACCACAGGGTCTGTTTCCTTAATAATGTTGGAATCCCCCTCTGCCCCAATTTCTTTTTCCTCAAATTGACGCACTTACACCGCAGCTAACGTGTGAGCAGCATACAGGGAGGTTTGTGTGCAGGAGTCCCTATGCACACCAGGCCCTCCGAATATTTTTCTGGCAGGGAGACCCATGCCAGAAACGAAAATATCCTTATTTTTCAATAACTTATAGCCATTAAACCAGTGGTTTCCAACCAGGGGCATAACAACAACACGCCAGGCCCCTCTGCCTGAAGAACATTCTGAGGGCCCGACGTGTTGTTATGCCCCTGGTTGAAAACCACTGCTATAAGTTATTGAAGAATAGGGATATTTTCGTTTCTGGATTGAAATACTTCTTCTCACTGTTTTATCCTGATGCTAATTTAAGAAAATCTTCATGCCCAGCATTTCGTCAGCCAAAGGCTACATGTTATATACATATTTGTTTATCATTCAATTTTCTACATCATGTTACACTATTATTATTATTACTCACGTGTGCCTTGTATGCATTAAAATGTTCAGGAAGGGTCAAAGCCAAAGTATTCATTTTTTTCCTTTCACAAACCAATACATTTTTCATTTTATTCTCTTATTTTATTTTTAAACTTTCTAACTGTTAATGCAACCACAATTTTTTAGGAAAAAACCCGGGAAACATTTATATCACTAGTGAAGCCACAGGCTTCTACTTACAAGATATTGCTGAAGTGTAGCACAGACTGGCAACCTGCCCCAAGGGGAGTAATGTTTATGAGGTAGGGACCACCAAGGCCTCAAGAGTCATGGTTTTGCACATGTTCCACTGTGCTTTTTAAGTGGGTTTCTGTGTATATTTGAGGTTAGTAAGCCATTTGAAAAACTGCCTCTCTGTTCTATTCCATATTTTCTAATATGTCTAAATTGCTGGGTTCAGTCTGTGGAAATGAGAGTTGGATTGTCCTGCTAATTCCCATCTTTAGGGAAAAAAGCATGCTTCTAATTGTGTAATAGCTCAAACATATATTAGCATGTGGTAGCAAATATTCAAAAGGAAATTAAAATAAAACCACCACTTCTCTTTGCTTTGAAGTGCGTGCTCTTTGCAAGGTAAAAATAATTTGGACTAGACGATTTTCTTGGTGGTAATTAATATGGCACCTCCTCAGCTGCATCAGAGTATTTCTAGTGAATAGTTATTTTTGGCCAGTGCTACTTGCTCAATAAATTTCATTCCTCTTGTTTCCTCAGTGATACAAGCAGGGATTCTTCTGTTTGTTACTTTTTTACAATTTTTAAATTTTGTGAATGTATCTTACTTTATATCATAAATTGTTAAAACCCTTGCTATAGATCTAGTTTACAAACTTACAGACCTGTTGTTGAACTACAACCGTCAATGATTGGCTGGTATTAAAAGACTTTGTTCACCATGTTGTTCTCCATCCCCTTTGCTGTTGCTTCCTGTGCCCTAGAAGCAGGTTTTCATTTTTTTTTTCACTTTCTGTCTTGGATGCAAGGTTTGAAGGCAGTCCACATGGGGCTATTAAATTTTGAAGCTTTAAACACCATTTTGGTTTTGGGCATTGTTCTGTTTTTCCTTTACTTCCTGTTTCCTGTTTTTTGTTACCAAATCTCACTATATAGATCTGCTCTTTCATTCTTTCTCTGCCCAAGATATCTTCTGGTTCCCTCAGATGCTGCTAAAGCCCTGTTAATATATGCCTTCTAGTTTTTTACCTATCCTGACCTAGCCTGTTTTTTACCACAATCCTTGCCACCAGCCCTGACTATTGCTCGTCTTGACTATACCTTGCCTGACCCTTGTTCTGTACTTCGATCTTGTTAAATGTGACCACTGCCATATGTAGGATTTCAGGTGGAACCGCAGCAGAGAGCCTAAGGCCGTAAAAGAGCATTGGTGAAAACCGGGACCAGCCAAGCTCTCCTGGTCACATAAGAGCCAGATTGTTCTCATAGCCTTGGTTCCCATCTAACTCGTACACTACAGCCCCCTGTGAGCAATAAGCCATCCACACTGCACCACACAGACATCCAGATGGACAAAGGAACCATTGGGGAGTGGCACTGTTAAGAATATACTATAAGCCAATGATGCAGCAAATAGGACCCCTGAGCACTATCAAGCCATAGACCAGAATAGAATTCAACTACTCAAAGCTGTCAAACACAGTCTCCTAAATTGACACTGGTATCAACTTTGGCAAATGTGTTACCTTTCCACTGAATTCTGCACTGCCATGGAGCAGATATTAGAGGTGGTTCAAAGAGTGACAAAAATTCTAGATTTTGATCCCAAGAAAAACCTTTTGGACATAATTATGAGCAGAGATCAATAAAGGTTTATGGGACTCATCCTTTGTCCAGAAAATAAATTCCCATTGACCTTTATTAGTGTTTATTTTCCTTATAAAGCTTGACTTTAGAGAGATTAGGCTTTTTTTTATTTTGAATTGAAATTGTTTACCCAAGAGTCAGCAGATCATTTGGAAAAGCCAGCAGGGTACAGGGTAGTGGGGGGTATTTCTTTTCAATATAATGGAAATCAAGTGAGTCCACTCCTTGCGAATTGTGTATGATCATTAAATAAGAACAGTTATTCAATAAGGCTAGTGCAGGTGCCTTTGCCATGGACACACAATCAGATCAAAATACATACAGACCCCAAACCACACTCAATCACTACCCTAAAGCTGGCCATGGATGTATAAATTATGATCTTTCTTGGAAAAAAGATCTTTCGTTCATTACAACACACACACATAGTGCTGAATTGTCAGATTTACAGGTAGAAACAATAGAATTCTACCTACTGTATATCTGATGATTCAGCTCTAAACAGTGGCCGATGTTTGGATGCACCTGATCAAGATTTTCTGTCTAGCCCGATTGATGAGCCGACTAATATCCAAGTCTTCTGCTGATATCGGTCGGCTCGTTTTCCACCATACACACACTGAATATGGTATGAAAATTAGTTTTGTACGTTATTATTGGTGTGCCTAGCTTTACTAAGGGGCAGATTTCTTCCTCTAATTCTTAGACTAGGGACTAAAATTAGGTCAAAAGCATGTATTTGTAACAATTAGTGATGGGCGAATTTATTCGCCAGGGGCGAATTCCCGCGATTCGCCGCTGGAGAATAAATTTGCGAATCGCCAGCGAAATTTAGCTGGAAAAACGATGCGACGCGACAAAGTTGACGCGGCACGCATCAAAAGCGTCCCGCGACTCGTTTTGCAAATTTTTCACCAATTCGCTAATTTCTCTGGAAATTCGCGAATTTTTAGGCGAAGCGAATCTCGGGAGATTCGCCCATCACTAGTAACAATTAGCTTTGATATAATGTTTCCATAGATTTTTCTGCCTTCTACTTTACCTTCATCTGTGATAATTTAATGGATAACATGTACAGCATATGTCCTGATATTAATCTTTGTACTGGTATGGGACCTGTTACCCTGAATGCTAAAAAAATATTTAAATGTTAAATAAATCCAATAGGATTGTTTTGACCCCAATAAGGATATGTTACATCTTAGTTTGGATTGAGTACAAGCTGCTGTTTTATTATTACAGAGAAAAAGGAAATATGTTTTAAAATGTTGAATGATTTGATTAAAAAGGAGTCTATGGGAGACAACCTTTCCGTAGTTGAGCTCTTTTCCTTTACTTGCAGTAGCATATGTGTATATAATGTTAATGTTGAATTTTATTGCACCCCTGAGTATACGGTGCTACACACATTTGCCCATTATGCAATACAAATGCAATATACCCTATAGTTTGATATTGTTATTGTTTTCTATAAACGTGTTACATTATAGTTTTTTTGTGTAGGTATATGGGGAGAAGTTATATAAGCTGCAAGTAGAATGTATGCCACCAAAGTAGGTAATGAAGGGTGCCTGGGACTGTGGGAAGATGCTAGAAGCTGAGGGAACCCTAGGACTGATTCAGTAGGAGTGAAGGACTGGCTAAAGGAAGGCTGGAATTAAAAGGGAAGTCGCTTTACCATCCTCGTGTTTCGATATCATGGGCATCTGGATCACTGTGCTGGTTTGGCAGCATTCGTGGTATCCCCTCATGATGACTGATTACCCACCATTGTTATATCATACTATATTTTATTACTTCTGGGTTTCAAGAGACTGATTGCCATAATTCCAAATTGTGTTATCTGTACTGCTATTTGCTTGCAGGACCGCCATTAGAAATCACGGGTGCCCCGTACAACAAAATTTTCGGGGGCCCCAACCACCCTGGCTGCCAAGCCCCACCCCAGATCCTGCCCATTCCACACCACAGTTAAAAAACCACAGAGACATCAGCATTAAAAAAAAAGTAAACCCTTCCCACGCACAGTTATAAAATTGATAGTCTCTGTCCCCTTATATGTAAAAAAAAACTGT
>CM044440.1:108396470-108423658 GCA_024363595.1 Xenopus borealis
GCAATGATTTTTTTCTCTGTACAAGATATCACCTGATATACTGCACTATTTATACATTCATTTTGATTGTTTATAGAAAACATAATGCTAAATATATTGCTTTGATTTGTTTCATTTCTTTGTTAGAAAACAAGCATCTGTTTGCTCAGAATGTAATGTTCCTTGCTGCACAGGCTTGCAGGTTTCCAAGGCTTGCATTAAGAATCAGGCTTTCTAAAGCCAAATCTGGAACTGACAAACATCCGGCAGTAAATCCAGGAACCCCAGAGTGTTGTCTAATTCTTCCCAGCAACCAACCAGCCTTGCCACGCGTTGAAAAGATTTATGGAGGGAAAGTACAGCCATGAATACATTTGCTAAACTCATGTAGCTGGCTTCATTCTGCCGGAGGAAACAAAGTCGTTCTTTTTTAGTTACATTCGCTCAAAATCTCAGATGATTTTAACACATTTTGCCACAATACTGGCACATACTTTGCCATATTAAATCAGTGGCTGACAAACAACATCTGTGCTATAAGATATATCTGGGGCATGACTCTCAGTACAGATATAGGCTCTCTGGAATGCTTGGAAACTGAGGATTTCTGGATATGGGATCTTTCTATAATGTGGACTAGTGATGAGCGAATCTACCCAGTTTCGCTTCGCAGAAAAATTCACGAATTTCCAGCGAAATTCGCAAATTGGTGGAAGAATTTGCGAAACGAGTCGCGGCACGTTTTTGATGCACGTCGCGTCAACTTCGGCTCGTTTTTTTAAGCGAATTTTCGCAAGGCGAATTTTCACTGGCGTTTTGCGAATCGCGGGAATTTGCCCCTGGCGAATAAATTCGCCCCTCAATAATGTGGACCATTATACCTAAATTCTGCTTTCATTCATCCAATAAATATACCCAATAGGAATGTTTTGCCAGTGGCATAACTACTGGGAGTGTACTGTAGGAGTGCACCTGGATTGCACCCAGGCCTGCATCCCCTTGGGGCCCACCAGCTGCAATAAATCTTATCTTGGGCGGCCCAGAAGGGGGAATTTATGGTGTGCAAGCCCAGAGCGTTCTGTCACATATTTGGAGGGGGGGGTCTGGTGATGGGGGCCGAGTGCATATACAGCACCCAGGGCCAACAGGTACTGCTGCCAATATGGATTCACACAGTTTAGTTACCATCAAGTACAAGTTACAGTTTTATTATTGCATTATTCCCTACCTTACATAGCCCCCCTACAAACTCCCCCCAGTCTAGATGTTAATTCCTGTAATTGCCATAATTCTTTACCTAACTCTCCTTGCAGAGTCAGGGCAGCAGAGTTCACAGGCGCTGTCTTCCAGCTCTTTGGTCTTTTTCCTTCTCTTCAGAAATTTCCATCACTTTCGGCGCATACGCAGTTGTCACAAACCTGTAAGATTGCTCCAACTGTGCATGCACTGATACGCCGCTCACTTCCCGAAGAAGACTGAGATCCGATGATGGCGTCCGTTAGAACCGCTGTGCTGACTATGCAAGGAGGGTTAAGTAAAGAATTAAGGACAATTACAGGAGTTAACACCTAGGCTGGGGTGGAGCAGCCCGGGGCTATGCAGGGTAGGGGGTAGCGTTTTTTTTTTATAAAAGGGGTTTAGTTCTCCTTTACAATGGACACTATGGGAGATGACTTTCCTGTAATTCAAAGCTGTCTGGATAAAGTATTTCTGGATACCTGTTATATCATGAGCTAAATAAGGAATTTATCACTTAGCCTTGGCAATGGGCATCTAATGAATGGCATCTTGAATCTCTTTGGGTTTGAGACAGTGATGTAAAAGGTATGTCTCTCCTATGAGTGTACATCCTACCTGAGATTGCCTTGAAAAAAGATTTTATAACAACAGGGACCCTGCAATAAACTAACAATATTTGGTTATATTTTTTCCTAGTTTCCTACTTTGCAAAGTGGTTACTCCACATTATTTTTTTACAGAATTCTCGCTCAGGCAGCTTTCCTCATAATGGGTCAGATTCAATAAGCCGAGAAAGATGTATCTTCTCATGTCATTCCAAATGTTCCTATAGAGCCAGATACAATTCAAGGAGAAAACTTATCTCGCAGTTTATCACATTAAAATTGTATTGGAGTGTATGGGGAAAAGTAGATTTGAGTTATGAGAGAAGTTTTTCTCCTCAATTTGAATTTTGTTCATTAGTTTTCACGTGGTAAACCATAGAATATTGTTTTCTCATCTAATTGAATCTGACCCAACATTACAGTTGAATTACTTGCCTTCTGATGGACATTTGGCCAAATATGGATCTGGCAGGTTTAAAAATCCAGTTGGGGCATAGACTGCATTGGCTTGTTGATGCTATCCTTGCCCCCACAGCCTGCATTAACAGTTATTGGGAGTCAATTGTTTGGCCTGAAGGCCAGATTCACTCATTTAGTGAATATTTGGGCAACTTAGTCACCTGTATAGCCCTAGTTTAATTTAACAAACAGAAATTGCCATAGGATAGCTTCTATTTTCTTAGCCTCAACATAACATGGTTTTTATTCTGGCTGCAACAAACACATTCATGTCATAAGTCTTGGACATACCTGTGAGCGTATGTGTGGATCAGCGCCTAAGGCAAAATAGAGAAGATAGGGACCGTATCTGGTGTAGTAGTTCTTAGTAGTCTTACACCACGTGTGATTTAGGATATTGATTTGTTACACACTCCTCCACCGATATGGTAAAAGTGCCTACTTACAGGACCCCCTTAAACGAATTGCGTGTCTAGAAGTTCTTTGTTCCCCAATTGGTATTCACCATCTCCTTCTTATTTGGCTCCAAAGGGGAGATAACAGAAAGGGCTCATAGTGTATTACTGTTATATTTGGATAAATAAATACATTTAAAATTCACTCAGATTTGTTAAAACAGTTCTGGTCACGTTCATAAGACTCTCAATGCAGCTTAGCGTAGTTGGAAAGTGAAGGACAGAGAAGGTGCCGGCAAAAATTCCCTGTTGTCCCTGTGGCTTGCACTGCGGTTGCTGATGACGTCACCGTCGCTGTCTGCCTGATGCGTTTCGCCGGTAGATCCCCTACTTGATCGGTTTCCATGGTAATCCCCCTCGTCATGCGTTCCAGCGTGTTCTACTCTGGCACATCCGGCGCACTTCTCGGTGCGCACTTCCGGTGTGCTTCTCGGTGTGCGTTATAACTTACTCTATCATATGCGTCTGAAGGCCAGATTCACTCATTTAGTGAATATTTGGGCAACTTAGTCACCTGTATAGCCCTAGTTTAATTTAACAAACAGAAATTGCCATAGGATAGCTTCTATTTTCTTAGCCTCAACATAACATGGTTTTTATTCTGGCTGCAACAAACACATTCATGTCATAAGTCTTGGACATACCTGTACTGGTCATCTCCAACTGGTTCAACTGAAACATTTGCAATTCAGTATAGACATAAATTATGCTTAAGTTGTTTGCAGCTGGAAAAATATTGGATTGAGCAAGTATTCCAATAAACAATTTACATCCCCAAAGATATAACAATAACTAAGAAAAAAAATATATATTTTGAAATAACGTTTAACCATCCATCATACCGTGGGTGAATGTTTATGAAAATGATAGTTTGCTTCCCTCACCTTAAAGGAACATTTCAGTGTAAAAATAAAAACTGGGTAAATAGACAGGCTGTGCAAAATAAAAAATATTTCTAATATAGTTAATTAGCCAAAAATGTAATGTATAAAGGCTGGAGTGACTGAATGTGTAACAGAACAAAACGCTTCTTCCTGCTTTTCAGCTCTCTAATGCTGAGTTAGTCAGTGACTATAAGAGGGGCCACATGGGACATAACTGTTCAGTGAGTTTGCAATTGATCCTCAGCATTCAGCTCAGATTCAAAAGCAACAGTTATGACCCATGTGACCCCCCTCAAGCCTTTGATTGGTTACTGCCTGGTAACCAATCAGTGGAAACCGAGAGAGCTGCAAAGCAGTTATGTTATTATGTTAGACATCCAGTCACTCCAAGGTTTATACATTAATTTTTTGGCTAACTAGCTATATTAGAAACATTTTTTATGTTGCACAGACTTTTTACCTAGTTTTTATTTTTATACTGAACAATTCCTTTATTATTTTTTTCAGTTACTTTTGCAGCACCCTTGTAGGACTAATATGGCAGTATTTGGTATGCAGTTACACAGTTGTCTCTAAAAGCATGATCCAACCAATAAAATTACAACTAGAAAAGTAAAATATTATATTATGTGATTCTGGATGCTCAGATTATTAGAATTTGGACTGATTTGGGGTCAGCTCATTGGCGAGGGTCATGCTAAATAGGAACCTTTTTATGTGAAGCCAGTTTTAAACACATATATTTTGGATTTTGTTCTTACACATAGCACCTAATAATCCTGGAATGTGTTTGTAATCCTTTGCTTTGCCTTTATTTGTTTTTCCCATGGGCTGTTCAAATGTGTTGCCTTACTATTATTTATTTTGAGTATCTGGGGTATAAATAATAATAAAAAAAAGAAAATCTGTGAATAAGTAAATGTTTTGGGTGAAAAGACGAGCAATATAATGTCAGACAATGTAATTGTGCCCTGCAGCAAGAACAGGGGATTAGTAAGAAGGCTCTGACATTTTGTTTGACTCAAGAAAATCCTCTTATTAAACAAGTCCTGGGCCACAGCTTGGATCTAAATGATTGACCTGCACATTTTCATTTCAAATCATTGGTCAAATCTTCAATGTTCTATACAGAGTTTTTAATGAAAGATGTGAGATTTATTGAGGGCTGGTCAAAACCCTCCCCAACAGGGATCTGGTGCTTTGCCCTTTAACCTGGATAATTTAGGATCTGGTCAGTAAACCTTGTGTTATGACACTCTGTTTTATGGCTTTTCAAACAAGGATTATATCAAGTAAATTTTAATTATGCTGGTTATCCAACACAGCCCTGTGAAAAATATTCAGCAAAGGGGCTTTGTAATACCTGCATATACTTACAGGGTCATTTGGGCTTTTGTTGGTGGCCATTAAAATGTGATTTGAGAAATGACTTGGTTATAATGCAATGCTTTGTTCAGGTTTTAATGCTGAGTTCTGGCTCACCTCATATATGACCCGACTCCTGCGTTTTTAATTAATGATTTTTATTATCTGTCTCTTTAAATTATTTGCATGACGAGAAATATGTAAGTGCGGGTATGTTCCAGAAGGCAGGCAAATGTTTGTAAAACTGGAATGAATCCAAACCCGATGCCACACATTTCCCATATGATCCTGAGAAATTCCAGACTTTCATGCTACAAGCTGTGTTTCTACGTGACATGAATATGCTGGACAAGATATTGAATATAAGCATATGGCTCATTACAGAACAGATATTTGTCTTGTTCTATTACTAATTCATTTTAATTTATTTTAAATTAATTAGCATGACAATTCATTTTCTTCCTAGACATAATTTATGGAACCAACAATTCCAGTTTTCATTAAGGTCCAAAGTTGCTAATAGTAACTTTTCTTTAGGTTCTTTAGAGCAAAGGATTCATTGTTGTCAGTTCAGTGATCTGTGCCGTGCACTAATCCATTTGACTATGGTGAGATACCATATTGTTGCACCATATTCTTTTTTGCAGCTGTTTTTTTTTTAAAGTTGCACTTTTATAATGGGCAGTTTGTATACTCCTACCAAGGGTGTTACCTGGAGATACCATGCATCTATATGCATTTATATGTCTCCATTTCAAAATGGAAAGGTTATGCATGGCAGTCCTGGACTGGGATTCAAATAGATCCTGATATTTAAAGTACAAAGACCCAAACAGCCCCATACTGGCTCACTATATAGTGATTTCTATGGCATCTTACACCAGCATTTCTGGCATTTGCTAGAATCCACAGATTACCAGTCTGGGCCTTACTCATAAGTCACTGGACTGTCCAGCGGCCTCCTCCTCTTTTTTATCAAGAACCTTACTCATAGGTGCCATACTTGGATGAGTTTACTTTAGCTCACCTGTATTATTATTATTAATAATAATAATAATAATATTTATTTTTAGAGCACCAACACGTGCTTATACAGGTATGGGATCCATTATCAGGAAAACCATTATCAAGAAAGGTCCATACACACCATTATAATCAAACAATCCCAATTTTTTTAAATAATTTCCTAATTTTTCAGTAATAATAAAACAATAGCTTGTACTTGATCCCAACTAAGATAAAATTAATCCTTATTGGAAGCAAAAACAGCCTATTGGCTTTATTTAAAGTTTACATGATTTTCTAGTAGACTTAAGGTATTAAGATCCAAATTATGGAAAGATCTGTTATCAGGAAAACCCCAGGTCTAGTGATGGGCAAATTTATTCGCCAGGGCCGAATTCGCGGTGAATTCCCGCGATTCGCCGCTGGCGAATAAATTCGCGAATCACCAGCGAAATTTCGCTTGGCGAAAATTCGCCGAAAAAACGCGACGTTTTTTTGACGCGACGCGACGAAAACGCCGCGACGCGTCATTTTTGACGCGACGCGATTTGACGCGACGCAGCGCGATTTGACGCGACGCAATTTGACGCGACGCGATTTGACGCGACGCGCGTCAAAAGCGTCCCGCGACTCGTTTCGCGAATTTTTCGCCGATTCGCGAATTTTGCTAGAAATTCGCGAATTTTTCGGCGAAGCGAATCTCGGGAGATTCGCCCATCACTACCCAGGTCCCGAGCATTCTGGATAACAGTTCCCATACCTGTACATACATAACAACTAGTACTGGTACAAAAGGTGAAAAAAGCCATGTGCAAAAGAGTTTACAATGTAAAGGGGAAGGGAATGAGACACAAGTTGTGGGATTGGGCAAGATCAGAAATAAGCAAGTTTTCACTTGGTAGCTAAACAGTGAGTGAGGGTAGGCTTCTCTAAAAGTCTTGAATGTCAGCCTGTGCAGAGGTAATGACAGAAGAGTTGAGGAGCAGGTCAGTAAAGGACTGTAGTAAGTGATTGAGTGAGTATCTAGAGAGGAGTTCAGAGATGTAGGGAGGAGCAGAGTTATGAAGTGCTTTGAATGTCAGGGTCATTAGTTTGAATTTTGTTCTGAAAAGCAGTGGAAGCCAGTGCATAAGTAGCATGGCAGAGGAGGTGTGGTTGCTGAGGTATATAAGCCTGGCAGTAGTGTTTATTATGGACTGGAGAGGTGACAGTCTCATACCTCCCAACTGTCCCATTTTGACAGCTCAACTTGCAGTCCCTCGTTTGTCCCAACTTTCTCTGCACTGAACAGCCATAAAAAGATACAGCGTTTCTAACTTAATTGCCTTTTGGCAGAGAGCCCAGAATAGCCACCAGGTACACAAAGATATTTTTATTTTGAGAAAAGCAAATAAGTAATTGTAACAATTTAGATAAGGAGGTCCCTTGTAATAACTGAAAAAAACACAGAAATGTGTTCAAACTTTCAAAACCTGCCAAATTTTGTAAAATTAACATGATAATAAGGGGTGTGGCCACAAACACAGGCGTGGTAAAAAAAACATTTTGCCACCCTACCGTCCAACTTTTGAGAAAAGCAAATAAGCAATTGCAACAATTTAGATAAGAAAGTCCCTTGGGAAAAGTTAGACTCACAGCTTAAAGGGCACTTCACCTTCATTAACAAAACTGTAATAACTGAAAAAAACACAGAAATATGTTAAAACTTTCAAAACCTGCCAAATTTTGTAAAATTAACATGGTAATTAGGGGTGTGGCCGCAAACACAGGCGTGGTCAAAAACATTTCCCCGCCCTATGAGCCAATTTTTTTGTCCCTCTTTTTGTTTCTAAAATATTGGGAGGTATGCAGTCTCTGGCAGGGAAGACCAATTAATAGAGAATTACAGTAGTCTGGAAGTGATATGATGAGAGACTAAGTAAGGATTTTGACGACATCTTGGGTGATAAATTATGGTATTTTAGATATTTTCCTCACAGCATCTTTAGATGTGCAGTAGGTCTTAGTTTAGATTGCCCCCACCAGTGCCATCTTCTCCTGCTAGGCTATAGGGCTAGGAAATAATGGCAAATGGTGTAGAGTGGAAACAGTATTTATTAAAACCCAAGACCATCTATATTTTATTTTTTAATGCATTTTACTCAAATGTAGAATGCTTTGGAAAAATCAGGCAATAATTGTTTTGGTCACATTTTTGCTGGGTTTCCTATCACCTCTCTGTGCTCCCCTACAGTGGGCAAGCTGCAGAGTGGGTAAACTGAAGTTCTATTGAGCAGGGCATTATTTACCTCCTGTATTGGTTATCAGTTTTATGTAATCTGTATGCTTGATGTATACAACCTTCTACTGAACAGCCTCTCCTTGTGGCAGCGGTGCATAGATTTGACAATACAGTCGACCAGAGACTCTAATGTATTTTGCTACAAAAAAGTTGCCACAACAAAAATGTTGCCACGACAAAAAAAGGAATTTTTCACAGTTTCAGTTTCGCAAATGTTTTGGCAAAATGGGACAGATTTGCTCATCACTACTGGTTTTTCAACCTGGAATTAGAAATGTACTTATAGGTTTAGAATCCACCTGTGCCAAAATAATTCTATGATGTAGGGCTGCTGGGAAGGTTATAGAAGGCTATTTTATCCATGATCTGTATTGATGGAATATTTATTATTTTATCCTTTTCTTTCACATCTTTGATGTGGTTCAAGAAACAACAACAACATAAACAAAGATAAAATGGCACCTAAAATATTCTTTTGCCATTACAACAATATTTCCCTTTAGCATTACTGACATAATATGCAAGTGTGCATTGTATTCATACATTTTAATACTATAAAACAGTATATGAGGTTTAAATATTAAGCTCCTGCATACTGTTCTCTTTTGATTTAATCTTTAGTAATACAGAACTTCAGAATGTACTCTGCAAAGTTCTCTAGAGAGTCATAGCATATGCGACTGCAAATTAATACCATTAGAGACAGAAAAAGTGTTTAATTCCCAGAAGAACCAGTTTAATATTCTTACAGGGCCTTCTTTAAATGATGCTGCCAAAACAATATCCATGTAATTTCCTGGTTTGCCCCAGCACAGCTCTATAATTGCATTTCCTTGAATGTTCCTAAACAATCCTTCCGTAGTGGACCAGTTGATTCTCATAGACATTCGAGTAATGTGTGAACAGAAAGCGATAGAAGAATTCTCTCATTTGCTTTGGTTCTGTACTTTGTATAATACAATGTGCCAGAGAATAAAAAGATTAAATTAAATTCCATTAAGATAGTAATCAGGACATTCTACAGTTTCTTATAGTGCTTTTATACACTGGAAACTCATTGGTAGGATTTATTTATTCAGTACAATGTGGATCAGCTACTTGACTAGAGCATTTTAAAATCTTAAAACGGCAATTAATCAAAAAATTCGCACATTTTTGCCAAATATGTTGTAATGTTATTTATTTTTTACTCTTTCAACATAACATTGCCTTTGGCTTTCTTGTTTGATAGTCATCAACAGGTAGAATAATTGGCAGAGTGCGTCCTGTGCTGGAAGATAAAACATCGCCTTCTCACTCGCTATGGATTATCTTCTAAAGGTTTAGAAGATCTGGATAGAATTAAGAAATAACTGCTGTAACCTTTTGAGCTGCATACAGTTTATAAGAAGTCAGACAAGCAATAAAAATAAGACAGACAGCAGTAAATATTCAATTAACTACCACACCTTATAAGGTCATTTGTTGACATTGATGTTTAAAGGAAAAACGTTAAAAAAACAATATTTATTAGAGCAATAACTGCTCTATGCCCATGTGTATATCTGCAGATATTTTGTGATCACATATGGTATGAAGTTGAGTTCTGGCAGTAAAG
This sequence comes from Xenopus borealis, assembly GCA_024363595.1. Taxonomy (NCBI): domain Eukaryota; kingdom Metazoa; phylum Chordata; class Amphibia; order Anura; family Pipidae; genus Xenopus; species Xenopus borealis. Next base: position 108,406,340 of record CM044440.1, read on the forward strand.
GAACAAAAAAGAATTTTAGTATAAACATTAACCAACAAAGACAATTTAAAGGGCACCTCTGTGCATTCAGAAAAAGCTATATGTGCAGCGTATAACAAACCTTGGTACAAAAGGTTATATAATGAATTCCAAGGAAGAATCACAGACACAATGCTCATTATTGTGCCCTCTGTGATCAGTGCTATTTCAATGTTTGCACAGAAAGATGGCTCTTTCAGAAAAGGTCACTACTACTTTAGCTACTTTAGCTGGAACAGCTGGATATCTTGGATCAACACGTCACCCTTTCAGCATTGAGGCCTGGCTTTGATTCCAACCAGGACACTGTCTGTATAATGTTTCTATGTTCCCCTGTGCTTTTGCAGGTTTCTTCCTGCACTCCAAAACATACAGGCAGGTTAATTGGCTTCAATATTAGCATAAAATGTGAATTCTCAAGTTAAAATATTGAATTTCCCTAAACAGATCATCTTAAAATAGGAATAGAAAATGAATTCAAAAAATACCATTCAAGTCAAGTCTGAATGAACTGCACTTTGTCAAATGATAATTTGCTATTTAGTCAGCAGCAGAGCTGAAGCCCCCCTGAAGCTGAAGTCCAGTGGTCACAAATAAATTAAGCTTTAACATAAATAGGAAATAAAACTGTTGGACCATATCAGGACACATCAAATGTGCAGACAACAAGGGATATGGGTAAACAGAAGAATGGGATAAATAAAATGGTAATTACTGGGGTCAATGAGTCTATGGGCAGCTGAAAATGATAACATTGAGTCAATATCCATGGATGTTTAGAGACATTTATAATATAAACTTATAAGTATAAAGGGAAAATATTAAAAAAGTATCTTCATAAGAACAGGAACAAACAAACTAGGATGAATAAACCCTGCTGTATTTTGACTTGTGGGATGAAACTGGAAAACCAGGAGGAGACTTAAGTAGAACAAGAGAAGACATAGCAATTCCTTAAAGTTAATGCATTTGTTAAACTCTGTTACCCCTTCTAATGCATATGGAATGTTGATACCAGTAACCTTGTATTATCTCACTTTTAAAAAGGCATCAAGCCATACCTTAAAAGGATACTGTCTTGGGAAAATGTTTTTTTTTTTCAAAATGAATCACATCTTAACTTAGCACAGGGTACAGGGTGCAGGTAGACAGAAACATGCTGAATGGAGTGACAGGGAGTAACACAATAAACACATATGGAACTAGGCAGTATGGATGCCCATCATGTCACTGATTGCTCAGAGAGCACTGGAAGAAGATTTAACACAGGGTTCAGTGAAGATGAAATGCATGGCACACACAGCAGAAATTACACTGCGGGAGTAGTCAGCATATGATTGGCATAAACAATACAAAGTGTCAGAGAGCAGCATAAGAATGAGACAAGCAATACACGCCTGGCACAGATAGAATAGGAGGGATACCAATTCTCAGGGAGAGAGCAGACGATATATGAGAGCCCCCCACTGTGTAAGATCACCAGACACATAGCATGCAAATTCACAATAATAAGCATATCAGTGAGAGAGTCAATTTAATGAAATATGTATTGCTATATACTTTTGGAAGTGTTGCCACTACAGTGTTGCTAGCCCTTAGAAAAAAAATATTAATAATAACAAAAATTAATAAATAAAAAACTAGAATTACAGACGACTACCTAATAACCTCCACATAAAGTCAAATGTACTAGAACATGAAAATTAACTTACTTTCTTTAAACTGGTGGAAACTTTACCAAAAGTTTTTATCATTGACCATGCATTGTGGGACTTGTAGTTCCTTAACAGCTGGAGGGCCAAGTTTGAGGACCACTGGTTTAGAGCAAACTGTGTCTGGATAGAAAATTGCAATGATATACGCAAAATATTCTATTTGTTGAGTCCTAACTGGACTGATTTAGTGAGATACCTGTAGTTGGCTCTGCCAACTAATCAGATTGTGTTAGATGGATCAATTCTAATTACTGATAAATATTCCCTCACATGTTTAGATTTATTATGAAAGCAATCCAATTTATGTCTATCTATTTATGTCTATCATTTCTGTAGTCCTGGGACTTGAAGGCCCTGTTTTACGCGTTGCTGAATGGAAACAAAACCAACCAACAATGTTTCAAAATAAACTTTGCAGAGTATGTTGTAACTTTATAAATAAATTATAATAAAATCTAGTGGAAAGTCGTCCCTGAAGAATATATGGTCTTTAAGCAAAAAGGAAGGGTCTAGCTTCATAATAATATACTTGGTTAAGAAGTTGAGATGAATCATATAAAGGTGTTAGGGTTTTGCCACCTGCCCAGATTTGACCCAGACAGCCAGGTTTTTGGGAAAGCTGTCAAGGCCAAAACTACCTGCCTGGTATTTAAAATTAGATTGATCTGGCAATTGGCCAATCACCAATCTCCACATCATATCCCTGCCCCTGTTATCACTTCTCACATCTTACATCACCCACCCTTCCCCCATGATGTCACCCCCCCGCCCTGTCTCAAAACAGCCGGAAGGTGGCAACCCTAACAGGTGTCCAAATAGTTATGATCATATAGTGAATTTCATATTCATTTAATATTACAGTATATAGGACATATTAATTCAAATGACAATATGGTGGCAGCCATTGCAGATCATTGAGGTTTCAAAGAGCAACCACACCATACAGGACTAATGATACCATAGTACGTTTAATTTTTCATTTAATTCGTCGAGCCTCAGTAATTCCTTCCACACTGTTTTGCATAACAAATGTCAAACTCAGGAAAAGAACAGTTAATAGAGACAGAGCAAAGGGGAAGAAGGGGTGGACTTATTAAACTAAAATGTGAAATGGGTTAAGTTTACGCTTGTTATGACGTCATTCTTTTATTTATAATCCATTGCAATAAGGTCATTGAAGGTTAACATTGTTAGGATTATAAGAGTATATTTTACCAGTATTTTGCTATATTTTTCATATGAACTTTTTATCAAAACCTATTTCCAGTCAGTGTTCAACGTTCTTTTCGGTTGAGTCATATAGCATGCAGAGTATCCTATTTCCAAGGTGTCTTATAAAGTATGTCTTTGCTTCATACAGATGTTGACCATCGCATGACAGTGTCTGATTGGCTGCTTCTGCTACAAGACACAGCAATGTTGGCTCTGAGATGGTACTTTGGTGTTTGAGAAAGTATAACTTTATCCTCACTTACTCTGCTGTCTGAGGAGTGAGACATAAAGCTCCTCTAAGAAAAACATTTTTATCTAGAGATACCCTATTTCAACTAAATAAAGTTAAATTCCCATTCTATGTATACAGTATATACCAAAGAATAAGCGGGGTCATTTGAGAAGCTGAAACATTAGAACTTTCTCTCCTTGCCGACAATGTTGTCTAAATGTTTTTACTTTTAGACTGATGGTACAATACATGTAGGGGAGAAGTCCAAATAGGAGCTCTGTGTTGTGTAAATGAAGTGCACATGCAACACAGAGCAGAATGCTCAGTATCTTGAGACAGACCCAGTGTTTTCTTAGGTCTTTGACCCACTGGGTTGATATGGGTGCTTTGCAACTGTGGGTGGTTTCACCACTGGTCAAGGGATTACTTACAGATATGGAAGGTGAAGAATTCTCAAGGACTGGATTTCCATATGCTTATTGGACCTCATGCATTGGAGAGGGGAGGTGCAGAATCCATTACTTCAGCATGGAGATAGGTAATGTAGAGGTTGAATATATTTAAGAATTCATATAACAGATTAAGCAAGAAAATATTGATGCTAAAATAAGGTCAAGTAGAATTTCTCCCAAATTCTGTTTCTACATTTGCGCAACATAGGGCAAATGCTGTGCAGGTTCTGCTACTAGGGAATAAACTGAGGGGAGATGGGGGAAACATATCTATTTACTAGCACAGTGGATAAAAGACACACTGCAGTTTTCATGAATATTTTTTAACAAGAATGTACAACGTGTAGTGTTGGGCAAATGTGCCCCGGTTTGCTCTACCGACCCATTGGGGTATATCTCCACATTCATGCTCTACCGACCCATATGGTGTATATCTCCACATTCATATTCCTTTGTATTAAAGCAGCATGCTGCATGCTCTGCAGCAATTTTGTGAATTGCCATCAATATACCCAAAACCGAAATTTAGAACTAGTATACTGCTTACTTTACCACCAGTTAAATTAAAATACCTCCAGATATAGTGGAACCCTGACTTTGCTTAAAAAGAGCATTCATCTCAAACATTTATTGTTTTCCAGACATTAAAAGGAGGACAATCACCAGAGCTTATATGTTTGCACAGTACAAAGTGTAAATTTTACAGTATTTGGCAGAGAATAACATTTTGAAAGAAGAAGAAATATGATTCTGGCTTTTTTTTTTAACAAAAAATGGATTTAGACTGACATAAACTAGGATATATGAGAAGGTATATTTTAAGGAACAAAAAAAAGGTCTACTAGTCAGCTAAATTCAGTAAATACAATGGAAGTTACGATGGAATTGCTTTGAAGCCGATCCAGGCAGTGATCAGGTAAGAAGACTGCTTTTGTGATTAAATACTGTTGGAGCTTATTCTTACACTTCTACCAAACATTACTTAGTTAATCCACACATATTCAGCCAAGAAGCATTCTGCAGCCATTGCATCAGCTCCTGCCTAAATATATCATACAGAAACATATTGGTTAGTAGAAGTCGCCTGTGAAAAGGCTGATAAATCAGTTGAACTTATATCATATGTTGTCATTGTTTGAGAGAATAGGTAGAGGGAATCCAAATAAGCAGTGATTAAAATGGATATGAACATTATCTCCCAGCAGCAAATAGGACGTCACACTCAAAATAGTGAATCAGTGAATTAATAACCTTTTCCTTTAAAAAACAAAAAAATGCCCTTTTTACTGACTAATTAAATATAAAGACATAGGCTTGAATGACTTTCCTTGCTGGCTACAATGGTATTTCTGCGTGTTAGAAATTCTTCCCAAAAAGTCCAAAGAATCTGTTTGATTACACTTTGAAAATGAAGCTATTGCATTGTATAGTGCTAACATATCCCTTTACAGAGATTATACATCATTCACATCAGTCCCTACACTAGTTGAGCTGACAATCTAATCACATTCACACACTCAATTTATCAGGAGTCAATGAACTTTCCTATATGTTTTTTGTTGCTGTGTAGGAGGACATCTGACTATCCATAAAAACCCACACAAGCACAGGGTCAATGAATAGATATAGAATAATGAAATTGTATGTCATTAAGTATTCATGCACACTTATTGTTAATAAAGCTGCAACACCATGGGGCGATTTTATAAAAAAAATCAAGGTCAAATGCAGTTGAGTGGTTGAACAAAAAACAAGAAAAACTATGCCAGCTGAAACCTGCCAAGGTGTCATAGTGCTAAATAGAAAACTTTGAAGCAAGCAAAGTTAAATTTTTTGCAGTCTGATTTTGTGTTTGGTTTTAATGTGCCCCAAAGACTTTTCACCTGTAGCTACAGAGGCTGAGGAATGCCCTGCTGGGAAGTGTTGTAAGGACAGATACCCTTGTATGTCTATATGGACATACATAATATCCAGAACTACACAGGGCAGGATTTACATTGCGGGTGCCCCTAGGCCCACTGCCATTCGTCACCCCCATACTCTGCCCTTTATTTGCAGATTTTCATCATCAAGACCAGAGCAATGCGGATTCGCACATGGGAAATGTAAAAAACTATCAAATCTTCTGCTTATCCCCAGTGTTTCTGAACCAATGTGGGTGTGGCTGGGTAGCAAGCTGCCCCCTAAAATCCTGCTGCCCTAGGCCCGGGCCTAGGTGGCCTTTCCACAAATCCGGGCCAGGAACTACAACCATTTCAAAGACTACCAGTAATGATAAGCAAAATATTTTGCTGCATTTCACTGTGAAAAAACACCCATAGGCTCAAATACACTGATCCTCAACCAGTATCTTGTGAGCAACATGTTGCTTCCCAAACCCCTGGATGTTGCTCTCAGTGGCCTCAAAGTAGGTGTTTATTTTTCAATTCCTGGCTTGGAGGCAAGTTTTGATTGCATAAAAAACAAATGTACTGCTAAACAGAGCCTCCTTAGGCTGCTAGTCCACATAGGGGTTACCAATAGCCAATCACAGACTTTATTTGGCACAAACCAGCAATATTTTTCATGCTTGTGTTCTCTCCAACTTTTTTTTACATATGAATGTTGCTCATGGGTGAAAAGAGTTGGGGACCCCTGCTATAATGTATAGCAAAAAAATAGTAATGGGGTTTGAAAAATGTTGTGCCAAAAAAATGTCCATTTTCTATTTGGCATTTAGAAAAACTTGTACTGTTCTTGAATTCTTGAAGATAAATGGGTCATATTCGCCCATCACTACATTTATCAAAAACTTGGCAAAAGTCACAAACTCGACCATGATCACATCTTGCTTTTCCATACATTTTCAAGTAAGTTGATGCCCCTACTTTCACCAAGCATGTTGACGACACACTTCCCTTTGACTTATATCTTGACAGATTTTAGGTGGCACAATTTACATGTTTGTATTTTATCTTTTGCTAAATCATGCACAAGCATGGGGAAAAAATCTCAATTGTTGAAATTTTGTGATTATTATCACCACGTATTTATAATATATAATACATATTCCATAGCACTGTAGAAGAAATAGTGTATACAGGAAACATTCAGATGTAAAGAACTACAACTGATAATCAATACAAGAGGTGTGTATATTTTGTGTGTATCTTTTTGCTACACTTTAATCATGTTTGTCATACATTTAATGAGATATTGGTCATACATTTAATGCAAGACGGATGCTTCGCTGGAGTAGATTTTTCCAATACAATTAGAAATTTAATACACAGGAATTTTGACATTTGAATTTCTAAGTGGAATTTGTCCTGTGTTTGATTTCTTGCTTCCTTCTTCCTTGACATGGCGAATATTAATGCCGTTATTGGGAACTATGTTTATTTGCATAGACTGATGCTTATAATTTCCAGGTTTTCTTTTTTTTTTGTGAAATTCTTCGTGCAGAGATATTGGTACAATTGAAAGAAGGATTTCCTTTCAAAAGTGGTAGGGTCTCATTCTTTACTAAAGCATGGTCCCAGATGGAATGCTTTGATAAACTTTATAACTGCAAGTTTTTCTTTTTGTGATGAAACTGCAGTGCCTTTATTTTCTCCAGACATTCCCAACAAAGATGAGCTGAATTTAGAACTTCTTTGTTTTGTTATAAGCATTTAACATCCTGTGACGATATCCTTCCTTAGCTTTTTCTAAATTTTCTGCAGAAACAGATGTGGGATATAACATGAGCTACAGAATGCTCAACACTCTTTTACAATGATACCATAAATGTAAATAATGTCAGGTCTTATTGTAAAACTCTTCATAAAGCTCCTTCAGAATTTGTCATGATTTTTGTTATCCACAAGCAGTCGGAACAGTATGTTTTTTACCATGACCTTTATAATAGATTTTATTACACTTTTATTACAATTTATGTTCAAGAAAGACCTTCTACACATGGTTATTCATGTACATAATAAATTATATGTTTGTACTATATAGTCATCATTTCTCTGGAAACTGTTTCAATAGCTCACTAATGATCTGAATAACATTTGCTGAATAACAAAGGTTAAGGAAGGGTGGTTTGCAGTGTAGGAAGGAAAGTAAGGAGAGCATGGTCAAGTTCAAGAAGGGAGTTAAAGGGTATATAAAAATGAAGCATTGGAAGTACAGGCCTTATTGACCACCATCATAAGAAGAAGCATCCCACCCTGATGAGGGGATCCATACTCGGCTATTATCCCATGTTAGGTTGGCTGGTATTTTTAATAGCAAGGTCAGACTGGCCTGCTGGTGGAGACTGGCCTTGGTAGTGGGCCAATGGGGACCACCACATGGAGGGCCTGCACTACACCCCTCTTCCACCTCCTTGGCCCTCTGAACCACCTCCTTGGCCCCCTACACAAGCGTCAATCTTCCCTCCTTCCCCTGCTAGCATGTACCTGCCAGTGCATATCATGGAGCTCAGGGAACACAAAGTTTCAGGAGGCTGTGGGGTGCAGGTCTGGGATGGCCATGGCATATTGCCTCTTCACTTTTCTGGTGTTTGTGATATGCATTACATTAGTTTATCCAAATATCATGACAAATTTACTTACATTGTGTACGTGCAATATAATTTAATTGTACAGTTCACCTGTTTATATCTGTGAGAATAAAACAGTGGCCTTTTACAGTTGCTACTTTGCAGAATGAGTTTACTAGATTGGAAAACTGATCCGCAAACTAGAAAAATTAGGTTCAATAATGATAAATGCAAGGTTATGCACTTTGGCAGAAATACAAATTTGAGTTTTACACTAAATGGCAGTATGTTGCGAGTTTCCCTAAGGTGGCCATAGAGGTTACAATTACACTCTTTCCTGGAAAAGATCTTTCCAGAAAAGATCCTTAGTTTCAATACACATGCATCAGCTATTCAGGTAGAAACAATAATTCTACCTGTATCTGACGATGGTCAAAATTTTCAAGCCAGCCCAATTTGACAAGCCTTCTGCCTATAATAGTCAGCTTGCTTCAGACCATACACGCACAGAAAATGGTACGAAAATATGTTTCATACAATATTATCAGTGCATGTATGGCCACCGTTAATTCAGAAGGATCTAGAAGTATTTGAAGACAATAAATTGTCTTATTCCAGGTAGTGTCATTCTGGTAAGTCCTTGTCTGGAGTATGCAGTGCAGTTTTGGGCTCCAGTCCTTAAGTAGGATATACTGTAAATAAGCTGGAGAGAGTGCAGACACATGAAACTAAACTGGTTAGAGAGATGGAAGAATTCAATTATGAGGGGAGACTGTCAAGGTTGGGCTTGTTCTCTCTGGAAAAAAGACACTTGCAAGGGGATAAGATTACTCTTTAGTACAATAGAGTGCATTATAGACAGATAGCGGGGGATCTTTTTTCAATAAAATGGATCACTGCACCAGAGGCCACCCCTTCAGACTAGAGGAAAAGAACTTTAATTTTAAACGATGTATCTTGTTCTTCAAAGTGAGGGCAGTAAGGTTGTTGAATGCCCTGCTGATTCTGCTAACACCTTTAAGAGTGGCTTGGAAGACACACATAATATTCAAGGTTATAGTGATACTAAAAGCTACAATTAATATAGATATTGGTATGTATAATTTCAGTGAGTATGTGTGTATGTGGGTTTCATTTGGAGGGGTTAAACTTGATTAACTTTTTTTTTCAACCCAACTTAACCATGTAACTATCCCTCCTGGAATCTTGGTGGGGTGACCAGTTATCTTGACATTTCTCTTGCTATTAGAACATCTCACCTGTCAATGTCCAAGGATACTATTAACATTCAGCAGTCATGCTACATGCAGTAAAAATTACCGTCATGGATATCGATCATTCTGTGACTGCATGCTCATCCCATTTGAGAGAAGCCTAGGTTGAAGCTGTTAAAGGATCATTCGATGTATGTCACAATAAAAGATTAAAAACCTGCATCCACTTTGGTATCATTCAATCATCTAACCTTTGCAAGAAAACAAAATCTGCTTCTCTGTTCACTTACAGTACTACCAGAATTTTAATTCATACAAAGATTAATCACGGCCTTGGGACTTTAAGAACATTTTATTGTGAATGTATATTATAAAATAATATACAGTAATGACAAAATATCATTTTACATGAAATAATATTCTGACTGGTGATAACAAAGCAGTTACATGTATTTATGCTTGTGGACCTGTGATGTTTATTCTGTCTTTCTACTATAGCATACTGATGTATTCATGAATCTGTTTTTAACCCAATAGTTCTAGAAGTGGTCTCTAAATTTATTTATGATATCCAAACTAAAGGGACTAATACTTGCCATGTTTATTAGAAGGCAATTTTACCACTTGTATCACCTTAATTACCTACAAGATACCTTTAAAAAGACTTGGCCAGCTCCCAGGATGCAGTGTAAGTTGTTTCAACAGAGGGGAATAAGGACAGAAGATTATTTGACATAATCAAACTTCAGCCCCCTCCCCAAAGCCAAAACATGTGATGTGCATCTAAAGATGCCTTGTGGATAAAAAAAATCAAAATTGCAAGAGAAGAACATTGTCAGTGCTACACAGCACTTTATGGAAGGTTCTGGTATGGCAAAGGGTCAGCAGGCCACTTGTTTATAAGGAAGAGCTCCCAAAAGACATCAAGGAAAAAGTCAAAAGTGTAAGCAGCAAATTGTGCCTTGTACAGCAGAAAGCATTGGTTACCCTATCTAGGCTATCCCAGATAGTTAAGATTGAACAAGGGTCACAGTGGATTATTTTGCCCAGGATGGGCCTAAGTGAAAAAATGAAAGGAGAGGAAGTTGAGCAACTACACCTCTCTTGCTGTTGTCTAAAAAGATAGGATGCAAGAGGTTCTTGCAAATAAAACAGAACAAAGGCTTTATTGTCAAAGTGCCACAGGTTTAATACTCACAAGCAATTAAATTTTTACTAAGGCAGATTCAATGTCAAATACAGTCATGATTCTAGCAGAGTTATAGCAGGCTGTGACACCACTGTGGAGATGGGCTAGTAGATTTAAAGGAGAAGGAAAGGCTTGCTGCACTTGGGGTACCAAATGTTAGGCACCCCCAAGTGATTGTATCTTCTTACCTGAAATCCTGGGCCGGTGCCTATCAGCAGAAAACTGCACTGGCCCTAGCAAGCACCATGGAACAAATTGTGGTGGTTAAAACCAAAGGTCAGAATAGACCCCACACCCATCAACTCCAGTTAAGTGTGAATTTGCCATAGGGTCACCTAAAATGATATGGGCTGTGTATTCAAAACACAGAAAATCATTAATAAAAACATCTTACTGTGTCAGTTCTGGTTAAATCTTTCACTGGTTCCTCATGAAAAAGGTCTACAGGAATGATTGGGTTCAGCTTGGTGGTTCTTTGGTAGAACGGTTTAAAATACTGCCCTCAAGGCAAAAAAAAACTGTAATTGGCCCCTTTGCACTGCAACTTTTCAACACGCTATGAACATATAAGAGGCCTTTGTGAAACAGGACTATCAAAATGTCTCTGTAGACCATCTACCTATTTATTTGTCAAGTAATTATAGTGCCTAAGCACTGCAGTGGGATACATTACATAAGAAAGAAAATAAACCAAAAAATGTGTCTATATAAAAGGCAGCAAGTACATTATACATGCAGTAGCTATTGCACTGGTGAACTGTTTCCCCTGACTTTCAAAATACCAAATAGACAAGAAATTTGTTATAGTTCTTCTTAAAATATACATAGTATGTCTTAGGGATTAAGCATTGCAATTATCTAGTTTTCTCCATGGAAACATGCTGATTGCCTATTGTTAAGGCTGCCTTGTTATTTAGACAGAACTTTTTTTTGTAAAAGTATTTTCCTATGTAAAGTAGATCACCGATGTTGATCCTTGGTGAGAACTTTTGAAAATGCAATATAAGTGTTTATTAATGGGAAAGTATGCCACAATATTTATCATATTCACTACAGATAAAAGAAATATTTAAAGCACAACCAGAGTCTCTATGTTTGCTATCAATCTTAACAACAAGTGCTTTAGCATGCATAAGAAATGGCTGGGGAACCTGGATCTAAATTACATGATTTTGGCATGATTCTGCTTTTGAAGCAGCGCCTAAAAATAGGCAGGTGCTGAAAGGTCTTTCTTTAAAGAACTAGTGATATCTTTGTGCTCACTTACGGAGAGTCCTGATGGGACTTGCCCCACTTCATGGTTCATTTGATGTTTAATAAAAAAAATATATATCTGGGGCAATCATATGTGATTTATTAGATTTGCATATGTCGCCCGCCAAACCTGTCTAGTTTAACTGTATCAATGCCAAGCATCATGCTGGTGTGTTGCTTTAATAAAATGCTACCCTTATTTATTGTGAAACTGATTTATATGGATCATTAAAAAGCAGTTAACTAATCGGTCAGCCATGAATTTTTTTATTTTTTAACAGCTACATGCAATTTTTTTTTTATGCAGCTGATGAGAAAAACGGGTCACTTGATAACAAAACTGTACATTGTCTTTGGCACCTGGGGATTAAAGGTAAGAGGCTGTAGGAGTAAAGAATCTTCTGTGTACAGAAATAGAGGGCCTTGTAACAACTTTTGAAATTCGGTATTTCTGAATGTCAGTGCTTTAAACAGACAACTGTGTCATTGATAGAAACAAAGAATTGGGTAATAAGAAAAGGCTACTGGTCCACAATGGGCTTATTTGTTCACCCTAACTGATTACAGCTGAAAAACAAATGTAGTGTAACATTCTTTTCATGATAAGTTACCATCATGCCCATAGACATCAGACATTATCAAATAGTTTACAGACATTTCCAAATGTTGTTCTTGAACCTGAATTCATCCAATGTTCAGACCCAAGGTGTTATATCAAAAAGGCAAATGGTGTGACTCTGTGTTCTTGCACTCATAATTTTCATATACTATCTGTATTTTTACAATGTTTTAATATGGGTCATGAATATTTAAGCACTGAAACTAGCAGGATCACAAACTATGGTTTGTAAGGCTTTATTATCAATAAGCAAACTTGTTTCCAAGCAGCCAAGCTTCTCTAATAATTTAAATTTATGTATTTCCACTAATGATTTTCCTAATGGAAATAGTAAAAGCTGAATGTATATTTTGTTTTGCACCTCTTTTATTTTCTCAATGTAATGCGAAAGTTTTACATTCTTAGCTTGAAAGTGGAGAAATTCCAAATTCTAACCATTTCTGAGTGCTTTGTAGTTGGCCATTCTTGCCTAGATAGATCAAGCAGTTTGCATGATCTTACTGGTTATTTGTATATGTATGCATGATCCCTTCCATGGCAGTTGTGAATGATGGACCCTCTTCCAAAAAAATTAATTTGCCAGTTCTCAGTCTTCTGTAAGCAGAGAATGATCATAAGGATATGAGGAAGAAAAGGGGTTCTGCATCTCCTGCTAACCTCACTAAATGAAGACTACTTGTATGCGTTCAGACATAAGGACAGATTGGCACACATTGGAAATACTTATACTTTCAATGTGTTTTCTTCAATCTTTTTTTTTTTACTTCAACTTGACTGAAAAGCATTGTTTCATTTACTGTATCTAGTGTCTTCAGTTGATTCTCCCAATCGAATCTGGGCAAAAATGACTTTAAAATCAGAGATTAAGTGACATTCTCACCAGTGAATCTGAGTAAAAAAATCACAAGCCAAAATGGACCTTTGAGAAGTGAGTGAAATCCTGCAGGTTGTATGGTGCATTTTATTGGGCCAACATATGGTTGGAATTAGAATCTGTCAAGTCTCAGAATGCTCATCAAATATATTAAATACGAGGCCTGTATGGCTTATTAGTTCTGTCAAGTGTTGGTCTATAAATCCCACATGTTTCCCTGTGTCTGGTTATGTAGCCCATCACTGCTACAAAGAATCTTCTCTAATAAATCTAGCACATGTAGCCTATATAACATACTTGCAGCTCAACAAAATATGTTGGTGCTATATAAATACATGTTAATATATATATGTCCAAAAAAAAAACATCTAGCCGAAATCCTCTGGCTGATTTCTGCCCTACCGCAGTAGCTTCTGCTCTCTTTCGCATTGAACTGGCTTGGCCAACCTCTGTGCATTTTAGACCATTTCTGCATGTTGAGTCAAAATCTGCTAATTCAATGCAGAGAGGAGACAAAAATCAGCCAGTGAATTTCGGCTAGTGGTTTTCTGACCCGTGTGGCCCTAACCTTCACATAGCACAGAAATCTAAAAGACCTGGTGAGTATTACCTCAGATCAATATTTTTTTTATATATTGATATATACAGATATTGCTCAATAGCAGGTCTCAGAATCCTCCAACATTTTGAGGCCTAATTATTGAAGGTTAAATTTTTGCGGTTTTAGAGGTTTTTGAAACCGCCAGTAAATTCATTTCCATGAATGTCTGTCATTAATCAAAATATCCAAACTGAAAAAGCATTATAGGAATATTGTCATGGGAAAACATGTTTTTTTCAAAACACATCAGTTAATAGTGCTGCTCCAGTGGACTTCTGCACGGAAATCCATTACTCAAAAGAGCAAACAGATATTTTTATATTCAGTTTTGAAATCTGGCATGGGGCTAGACGATTTCTCAGCTGCCCCTGGTCATGTGACTTCTGCCAGCACTTTAGGAGGGAACTGCTTTCTGGCAGGCTGTTGTTTTTCCTTCTCGATGTAACTGAAGGATTCACAGTGGGACATGGGTTTTTACTATTGAGTGAGGGGGTGATATCACTCCAACTTGCAGTACAACAGTAAAGAGTGATTCGAGTTTATCAGAGCACAAGTCACACGACTTGGGGCAGCTGGGAAACTGGCTATATGTAGAGACCCATGTCAGATTTCAAAATGAAATATAAAAAAATCTGTTTGCTCTTTTGAGAAATGGATTTCAATGATGAATTCTGCTGGAGTAGCACCATTAACTGATGCATTTTGAAAAAAACACAGGTGAATTTCTTCGCCCATCACTATTGTTCATTTCAATACACACGTGTAGAGCTGAGGATCTGATGATTCAGCACTAACAATGGCCAATGTTTGGATGCCTTCAAAGGCGCCTGATTAAAATTTTCCGTCCAGCCTGATTGACGAGTCGACCGATATCCAAGTCTTCTGCCAATAGTGATGGGCGAATTTATTCCCCAGTGGCAAATTTGCGGCGAATTCCCATGATTCGCGAAACGTCAAAACAAAACGAGTCGCGCGCCGAATACGACACGACGCATCAAAGTCGACACGACGCATGTCAAAAACGTGCCACGAATTTTGCCGGAAATTCGCGAATTTTTCGGCACAGCGAAACGTGGTAGATTCGCCCATCACTATCTGCCAACATTGGTCGGCTCGTTTCCCACCATAAATGCACCGAATATCATACGAAAAGTCGTTTCATATAAAATTATCTGTTCATCTATGGTCACCTTTAGTGGAGCAACCTCATTATTAGTGATGGGCGAATTTATTCGCCAGGGGCGAATTCACGGCGAATTCCCCGCGATTCGCTGTTGGCGAATAAATTCGCGAAACTGGCAAAAAAATTTGCCAA
This sequence comes from Xenopus borealis, assembly GCA_024363595.1. NCBI lineage: Eukaryota > Metazoa > Chordata > Amphibia > Anura > Pipidae > Xenopus > Xenopus borealis. The sequence goes on from CM044440.1 coordinate 108,421,545, forward strand.
AAATATTTCGCCGCGCAAAAATGAGTCGCGCGTCGTTTTTGACGCGACGCACGTCAAAAACTACGCGACGCGCGTCAAAAACTACGCGCGACTCGTTTCGCGAATCGGCGAAAAATTCGCGAATTTCTCTGGAAATTCACGAATTTTTCGGCGAAGCGAAACGCGGCCGTTTCGCCCATCACTACTCATTATAATAAACATCACTCTAAGGACCTTAATAAGCAGTACTGACCAGTTTTTCATGTATGATACAGAATCTTAGCTATCTTAAGTGACCCAATATAAGGACAGAATTTCAGAAGTAAACCAATTGGCTACATGACAGATTTTCTGAACAGCAGCGCTTTTGATAGAGAGATTACAGATTTACATTTAAATAACAATAGACAGAAGAACCATTTACTAGAAGCTTTCCTTTATATTCAGAACTATCTATACTATAACTATATTTAAAAAATGTTTAAGTTGGTAGTGATGGACTGTCCCTTTAAACAAAGGTGTTCATAAGAGGGATTAAGGGAAGCATGAAAGGAATGCCTGGGAAGCATTGTGCAAATCTCAGTAATTACTGTAGCTTTCAGCACATAGCGGGAGGCTGAGTTTATTAACCTGTGCAGTTAGTATGTTTGCATTCCCAGCTACATACCTGGAGAGTAGTGATGTATAATGAGGAGCAGTTCTCTTATTCCTCTGCTTTTGGCAGCGACTAAACCCAAAAGTATCCCAAGAACTGACTGGGCTCCTGGGATTCTTATATCTGCAGCAAGGAAGCAACTATATACTATTTTGGACTACAAGCCATACATAGCAAAAAGGCATCTCACAAGTTTGAAAAGATCGGTAACAGCCAATGATATCTAATTATGGCTCTGCTTCTACACTTGTATCTGTGTTGTTATAAATACATTCCAGTTGGCACACACAAGAAAGTAATAATTGCATATTGATGATCTAGGAGGGTGTAACGTGTAGAAAAATAACCATTAGCTGCCTTAAAGCACCCAGATAGATCTATTCGATATGCTATTGTGCATGCATTTATTTTTTTAGTATGCTGTATAAAATGAAGAGTTTTTATACATTTAACCGGACTGAAATCTACTCTGTAGACTCTCCAGTATCTCCAGTTCTACCACACCTCTGTATCTACCCTGTGGTAAAGCTGGGTTTATTCCCAAAACCTGTCAGGGTGAGGGATTGATACAATTTATGAAGGATCCCCATAACGAAAGTCATATACGTACTATGTGCTGGCAGAAATGAGTAGGGTAGCATCAAAATAAATGAGGATGCTGAAGAGGCAGAGGGAGACAATATAAATTCCTGACTTAGCCATATATGCTCTATGTCAGTGATCCCCAACCAGTAGCTCGTGAGCAACATGTTGCTCTTCAACCCCTTGGATGTTGCTCCCAGTGGCCTCAAAGCAGGTGCTTATTTTTGAATTTCTGGCTTGGTTGACAGTCCACACAGAGGCTACCAAATGGCCAATCACCGCACTTATTTTTCACCCCAAGAACATTTGTCATGCTTTGGGTGACTAATCTCCCTGAAAAGCCTTCCCGCTGGCTAGAATGTCAATCGCTGGCGGGATGGCACTCAGATCACTTCTTTTCCTGAAGTCGCCCAAAGTTTCCTTGTGAGGCTACTTTTTTGCTTGATGATTTGTGACGACCCCTAACCTTAGCTTCTCAACAGCTGCTGAGTACACATTAAGCATATGCATGTCTCAGGCACTTCTAACAAAATCCAAAATGGGAAACTCTTGTGACAACTTTAAAGGTCTAGATCATTACTCATATATACATGTATAACATATATAACAAAATGTTAAAGTCATGTATGTTCCCCCACAGGAAAGTGTAATCAAACTTTCACATCTTCTTTTCTCTCAGAGCAGCAGTTTCCACATCCTTTATGGTTGTTTCTACATTTATAAGTTTCATTATTTAATATAAAATTAAACAGCTAAAAGGAGAGAACATCCTGGCAGTATTCTACATCTTTATGAAAACTAGATATATTTGCACTAAGAACATAGAAGTTATCTAATGAAATTAGATGATTGAAAAGGGAAAGATGTTTAGAGGCATACTCTCATGGAAGTTTTTTTT
>CM044440.1:108430363-108454678 GCA_024363595.1 Xenopus borealis
TAGCAAAACTGTAATAACTGAATAACTTGCCAAAGTTTGTAAAATGAACATGGCAATTAGGGGGTGTGGTCACAAAAAAGGGGCTTGGTCAAAAAAATTTGCTGCACTATGCACTGCAAATTTTTTGTCCCTCTTTTTATTTCCAAAATGTTGGGAGGTATGATCATTGTTTGCTCTAGCAGTACAGATAATGTGAATAGGCTTCTGTATAACCAAATTGCTCCACTGGAGCAAGAGCTGGTGAGAATTAATGATATTATATATATGTTGAGAATTAGTAATAGTTGTTTAAAAAGAGCTGTTAACCATTTCTGTGCTATAGAGGCAAAATAATCATCCATACAAACCACATATTGCATTTTGACAACACTGATCACACATGGCCTATTTTTGGTAGCAGAAGTTTAACAACAGCTCAATCAATGAGCCATTTTATGCATTGTGGTTTCCGTTTGGACATGATTCATTCCTACAAGGTTTCCCATGACTATAGGCCTCTTTTCTTGCCATGAATCTCTCCCTATCCATTAAAATTCAATAAGCTGTTTGTTGCTGAGAAAAAAATGTAGGTACATCTATCTGAATAAAAGGAAATACTGTGCATGTCTGGGAAACTGCACAGTTATGTATATATCACTTGTAAATAGGGATGTACCAAATCCACTATTTCAGATTCAGCCGAACCCAGAATTCTTTGCAAAAGATTCAGCCCAGAGGCGTGGGAAGGGGGAAACATTTTTTTACTTCCTTTTTACCTTTTTACTTCCTTGTGTAACAAAAAATCATGTGATTTCCCTCCCCAAACCTAATTTGCATATGCATATTAGGATTCAGATTCTATTCGGCCGGGAAGAAGGATTCGTCCAAATCCTGCTGAAAAGGGACGAAAAAGGACGAATCCTGGCAGAATCCCAAACCAAATCCTGGGTTTGGTGCATCCCTAGTTGTAAACCTGCAAGCCTTAAAACTAGATGGCTGAACCCTAAGGTTAGATAGTGACCTGAGTTCAATTTTACAGTGTGAGTTCTGAGAATCAGATTCCTGAATGACTGCAGCACACAGGATTACAGCTGTATTTAGGTCTAGTGCTACCCTAGGAGCACCCCACACACACACACACACACACAATCTTGCCCTGGGGATCTGTAGATGAACCCTTATGTGTTTTTAATAAGTTACCATTGACTTTAATAGCAACTGCCTGTTATCATGTGAATAGTGGTTTGAAAATGAACACTTATTATTGAAATCACCACATCCATGGTGTGACAAGCAGTTACAATTAAATTCAAAAGCAGCCTGCATGAATAGTGTGAGATATTTCCAGTCCGGCAGGAATAGAGACACTGTGACATTAGTCTAATATCTCCTATGGTATATTCCTTTGTAGAGCCCATATAATAAGAGTAGTGATATAAGGTACCTTTCTGAATCTGGCCTTGTGTACAGATCATACAGTCCCAAAGGGTGGCATAAAAATGTTTCACAGTTGCGGTAATTTGCAACTGAGTTTTCCCACTATTGCAGGTCCAGTTGGTTGGCGCAAATGGAATGCATCTACCACGATTGTATCCAGTTCGCCAAAGTAGACGCAATTGCATGCTTTTATGATGAACATGATCTCATTGAGAAGTTGTAGCACATCCCTGCTTCATGAAAGTGGTTGATGAGCTTTGATATTGGTGAATTGGTTGGCTCACTGTTTGTCAGGTGGAAAAGGATCCCCATAGAGTTCCATTCCTCTTCTCACTTGCGTTATCACTTTATGTTTTAATGGTCATCGCTGACACTTTTTGTGTGGGATCATTTCATTTTACATTGGCATATAAACCTATAATATTTTTTGTGTGCTTCCTACTAATACAGTATGTTTGCACTGGTTGTAAATTGGGTGAAGCTATGTGAATATTTTCAAAATCTCCCAGACATCGTTTACAGTGCTGAGCATGCGAGTAATGTCTGAGCTTGATTCTTTAGGGGCACTCACTGAGGGAACCCTGGAGGGAACCTGGTCAGAGGGCTGCTACCCCAGGGTTGGAATACCACTTCAGGAGCACCCACCAACGTTTTCACCCACTGTCGCCCTTTCACCCCCCCCCATGCATACCTTATACTTTCTTCACCACTACTGGGGAGGGCTGCAGAGTAGCAATGGCACAGTAGTGCTCTCGGCGACAGTGAAGAGGGTGGGGATAAGGCCTGGGTCAGCGGTCCCATGAAGGCCAGGGCTCACCAGGTTTTTTTCAGGTTGTCCCAGTCCAACCATGAGCTTTAGGGTTCCCCTGTGTCAATAGGCACAGCAACAATTTGGAATGGAAAGCAGGAAGGAGTGATGTTTAGCGTAATTATATGGAAGTGTGTTGACACAGGCACCATTAAAGGAAGGCTATACTCCCAATGTAGGTTTACATAGAAATATCTGTCATAAAACAACTCATGTAAAACCCTACTTCATGTAAATAAACCATTTTCTTAATGATATACTCTTCCACACTTCTTCCTGTTACAGTTAGAGCTGTAGTATTTGTGGTCAGGTGATCTCTGAGGCAGACAGCATTAGCACTCAATTGTGTACAAACCCGTCGACTGGTCTCAGCTCCAGTCCCAATCCTCATCATCCAATGAGTTAGCACATAGACAGGAGCTTCTAACCATGGGTATTTTCAATAAAAGAAAAAACTGTATTTACCAAGTCTCATTAAAACATAAACAGGTACCTTGTTAGAGACCTATAGCTACACCATGACGTGTCTAGCCACCTGATGAGTTTCGTGCCTCACTATGGCAGAGGTGGAGTCTGATTATAGCACTCTACCCATAATAAATAAATAAAATAAAAAAATAAAAAGGCGCAAAAGTGCAATATTTACTCAAATAAATATTCCAGTTTGGTAAGATTTTGTATGCCACTTTATGTGATGTAAACTAAATCTGTTGGTTAAGTATTAATTTTGGGGATATAGCTTTCTTTCCTTTAATTAAAGTTGCTTTGGACAAAACTCACTGGGGTCAAAGTGTGAAAGTTTCCCACTGTGTCGAAGGACATAAATGAGCCCTATCATATTTCAAAGCCATTATAATATCCAAATGCATGTAGTGGTGAAGCATGGGTTTACGACATAGCTCTTTTTTGATTTATGACATCAGACTCAAGGTAAAAATTTGATTTTGATCATGGCAGTATCTGTGCCAATGATTTTGTTTATTAAAGATGGGATGGCTTTATGATTTGCTTTACAAGCCTCTGTTATCCTCCCTTGCAGGCCTGTTGTCAAGAAGCAAGATGCCTGTCAGTTTATCCAGATAAGCGGGCGGTGTAATTTATTACTTGTCATAAACATTCCATGGTGGGAGTGTCAACACCATGCAGTGTGAGTGATGGTCCTGGTATGTCTAACCTTAGTGCTCATGTGAAGGAGGTTTCATGCAGCCAGAAATCAGGTTTATTTTTACCCTCATTTTATGGACACATACCTCCACTAGTCCTTTAATCCATAAACAGATAACAGAGCTATTCCAAAAAGAAATCAAAGAACAACTAATTCAGGCATATGAGTTTTATGATATGTGCTGTTCAGGCAGCCTATAAAATAATGATTTAGACTGTCTGGCTTCTTGTTCTGGAATTTTCCTTGTTTGACTGGAAGATAAAACAAAGGCTTCTTTTTTTAAGGAATATGAAGCGGGAACTTCTGTAGAGGTTAAAGCAAGAATCCTCCAAGCGTACTTTGTCATTACCCTCCAACCGCACATTAGCGTTCAATTGTTCTAATCATAGTTCATATAGAATGGGGTTTATGTACCAGGCGTCACACACAGGGGAGTCTTTCTATGCTGAATTTCTGACAAGAAAATAAGGTTCTTTTTCTTATGTGTGCTACATGCCTCTTGTGTTTCTCCTCTGCCTACACCAAATGTCATACTGTATCTATTACATATTCTGCTTTGCCATGGAAGGGGGTGAAAGGTGGGCTAGCTGAAATACAGAATCTTCTGCCAAATCAAGTTAAGTCCTATTTTGATTTAAAGGAATACATTTGATATATGTTTAGAGTGTAAGCTTTCATGAATAGGACCAGTGTTGGACTCACCCACCAGACAACATTGTAAGTTAGGTTGAATAAAGATACACGTCCATCAAGTTCAACCATTTAACTTTTTTTAACCTTCCTAACTGCTTGTTGATCCAGAGGAAGGCAAAACCCCAACTGAAGCCTCTCCAATTTGCCTCAAAGAGGAAGAAAATGGCAATCGGACTACTCCCTGGATCAACTATGAGCTATCTTCCATAACCCTGCATTCCCTCACTAGCTAAAAAGCCATCCAACCCCTTCTTAAAGCTATCAAATGTATCAGCCTGTACAACTGATTCAGGAAGAGAATTCCACATCTTCACAACTCTCACTGTAATAAGAAATATTTTCAAATATTTAGACGGAACCTCTTTTCTTCTAATCGAAATGGGTAACCTTGTGTCAGCTGGAAAGAACTTCAAGTAAATAAAGCATTAGAAAGATTATTATATGACCCCCTTATATATTTATACATAGTTATCATATCACCCCTTAAGCGCCTCTTTTCCAGTGTGAACTTCCCAAATGTGGCCAGTCTTTCCTCATAGCTAATTTACCTTTCACCATCTTAGTTGCCCTTCTCTGTACTTTTTCTAATACAATAATTCTTGTTCGAGTGATGGAGACCAGGAAAACTGTCGATGGACCCAGGTGTCAGTGGGCCTCTTGCGTCTTACAATTTGTCTATTTCATGGTCATTCCTTATTTCTTTATGGGATAACAGGCTTAATAATGGAAGAATATAATAGGTTTAGAGGTTCAGGAGAGGAGGAATAATAGTTTGGAAAGTGGATCCACAGTCTAAGTTTTCTGGTGGACCCATGGTTTTATGGTGTTCTGGTAGGCCCATTGTCTAAGGTTTTCTGATGGGCCCATGGTCTAAGGTTTTCTTGTGGGCCTACTGTCTAAGGTTTTCTGGTGGGCCCATAGTCTAAGGTTTTCTGGTGGGCCCCTGGCATCACAGTCCAACACTGAACAAGACCCTATTTTTGCAGTACATAGATGGAAAGTCCCGTCTTACAATATTGGGGTAAACTAACCAATGCCAGTGGAGGGTCCAGACCCTCAGCATAGAAGTTAAAGGAACTAGTTTGTGCCAGATTTACTTAAATTTGTACCATGCTATTGAGGAAAAATGTCCTCTCCTTCTGTATCGATTAGTATTCATAAGGCATTTGTAAGCTATGGAATACAGTGGCACTTTATAAATATTTTCACCAGAATACAGTGTCCAATAAATAGATGTAGACACTCTTTTTATATGAATAAGGTTTGTGGCACACAAGGCATATGAATGGGAAGTGGATATACGGAACTTATTGCACCAGCCTAAAGTTTCAGCTTGTCAATAGCAGCAATGATCCAGGACTTCAAACTTGTCACAGGGGGTCACCATCTTGGAAAGTGTCTGTGACACTCACATGCTCAGTGTGCTCTGAGCAGCTGTTGAGAAGCTAAGCTTAGGGGTCATCACTAAATATTCAGCAGCAGAAAATGAGGTTTGTCTGTAATATAAGCTGATGCTACAAGATGATTATTAAATGCTGATTCTAATTGCACTGGTTTCTGTGCTGCCATGCAGTAATTATCTGTATTAATTGCTAATCAGCTGTATACTGTGACATTAATATTCTATTTGTACTGTATATTGTGAGTGGGTCCCTGAGTTCAGTAAGTGACAGCAGCACAGAGCATGTGCCGTGAGTCAGTAGAAAAGAAGATGAGGCACTACTGGGGCATTTTTGGGGGCTGTGGTTGCCTGGGGCTGGTACAGAAGCCCAAAACATAATAAACAACATTTCTAGCCTTATACTTTAGTTTAACGTTCCGTGTCCTTTAAACTTGGACTTTGTCCCAGACTTGACAATTTATGTGATACATACACATTGTTAGCTTGCTGAAAATATAACCCAATATAAGGCAATGGATAGGCTTAACTCAAAATCGCTGAGGTTTTTTTTTCATGCACTTTCCTAATTACAATGTGTTTGAAGAGTTGAGTCGAGGGAAGAATGCAAAATGACAGCCCCGAATCCAATCCTTTGCTAAAACTCTACTAATATGCAATTTACCTGCTGTCAGCAATCATTAAAGAAAAGATTAGAGAATAATGTGGCAATTCATGGAGAAGCAGCACAATAGGACATCAGTCCCTGTCAGAAAAGCAAGCGTATGTATTTTTAGTATAATTTTTGTTCATTTAATATTTAATTATAGGGAGGTATTGAAGGGATTATGGGATTAGTTTTACGAGGTGGATCACCCTGGAAATGAGCAATTGTGATGAGCATTATAAATATACAACGGGCTTGCTCCTCGCTTGCATTATCTATATAATATAACTGTGGGTTTAACATGACCTCTCTTCTAACAGACCTAGATTTATAAAAATTAAATGATTCCATTTTTGTTTATATGTACCATGTCCAGCAACTGTGTCTTTGGGATTCTCTTCCCAGGAACACAATAAGGGGCTATGTGTGAAAGAGGCATTCACAACAGCACTTATTAGGAATTATACAGTGTTACACCTCAGTCTGACTTGAGCTGTGAAAACACAAGCTGCCAGGCTGACTTCTACGACTCTGTTCTTCTGTTTTTCTTTAGAAGCACAGGACACGAACACTGAAAATGAATTCACACAAGCTCCATGTCAGGGCCTGACCTTATGTTTCCTGAGGTAAAACCGATCTTACTGTTTGTTCAGTGCAAAATAGGATTCAGATTTATAAAGTTATATTTAGTCCCATTAGGGATTCACTTGAGAAGTTACCGGGGGGGAATTTCCCCCATATGATGTTGCTCCAAGCTGGCATCAAGATTATAATATTAATGCTGGCTTGTAGACAAGCCAACGGCACGTAGAATATCAGGGAAGGAACCCGTGGTGCATCAGCAAGGCAAAACCTTAGGGGCAAATACACTAAATGGTGAATTTTCACAGGAGAAGGTTCTGCCACAGTTAGTGCCACCTCGTCAGTCAATGTCAACGTCAATGTTAAGTTGTGTCTCTCCAGCTTGAACGCTGGTGAACTTTTGCTAGCATAAATTCATCAGCACAAGCATTTCAAAGAGAACTTTCGCTAATGTTCATTTATGCCTAGTGCAGTGTCAGACTGGGACACCAGGGGCCCACCCAAAAAGCTTAGACCAGGGGCCCACCAAAAAACCTAAATCCAGAGGCCCGATCTCAGTACTATTATTTTTCCCTCACTTCTCTCAACCTCTATTTTCCTAGTCTCTTTTCTTTACATACTATAATACTAAAATCTGTTATTCCATCTATTTAGCCTCTTTGTCCTCATAGAAAGAGGGAATGGGCCTAAAATAGGCTAAATGTTTAGCAACATGAGGGTCCACTTACACCTGGGTCCACTGGGAGTTTTCCTGACATCCCAGTGGGCCAGTCTGACACTGACCTAGCGCAAGTTAGTTTTACCTATTTATGCAAAATGCTGTGGTAACCCAGAAATAACTTGCACATTTAGGGTGATCATAGCTCCTAAAGTACTTGTGTTTGATTCAGCAGAAGAGGCAGGATGCACTTAGCTCAACCAGTGACGTTGCTCAAATGAGGCGAGTTGAGAAACTCACCTCAGGTAGCAGCGCCTCACTAGTTACCAGCGATGGCAAAAACTCAGCTCCTGTAACTCAAACCGGAAATTCAGCTCTTCTAGAACAGGGTGCAATTGCACTATATGTTCTAGCGGCATGGCCCCCATTTACCCCTCCGCCAACTTCATGGACACCCCGCCCCCCAATTGCCCTCTTTTGCAAAAACATGAGCACACGGGGGAGAGGAGGGCAGCAGCAACAGCAAGCTGCCTCAGGCAGTGGAAGAGCCAGGATCACCCCTAAGCGCAACTATAAAGAAGAACATGGACACAAGTACCTCAGACGCCAGTCAGCTCAAGATTTGAATCCAGTTTGTCATGGTGGAGGCAGGGTCCACTGGAAAAGCCAAGCTAAAGGACCCCCACTCTGGCACACCACCTCCATGATTACTGTGCTACTGCACTGATAATTACTACCGCCAATCTAATACTACTACCATTTCTGCTCTCCACCAGACAGCCTGCCCATGTGCCCAGGCTGGTGGCCAACAGGACCAGGACCACTGGGTTTTTTACCTGTTCCCCGCAGGCCACTCTGACTCTGTTTAACCACACTTGCAGCTGCATTTGTAAATGACAGAGACAGTAAGTAGTCATGCATAAAGTTATCGTGTTGTAGTCATAATAATTAGATTTTTACATCTGATTATTTTGAAACTAAAACTCCTTATGGAATATTTGTGGAATGAGACTAAAGAATCTTTATCACAAATAAAGTGAATACTTGGGGGCAAATTTACTATTACTCCCAGAAATTAGCTCGACCAAATTCGTAATTCGATAAGCATTCGACCATCGAATGCTTATCGAATTGTTTTAGGCTATCATTTTGCTCGCAATACGATATCTCAATGAATTAGTACGATCGGATACCGATCGTTCAATTTCACGACAAAATCTTGAAATTTCCTTTGAGAGTCCGAAAAATTCATACGATTCGAACGATGGAACACTCCGATCGTACGAATGGTATTCGAGCAGGACTTAGCCTCAGAAGCCTATGGGGAGCTTCCCATAGGCTTCTATTACAATTCGGTAGGTTCAATCTGGTGAAGTAGGCAGTCGAATAAATTTTAACTTTTAAATCCTTTGATCATCGAATGATCGAATTATTGAATATCCGATCATTCGATCTATTGATATTCGATGATCGAAGAGGCCAAATTCTACTTTACAATTTCACAAAAAATTCTTACGATCGTTATTCGATTGAATTCGATCGAACTTCGATCATTTCACGTGAATTTCGTGAATTTGCCCCTTAGTAAATATTAATGCATGATCTGCATTCCTTAAAATTACATCTAACTGTTGAATCCCATGTATTTCTACTCAGAATCAATAGAATGGAGAGATATGCAAAAGATATGTCATAGTTATAATAATAATAATGTGCCCTGTAGTGACAGCACAAGAACACAATCATATTGAGCAGCTGTCTTGGTATTGTGACCCACAAATAGATGCCTTACGGGCACCTTTTAAAATACATAAACAGTTTCACGTATCCTTTGTTGTGAAAGTCAGAGGTGAAAGGGTTAACCCATAAATTGCATTATTTGTCAGGAATTTGCCTAAACATTGCGTATGTGTCCACTTATCTCCCTTTATAACCATCTCATTTAGGCTTATTATCCTAATAAAACTCAACTCCTAATTGGAGCATCAACTAAGTCTGCTGATTATATTGGACTTTAATTTTTCTAATTGCATATTTAATGGCAGGGGTCAGTGGAAAATACACAGAGAATATAGGCAGGGCTATCTGAGCTTTCACTCTTCATCTGTGAATTTGCTGTTGAGTCTTCACAGATAACTGAAATCCGGAAAAGTGTTACAATATTCTGTTAAACAAGAAGCCTTCTTAACTAAAACCAAAGGGAATAAGTCCGAAGATACTTATAGGCTGATTTGGTCTCCTTATTTTAAAGCTGATAATTCTAATACTAGTGATCAAATAATGCAGTTTCTTTAATTCCAAGATGTTCTTTCCGACTTGCCTTTCGATGAATAGGCGTTTTTCTTTCTTTCTTTTATTACATGTACTGTACATCCACTGGCTTCGTTAATTTTAGTTAGTTCTTGTTAGTTTTCTTGAGTAGTATCAAGCCATTGTATCGAATATATAACATATTCTCTTTATCTGCACAATTTTTGCTGTCATTTTGATTTAATTTGTTTAATTTGAAAACCAAATAAAATATTTTCAAAATAAATACAAATATTCTGTTAAGGCCCATGGAGGTAACACTCATCTCTTGATTTTGCAGGGTCATCTGTGTAATGGAGGAATATGTTAGGATATGATCTGTGCTTGCGTATAATAGGAGGGTGAAAAAGGGGTTGTTCACTTATAACTTTTGGTATAGTATAGAGACCGATATTCTAAGGCAATTTGCATTTGATGAATTCGTACAATCGTTCAATTTCACAAAAAAATCGTGAAATTTCATTTGAGCCTCCGAAAAATTCGTACGATTCGAACGATCGAACACTCCCATTGTACGAATGGTATTCGAGCAGGACTTAGCCTCAGAAGCCTATGGGGAGCTTCCCATAGGCTTCTATTACAATTAGGTAGGTTCAATCTGGCGAAGTAGGCAGTCGAATAAATTTTAACTTTTGAATCCTTCATCGAATGATCGAATTATTGAATATCCGATCATTCGATCTATTCGTGAATCGAAGAGGCCAAATTTGCAAATCCGATTTCACGAAACATTTGTACGATCGTTATTCGATTGAATTCGATCGAACTTCGATCATTTCACGTAATTTTCATAAATCGGCCCCTAAATGTGTAGCCTTATAGAGCATTTGTTTTTCAGATGGGGTCAGTGACCCACCCATTTGGAAGCTGAAAAGAGTCAGAGGAAGAAGGAAAATAAATGAAAAAAAAGAGCGTTGTACCAACTGAGGGTTGTACCAACTGAGGGTGAGTTTTGTACCAACTGAGGGCTATACCAACTACGGGTGAGGGTTGCACCAACTGAAGGTGAGGGTTGTACCAACTGAGGATGAGGGTTGTACTAACTGAGGGTTGTACCAACTATGGGTGAGGGTTGTACCAACTGAGGGTGAGGATTGTACCAACTGAGGATGAGGGTTGTACCAACCGAAGGTGAGGGTTGTACCAACTGAGGATGAGGGTTGTACCAACTGAAGGTGAGGGTTGTAAAAACTGAAGGTCAGAATGGGATTTTACCTGGTGTTAAAAACTGTTGGAGTGGACTTGTTGTGGACAATAGAAAAGGCCAAGAGATGGTGCTCCCTACCAAACTGGATTCACATTGATACAACTCCATTTGCTGGACTCCTTAGGAACCTGGGTATCTTCTTTGGCTTGGGGTTGGCCCTTAACTCGCAAATGTACAAAGATAGCTGTCAGGAGAAACAAGGCAGGTTGTAGGCAGGGTTGTACCAACTGAGGGTAAGGGTTGTACCAATTGAGGGCAAGGGTTGTACCAACTGAAGGTGAGAGTTGTACCAACTGAGGGTGAGGGTTGTACCAATTGAGGGTGAGGGTTGGACCAACTGAGGGTAAGGATTTTACCAACTGAGGGTGAGGGTTGTACCAACTGAAGGTGAGAGTTGTACAAACTGAGGGTGAGGGTTGTACCAATTGAGGGTGAGGGTTGTACCAACTCAGGGTAAGGGTTGTACCAGCTGAGGGTGAGGGTTGTACCAACTGAAGGTCAGGGTTGTGCACATATGGGTGAAGGTTGTTCCAATTGAGGATGAGAGTTGTACCAATCAAGGTTGAGGGTTGTACCAACTGAGGGTAAGGGTTGTCCCAATTGAGGGCAAGGGTTGTACCAACTAAGGGTGAGGGTTGTACCAATTGTGGGTGAGGGTTGGACCAACTGAGGGTAAGGATTGTACCAAATGAGGGTGAGGTTTGTACCAATTGAGGGTGAGGGTTGTACCAACTGAAGGTGAGGGTTGTACCAATTGAGGGTGAGGGTTGTACCAACTGAGGATGAGGGTTGTACCAACTGAAGGTGAGGATTGTAAAAACTGAAGGTCAGAATGTGGGTAAGGGTTGTACCAACTAAGGGTGAGGGTTGTACCAACTGAAGGGGAGGGTTGTACCAACTGATGGTGAGAATGTACCAAGTGAGGGGGAGGGTTGTACCAACTTAAGGTGAGGGTTGTAAAAACTGAAGGTCAGAATGAGGGTAAGGGTTGTACCAACTGAGGGTGAGTTTTTACCAACTAAAGGTGAGGGTTATACCAACTGAGGGTGAGGGTTGTACCAACTGAGGGTGAGGGTTGTATCAGTTGAGGGTGAGGGTTGTACCAACTGAGGATTAGGGTTGTACCAACTGAGGGTGAGGGTTGTTTCAGTTGAGGGTGAAAGTTGTACCAACGGAGGGTGAGGGTTGTACCAATTGATGGGAGGGTTGTACCACCTGAGTGTAAGGGTTGTACCAACTGAGGGGGATGTTGTTTTGGGTTTTGTCATCCTTGTATTTAAAGTTTGAAAGAAATAAATACCTAACTTAAAAGACACAAAGGGACCAGATTGTTTTAAGTGGAGCACAGTAAACTGACTATTCACAAGTCCCATAACACAAAGAGTAATATAAATATGCAGTCGCCCTGTGTCTGAATTGTGACTCTGTGACTGAATTCTGAACTATTGCTGTTATTCTATTGGTTCTATACATTTGACCAGGTATCCATTTTCATCTGGGCTCCTGCACTATTCAATTAAACACCCAAGACAGGGTTTATCAAAAGCAGTTGTTTTTTTATGATTTGCCTTTCATGTTCCCTTTGTAAAATACAAATAAATGAAAAGGCTTAAGCCAAGGAAACGGGGGATAATTCATCAACAATATGAACTGGCCAGAACTGCTTGCAGATGTATGAACTCATATAAGAATGTCAAGGGGTTTCTTTTCTTTTGGGAATAGTAAGAATATTTCTGTCTCATTCTTTTTTTATAAAGGTCTGACCAATGCTCAGTAATGTAAATTTCCCTGTGACCACTTGTCATTTTCTGTAGATCACAAACAGATAGCTTCACATCCCTTACAGTGTTTCCCAAGCAAACCCCACATTTGTAGGGTTTATTTTATACAGGTATGGAACCTTTTATACAGAATGCTCAGGACCAGGGGTTTCCTGGATAACGGATCTTTCTGTGATTCGGATCTTCATACCTTAAATCTACTAGAAAATCATGTAAACATTAAACCAAATAAACTGGGTTTGCTTCCAATAAGGAACAAGGTTCTGTTTTATTATAGAGAAAAAGGAAATCATTATTATATAATAATTCTGAGCTTTCTGGATAATAGGCTAACGTATCCCATACCTGTATATAAAATCTACAACGTCTATCTATATTATGAACACGTCAGCTTTACAACAAAACTTTGTTCTCTGAGGCTGCATTTTTTAAAAAAAAAAAAACATCAGTCTGGGAAATTGCAATAGTCCCTTAGTAATATTTCAAAATGTAGTTTTGGTTAGGACATCCTAAATTATAACTAGGACCATAAATGTGGAAATGACATCAAAAATGCCTTTTTCAGATTCTTAATACATTCTGAAATAATAATGCCTTACCTCAGACCTTCCCAGCATATCTTGGATGCAAGAATAAGATTAATCGTAACCAATAATTCATAGTGCCTTAGATTGTACACAAATTAATTCATTTATTTTAGGGTGGAGGTTGGTAAATTAGAATCTGTTCATAAAATGATGCTCTGAAAGGCTGAAGCCTTGAAGGTCAATTATTTTTACTATAAGGTCATTTAATAAGCAGTGATATGAGGGTCATGCTGTTTAGCTGTGTGTTGTTTTAATATACACAAGGAGCAAGGAGGTCTACTCCCCAGCTAAAAGAACTACACTAGGAAAGTTGAGCTTGACTGATGTTTAATAAAGACACACATCCCGCAGAGTTAGGTCGAATATGGGCACCTTTTGCTTTCAACAAGGGCTCTATCTGCAGGGAATAGAATGACATTAGTGTATGCACCACGTGACTAAGAAAGGAAAATCATAGTGTAAGCACCAATAGAGCTGGGCATGACATGAGAAAATGAACAAACTGTAATCTCATCGCAATGAGACATGGGATGTTTTGCTGCCTGCGATAAATTGCACAGAACCAAAATGAATTGTTATTACTTGGAATGTAAATTCTTCTTCCTATTTATTTATATAGTTGTAAGGACCCATAGATTCTATACAGCATCTATGGAGTTAAACTCTGAAGTCCCTTACCTCTTTTGTTATTGGGTGGAAGCACCTGTTCTTATCCAACATCTTTTGTTATTGGTCAAAGGGTGTAATGACCACACCCTGCCACACTGCTTTATAATGGGTTCAGGGAGGGGCCTCTGCTTCTTTGGCTACTGGTGTCTGCAGTGTCCAACTGGCCCGGCGGGACACCGGGGAAAAACCCAGTGGGCCCCAACGCTTAAAGGAACAGTTCAGGGTAAAAATAAAAACTGGGTAAATAGATAGACTGTGCAAAATAAAAAATGTTTCTAATATAGTTAGTTAGCCAAAAATGTAATGTATAAAAACTGGAGTGAGTGGAACACAACATCCTGCTTTTCAGCTCTCTAAATCTGAGTTAGTCAGCGACTTGAGGGGGGGCCACATGGGACATAACTGTTCAGTGAGTTTGCAATTGAGCCTCAGCATTCAGCTCAGATTCAAAAGCAACAGTTATGACCCATATTGCCCTCCCTCAAGTCATTGATTGGTTACTGCCTAGTAACCAGGGTAACCAGTCAGTGTAAACAAAAGAGAGCTGAAAAGCAAGAAGTAGTGTTCTGTTCTATTAGGTTAGACTTGCAGTCACTCCAGTTGTTATACATTACATTTTTGCCTAACTAATTATATTGAAAACATGTTTTATTTTGCACAGCCTATCTATTTACCCAGTTTTTACTTTTATACTGAACAATTCCTTTAATGGGCCCCTGCCGGGCCAGACCACTCTCCCAAAAAAAATGTTTTTAAAGTTCCTGCTAGGCCTCTCAGGCAGTGGAAGTCAGAGGAGCTGCACCCTCCCTCGCCTATCAAGTTAAGGGGGGCCGGAGGGGGCTCTGGACAGTAGTCCCGGTGGGCCCCGGACCCCTCAGTCCGACCCTGTGTGTCTGTTCTACTAGGTGTTTCCATTGACCCTGGGATCACCAAGGCCCCAGTAAGCCGTGTGCCCTGAAGGATCTGTACTTCAGTGATTGAGTCGGGAACCAGGTAATCCTGTGAACGAGGGTAGTTATATTAGGAAAGCTTTATGTATAGACTCTCTAGAGGGAGTAAGATAGATAGGTTATATAGAAAGGGCCACTGTATGCCCCATCGAGGATCTGTAGTAGGCAGTAGCATTTCCCACAAGGTTTCCATGTATGCCTTTAGTGCTGAGATTTCAGTTAGATTTCAGATTAGACCTTAGCAGCAGCTACAGGTTAATGATTTTCCAGTCAGCCACACTGGCAGGTGTGCCTTACAAGGAAGTGGTGCAACCCAGACTATTGGAAGTCACCCGGTTCCTTATGATGTATTTGCCTCATCTGTCTCTCCTCTGTGATATGCTACACCTGCACCAACTCCTGTGTGAATTCAAAGGATTTTACTTCTCTTCTATTCACATGTTTGAATTTCGATTTTTTTTAAATTCAAAATTCGACAAATGATAAATCTGCCCCTTAATCTAATTTGTGCTGCCTAGCCCAAAAAAGCGTTACATAGTGCTGATTTATTCTGCTGAACTTTAAAAAAAAATATGTTCCCATCAGCCCTTTCCCAATTTTTTTCCTTTCAACAGGAGTAAAATATTTAGTAAAAATATTATTCTGAAAAAATAAGAACATTGTCATGCCAGGGCAGCATTGCTCTGGCATCAAAACATCGCAAAACAGTTGGTCGCAGTCTCACACAGAGACCCTTGATTGTATATCTCACCAGGGGGGCTGTGGAAAGGTGACATCCATATCTGTCTTCTGAGATGGAGCCACACCATTTGGGCAAGGAAGCTGGGCCAGTCTGTTCTTTGGTCGGCTGATCAAAGAACAGAGCTGTGGACCTAGAACAGCAGGGGGGGGGGATAATAAGTAGAAAATTATGGATTATAGGAAAGGATCTCCTGTGTCATAGGATTGAGATCCTCATAACTTACATATTGGTTATGAGGAGGTCACATGCTTCCTAATGATACCAAACAGGACCAGCCTATACCCACCTGTTAGGAGGGCTGGTTCCTGGGGGAACCTATTCGTGTTTGGTACTGTTCTGCTTGCCCACACATGGATCACAGCCTGTGGCAAGTACCCATATTATATTAAGTGATATTGGGGAATCTTGTCTGAAAGGAGCAACCCCCTGCAGGGGGTCATAAATGACAAGTTCCTGGGCGCTCCTACCTCATGCATAAGGTAATGAGGGGAGTGTCCCAGCAGGAAATAAAAAGGTAATAGATCCAATATCACATTGTCATACAAGGAGCCTTCATTTTTCAGTGGATTGTATGTCCAGCTTTCAACTCGTGCTTCAGAGGACACATAAGGAAGGAACTCTAACCCTGGTATAGTAGCTTTCTTTGTGTTTTTACTCCTTTTTATTTTATTTATTGTATTTGCAACGATATGTCATCTTTGTAATATCATATTCAATACATGCACTGTTATTTTCAATATTAAATACGTTCATTGCCCCTATGAATGCTTGTGCCTAAGTGTATAAACTGTGTGGAAAGGGAAAGATGCCTATTTGTATGTTGGATAACTAGTATGGCCAGCAGGAAAGTGTGTTTTGAATGTGAATTAACCCTTTGGCTGCTGGAGTGCTTGTTAGACTAGTAGGATCTTACCCTGACTAACTACCATAGGAGAGAGTGTTTGATGTATTGTGATAGTGTGAGTTATTACCTGTTATAGAGGGCAAGGGGGTAGTCACATTAGGTTTCTATCGCCTGTTAATGATAGATGGTGGCAGCGAATTAACTTTGTGGGTGTTGGTGTGTTTTTGGGGTGTCTGATGTTAGTCTAACCCAGTGATCCCCAACCAGTAGCTCGTGAGCAACATGTTGCTCTCCAACCCCTTCGATGTTGCTCCCAGTGGCCTCAAAGCAGGAGCTTATTTTTAAATTTTTTAATTATTTTTTTTTAAAACCAGAGCTACTGGTTGGGGAACACTGCTCTAGGATGAAATAGAATGGAATACATTTCATTCATTTGTTGAAGGATGTCAAAGAACATTATAATCAGAGACACAGAAATGTGTTGGAAAGTCATAAATACCAATCAAAAGTTTTATAACTGGACAAGTTGCTCAGATCCAATCAAATTTAAGAATTAAATGGTTTAATTGTAGTCCTTAAATGAGATATGATAGATATGCAAAACATAGGTTGCCTCCCATCGGCTTTTGATCCGGACACCTTTTTTTCAGAAGGGCTTCGGGGTCTGAACAAATTTGGAAAACCATGCAGGATTCCCCTAGATCAGGGATTCCCAACCTTTTGAACCCATGAGCAACATTCAGAAGTAAAAGGAGTTGAGGAGCAACACTAGCATGAAAAATTTTTCTGGGGTGCCAAATAAGGGCTGTGGATTGTCGGCCTACACTGAGGCTCTGTTTGGCAGCGTACCTGGTTTTTATACAATCAAAACTTGCCTCCATGCCTGGAATTCAAAAATATGCTCCAGCTTTGAGGCCACTGGGAGCAACATCCAAGGGGTTGGAGAGCAACATGTTGCTCCCGGGCTACTGGTTGGGAATAACTGCCCTAGATTGATGAGACAATGGGACCATCTCTGATCACTGCATCATCACCCCACCCCATGATGTCATTGCCCCACCATCATTACTCCACCCCTGCAACATCACAGACACACCCCCTTTAACATCAGCTTAATTCCCCCATCCAGAAAGAGGGACAGGAAATGGTAGCAACCCTAGCAAAAAATAAGGTGGGCCTACAGAGTTAAAACAACTGAGAGGCAGATACATTTTACTCTTACATGTTCTGTTATTGCATATTGCATAACATTACGTTATAGTGCACAATATTAAATCAAAAATTAAAAATGCTTTCAAGCTGGTGTTTGTCAGGGTTTTTTTATTATTTCATTAGATATCAGTTTCACTATCACAATTTGTCATTGTCAATGAATATAGGGGGATTGGCGGCCTTTCAGTATCCTGGAATAAGACTTTAATACAATCTTATCCTTAATGACTTGCTGAAAATCAAATAAGATTACTCTATTCTTCTATCTGTGCATGATACGGGATTAGTCCTGTTGGAAGATTGCTCCATTAATTTAGGAGATAATGATGTCACAGTTCGTGTCAAGGGAGAAATCTTTTATGACAGAAAATAAACACTCTCTATAGATTATTGCTGAGAAAGTGCTTTGAAAATTGTTGTTTAATGGAGAGATCACAATTCATTCTTTTAAAATAAACTGTATTTCATAAACTGAGCAGATGGGAATGTCCCTTAGTCACTGTGTTAGGACACATTCCCTCTTGATATGCTTAAATTAATTATGTTACGATTTATCATCATTTATTTTTATAGAACCAGCAAGTTACACTGCATTTTAGGGCAGAGACACATGGGCAGATTTGGGGATATTAGTCACCCGCTGACAAATCTCCTTTTCTTGGGGGCGACTAATCTCCCTGAACTGCCTTCCCCTGCCTTCCCACCAAGCAAGAATGTAAATCGTCGGAGGGATGGCTGGATTCAATTTCCAAAGTCGCCCAAAGTTGAAACTGAGAGCGACTTCGGAAAATGAATCGCTCTAAATGGCTGAGTAAATAAAGGATTTCACAGATTTACCTTACCTTGAAGCCTTCAAAATCCTTTATTTACTGAGTCATCAGGAAGGTTTTGTGAAGTATTTGCATCTTGTGAATAAATTATTCTTGGGAGAACATTTTCTGCTTTATAAACACCCAAGCAACTCCATAGTTGTATCTTATTTTATATCTTCAGACTTTTGTTTAAAAGAATATGGATAATGTTTAATTTGTTGTCAACAAAATGTTTTTTTCTTGTAATTTGATTGTTTAAACATGCACAGACAATGGGACATTTTACCATACTGAAGGTTTTATAATTGTAGACTTCAACAAACACATAAAAAAATCAGTTTTTTTTTTCATATTTATTTTGCTTTTATCTTCTACCAAACCTAGAAGCGTCACATACACCGTAATTTCACCTGACCCCCATAACTGCCCTTTGCCTATAGCTGAAGGCTGTAATTATGGCCCACAGTAGCATTCCCTGACCAGAAAAACATTACTATTGAGTCTGATAAAACGACTTCTGTTCTATTTCTCTGCAATTTGTTCAATTATTAGAGCTTGTTTGTTTTTTTGAGTAAAACATTGGTAGTGAACCAAAAACCTTCTGTGTGTCTGCATAAATACTTTGCTGTGCGTGTGTAATTAATAGGAAGAAAAAAATCAGTTAAAAACACAGTTAAGGTTAAACTGAAAGTGACACCACCCAAGGATTTTGGTTGCTCAAATACAATCATCCCAATAAATTGCAGTAATGTTACTGATGGCATCATATAAAAACATCATAAAAACATCATTGTATCACTGATCTATTGCCTTATATATTCCTGTTGATATCAGCAATTAATGTAACAAATTTATTTTTAGATAATTCTTAGAATTCCTTCATCTATTTTATGGTGAAATGCATTTACAACTCTTCTTCTGTATTACCTCGTACTCAAAAAAGAAAACATGTTCTTATATCGGTAATATTTTTTATTAGACTTTAATCTGGTTGACCATATCACTACAACTTGGTTACTTGGTTTTTTGCAACTAGTGTTAATAAAGCTTAACTAAAAAAGTAGCTAGAAATGTTGTGCATTATGTTTTGGCTTTCTGTACCAGCCCAAGGCAACCACAGCCCTTTAGCAGTAAAGATCTATGTCTCCCCAGTAGATGCCCCAGTAGCTCCCCATCTTCTTTTCTGCTGATTCACTGATTCACATGCTCTGTGCTGCTGTCACTTACTGAGCTTAGGGACCCACTCACAATATACAGTACCCGTAGGGGCACATTTACTAAGGATCGAATTGAAAAAAAAAAAAAATTATTTTGGGATTATTCGACTATCGAGTAGCCCAAAATTCAATTTGAATTGGTCAAATGGCAGATAAAACCTACCGAATTGCTATATATCCCTATGGGAAGCTCCCATCGGATTTTTCCAAGTTTTTTTGATAGAATAAAAAAAAATGCTTAAAATCGTTCGAATTGATCGATTAGAACGATTTTATCAATCGATCGAATTTTTAATATTCGTTTGTTCGAAAATCGAATTGCGTTATACCCTGAGGGTTTTCGAGGGGTTTTAATTCGATCAAAATTCAAGGGTCAAATTCGAAGGTTTCTTACCCTCAAATTCAATCCTTCGTAAATGTGCCCCATACAATAGAAATGTCACAATATAAGGCTGAATTCCCGTGATTAGCCACCAGCTAATCAATTTGCGAAACGCTTGCAAAAGATTCGCCCCAACGCTAATAATTACTACATGGCAGAACAGAAACCAGTGCAATTTGGATCAGAATGTAATAGCCCTGTAGCATCATCTTATATTACAGACAAACCTCATTTTCTGCTGGATAATTAGTGACGACCCCTAAGCTTAGCTTCTCAACAGCTGCTCAGAGCCCACTGAGCATGTGAGTGTCGCAGACACTTTCCAAGATTGTGACCCCCTGTGACAAGTCCTGGATCATTGTTGCTATTGACAAGCTGAAACTGTAGGCTAGTCCAATAGGTTCAGTATATAAAATAGGGCATTTTTAGCTATATTCATTTTTAGGGTTTAGTTCTCCTTTAAGGGGCAGATTTGCTAAAATTCTGAGAAAAATGCAATTGCATATGCTAAAAAAAATTTTTAACCCGTTTATTAAAACTCTCAAAAAAAATCAAGGTTACTCTCAGAGGAAAAAACATGATCAGTTATGATTAAAAAAGACTTGATTAGCAACTTTTTTGAATGCTACAAAATACTTCCTGTTGTTTTTTGCAGCAATACATTTTCTTCACAGCTATTTGATATAAACACAGTTTTTTTTTTAGTGATTACTTGCAGTATTTGCAACTTTTTTGGAAAAAAATGCTATGATTGTTTTTTTCTGAAATTATGACCAAAATAATCAAAAGTCACCCCCCTAAATTTCCAAGAACCTATGAGATTATACAAAAGTTATAAACTTATAAAGAATACAGTTCCATAATGAAAGCTACTTAAATGCATTTTATGACAAAAAACGGACATGCATACATTTTATATACAATACATGTATCTTTTCATAGTTTTTGCACTTTGAACTCTCTAAGTAAATATTCTTCAACCAGTAACTTTGCAGATGATTTAATATGTTATGGGTAACATGATTTTACATATCACTATCCTCTGATAATTCTTGGAGATAATGGAAGTTCGGATCTCTTAAAAACCTAAATAACTACATTTTATGAGTGTGTTAAGCTTGTAGCACTTAAAATGTAACTAAACTTGAAAAGAATGTCTTCCTTTTGTATTTCCTGTATTGATTTTACAGACAAAATAATCTCTGTACTATTTAATGTGAAAATACAGAAATATAGAAACACTGTATCCTGCCTGATCAACATCTGGCCAACTTTCGGCTAGATATCGATCGGCGGAGCCCGTCGGAGGGCCCCACTCACGGGCTGATAAGACTCAGTCTGTCGGCAGCTTTTATTGGCCCGTATATAGCCACCTTAAGATTGGGAGACCGTTGGAAAAAATAAAAAGAGTGGAAGTTTGGCTAGAGCAGAGATGGCCAGAGGAAAGAGCGAGTGGATTTAGGGCGGCAATATGAAATGATCTGCCACTGTAAGTATCTGTGTGATGCCTTGGAGGTAGGGGTGCACCAAATCCAGGATTCGGCCAGGATTCTGACTTTGTCAGCAGGATTCGGATCCAGCAAATCCTTTTGCCTGGCTGAACCAAATCCGAATCCTAATTTGCATATCGGTTCAGTGTTTGGCAGAATCTTTTGCAAAGGATTCAGCCGAATCCAAAATAGTAAATATTCCATACATTCCTACTTGTGGGTGCTTGTTAACAATTGTTTGTGTAAAGCTATAAACATTTATCTTTTATTCCTTGCTACTGTGGTTGTTTCTGCCTGTTAGTACAGGTATGAGATCATTTATCTGGAACCCCATTGTCCAGAAAGCTTTGAATTACAGAAAGATCCATTATCCGGAAAACCCCAGGTCCCAAGCATTCTGAATGACAGTTTCAATCTCTGTATAAGTTTGGTATGTATAAGAGAGCCATCTCCCAGAATACCTTATATTTCATCTTCTTTCCTTTCAACGCTATGTCAGTTCACCTGAACATATGGGAGTGGGGCAAAACATGCTGTCTGATTTTAGTGGCATTTCTTTTCCCCCTTGAGTAAGATTTGGCCTACATTTTGGACTTTGTTAAATGTAGCCCCTGGGCTCTTTTATCACATGGAGAAGACAGATACAGCAGTTTATATGTATTCTGTGGGAGTGCCATACAGTTACTACAGCCATGGATTAAAACTGAATGGGGCCCTGAGTAGGGTAAGGATTAGAGGCCTTATCCTCTCACTGAGGTATGTCTTTTTCTTTGAGATGCTTCTTTGTAGAAGATGACACATATATATGTGTCTCACAGCTTTATATGAACTGAAGGGGCAACCTATTACTGCCTGGGCCCTAGGCAAGATCACAACATACTATTATGTATATATATTTACACAGAAAATATGAATCTGTTATCTGTTGCCATGGTCTTTTTTTAATTTAATTTCCAACTCTGCCTGGATGCTATTGTAGGGACCCATAAGTACCATGGCCCTTATGGCTTCTTCCCTTGCCCTTTTACTAGCTGCCTTCTATTGGACTAAAGTCCAGGTGGTTAGATTTGTTTCATATTATTGGTTATAGGTAGTGACCACCCCCCCTGCAGTGCTGTAATAAAGGTGCTTGCAGGGAGTGGCACTTCCTCTCTGGCCTGCAGCAGCTACCATCTCACAAGATCCATTGAGCCTGGAGTTAAGGCCCCAGAAGTTTTGTTGTAAAGGTACTGCACAAGTATCAAGTCGGGGAACAGGGCCCCGTGAATGAGGACTAGTCAGAGATAGGCTAGTCCTGTCATAGCACTCTCTAGGAGAGGTGAGAAAGAGAGGGAAGTGAGAAAGGGCAGCTCAAGCCCCATCAAGGAGGATAGTAGGGAGTAGCTCTCCCCCAGGCTCTACCTTGCCTGAAGTGAAGGGACCTCAGAGATAGGGACTACAGGAAGAGTACTTAACCCCTGAGTCACCTGAACCTGCTGGTGGGATCCGGACCACATGGGCATTGATAACCTGGCTGGTGCAACTATAACTCCCATCCTGGTATCCTACCTGAGGGCACAATCTATGCTGTACCTGTGCTAAGTATCTGCTATAATACCACTGTCTGTGAGTATATAATACCCTGTGCTGCTACTGTAAATAAATTGTTCATATTGTTTGCACAAAGAACCCCTGGCGTCCAACACCTGTTATTACACACTATATGCAGTATCGAGTTGTAGTTCAACTACCTCACACGTGATTTTCCACTTAGCGAAAGCCCTACCTGAGAGTGAAAGAGTCGCGTGTAACCAATGCTCTACCTATGCTAGTTGGTTTGGTCAATATTGGCCAAGAAAGGGTTACACTATTCAGCAGTTTTCTATCAGAAATGTCCTTTTTGAAATGCAAAATGAATTGTTAATCAGAGATTATTAGAAAGTATCAGGCTATTAAAACTTTGACGTATATCTGAGGGGGCGGGGGTTCTACTTCTGTTATAATCTGCTCTAACTCAGTGGCTTTAGACAAGGGCCCTCTCACAATGTTGCACCCAAGCAATACTAAACTCAATCAGTGTGCCTTCTGTTCCCTTCTACAGGTAAACTTTTCCATTCTCAGGATCACTTCTTGGAGGCACCAGGGATCAGTGATTCTTTATCACGAGACTGGCTAGTTGAAAGGGATATCTGTAATAACAGAGTGACATCCCATTGTTTTCTGATGAGAGCAATAATTGCCTCTGTTACAAAGAGACCTTTGAGCCAAACCTGCAGAGGACAAGGCTGATTAATTAAAAAGCCACTGGCCGCTTCAGAGCCCTCCACGCTTTGCTGAGCTTCCTGTGACCACTTCACCTAAAAAATAAATGGCGGCATGCACCTGAAAGAAGGGTAGATAGCAGTTTAATATGGGGTCTCTGGAGGATGTTCCTAGCTATGGAAAGAAGAGCTCAGAGTTTAAAGGGCACCAGGCAATCAGTGCCAGCAGGTTAAGGGACCAAACAATATAATTAATGCTTTATTTAGCTGGCTATCTCACATTACATTATCTCCACAAGATAATAATGTTTCACGGAGCTGACATCACCTTAATGGCAGGCAGTTACTGTATATCACTGCTCCAGCCACAACTTCCATTGAACTTGCATGGTTTTTAATACACTATTTTACTATTATTCTTCCTCAGCATTGAAGAAATGCAATGCCCAGCTAAGCTACTGTGTAACAACAATCTAAACACCTGATCATTTCCCTATAACTGCAG
>CM044440.1:108486253-108508179 GCA_024363595.1 Xenopus borealis
AAGGAAAAAAGTGAATCCAACATGCAGTAAAACTGATGGTGATTAGTGGTTAGGACAATGATTAATGACAAAATATTCTTTCTCAAATCTGAATGCTTTCGAGAAGGAGTGGCTCTATGGCTTGCCTTGGCTAAGATATTTGCTATTTACATAATTGATTTATGATGCAAGATATGTTGTACCTACATAGATAAATCATTGCAATGCAAGCAGAATGGCAGATGTATTGGCTACAGCTACTGTACAATAATAGGGCAAATGCGTATAATTAAATCAAGATAAAAAACAGATACTAGGATGGTCTGTCTACCTACTAAAAGAGATTTCTTTTGTGCAACAAATTGAGTGACAGTAATCCCAATATACATATTGCCGAACAGCGCTATAAGTATTACATACACTTCTCTTGACAGAGTAAACTGATACAGAAGCAATATAATACTTTTACTAGACCAATTATAGGACTTTGTAAACTAAAACTTTTGTAAATTAAATAAGAAACTACCCAGAGTGACCCTTGAATGTAAACAGGCAATGCAAACATATTTTTTGTACTTTATTAGTCATGATTAATGGCAATGACTATATAGATATAATAATGCAATACTTCCCTATAGACAATATTTGATTCTGAATTTGGATATGACAAATTATTTCTTCACTTCCAAATGTTGTAACTATAGGTAGCATTGTGTATACTTGCTGAACAAACTTCTATAGCAAATCTTCTGTTGTTATGTTTGTGCATCAGGGACTAATTTGTTTGGTAACCACTTATTTTGTGTACATACCTCCCCACCTGAGAGAACCCCCCCATCCAGTGTGTTCATACAGTAAAATGAGAAAATGTATTCTTCAGTGAATCACCACACCCGTGTAAAGGCCACTTACCCTGGTGGTCCAGTGGGCCAGCGGGGGTGCCCTGTACAGTGATCCTCCTTGTTTGATTGCCTGTCTGACTCTTGATGCTTGAACTCAGCCTGCATCGACGCAGCCTGTTTGACTACGCTCTGTCTATTCCAATAACTGTGCTTTCCATCCAAAACCTTGCTAACCATAATGCCCCTTTGCTCATTCCACACTTTTTATGGCTTCAACCAATTGAGATCTAATGATTTTTTTATTGGTCTGGGTGTGACCCTTGCCAACTCTGTATAATAAGGCCCAATGAAAAAAAGGCCACCTAACTAAATTGCGTACTTGACCATAAACCCAATCTGCCCCATTATGTCCAAATCTTGCCCATGATTTAACCACTGAACCACAACTCCCACTCAACTGCTTCCTGCGAATGGGACTTTTGCATCTCTATACCCTCTAGTGTCAACAAAAAAAAAACCTGATGACAGTGAAGCTTTAATTTTATGGGGCAGGGTCATCTGAGCTTAATATTTTAGGACTCCTTATTGTTACTTTGTTGGCAGGTCCCTCAACCCAGATGTACTACATTACCTCCATACTATTTGAAACTGACAGATCATTGTATTCAATCCAAATTCAATTCATATACATTTCATATCAGCTGGAAAACTTGTGCAACACCTTTATCACCTGTATCCTGACATTTCAAAAACTCAGTAAAAAGCACTTCAAAGATGGTTTAATGAGTAAATGAATCCATACAGACTATTGCAGAAAGGTGTGATTAATGGGACATTTCCTATATGTATCACAGTTTTCATTTGGGGAACCTCAGTGTTCTGTACTTAGGTTACCTCTTGGCAATGTATAATGAATTTGTTAATGGCTTTAAATCATCATTGAACTGAAGAAGATTCTTTTTTTGATATCGAGATATGTCAAGTATTGCTGGTCTTCTTGAATTCTTCACAAGTTCAGAGCATTGGTACATGTTCAGCAGTATCAGTGAATGTATAGCACCTTAACAAGTAAGTTGAGTGAAGCATTAATTTGAGCTGCTTGAGTGTAAGTTGCTGCAGTTATTTAAGAAGCAAAACCTTATGAAGCATTAAGTTTGATATCAAAAAGAAGACCCAAGACTTTCCTTCTCATGTAAACAAGTTAGTGATATATTCATGGGCTTTCAGTAGGACTTTCTCACATAGCAGCCATCTGCACCCATCAACTCCATTAACAGTGGTCCATACCTCTCTTTATCTTATCATGCAGCATTGATCTTCTCTGCCATGTAGAAATCTGTCTTACTACATGTAGCTCCTTCAAATGCTACACACTTGTCTTCCCTTACACAGACTGTACTACAGTTCTCAAGGTATCATCTAAAGGTCCCATGTTATTTCAGCTGGTGCCTTCTCAATGCAGTTACTTGGAAAACTCTAAAGCTAGTTCAACATATAAAGCCCCATTTGTTTGGCCAGATAAACAGATTAAATCATGGTGGGCACATTTAACTTTCCATCTCTCAAGCCAATAATCACCCTAGCGTAGGGGTTAGTAGAATGCCAGCAGACATGAACCGTAAACACAGGCTAATGGAGTCCTCGTCCAACATGATTTTATATCTTCTATGATCGATATCTGAATAACCCCAATAAGATCTCTTTAACCCTGTACCTGGACCAATTCAGCACTCAGTATCTCCCTATATATATGTATATGGGCACCTAAACTGCCTTACTGAAAGCAGTAACACTTTCAGGCTGAGATTAACTCAATTGCTGGAGATATTTTTGATATATCATAGACTCATTCATGGGGAAACTGAATTTTCATTAAAGTTTTTTTTATAATATCAATTCACTGAGAGCTATGGAGTTATTGATAAAATAACACAACTTCAACAAGTGCAATGTGAAGAGGTTTTCTATTATACTGAATTAGTATATGGTTGAAAGATTCTCTTCTGTGGTCATAAATAATGCATAAAGTTCCTTTAAAAATATTTTGCAGTCCTTTTGGCCATTTGGCCAGTTGAGATTCCAAAAAACACTCCTGCCAGATGCTATACTAAAAGGATACTGCAAGACAGATTTTATCTATGAACCTCAACTGAATTGTGACTTTAATTCTACAAGAATGTGTATCTATACAATGAAAAATACCTACAGTATCTCCTTCCAGTTTTCTCTTACCAATAAAAGAATTTTTAGAACTGGAATTTTTTTGTTGATTTCTTATTTTGTTTTTTTTGTACAGTGATAAAATATTACAGACTTTTTGTCTTTCTCTTTAGATAAACAGAACTGGGTGACAAATAATTCTTTTGTACATGATGTTATGCTCCAGACACACTGCAATAAAAAGTCTTCTTTAATAAAGATTAGATAATAGTTTTGTTTCAATAGGAAGTTTCGCTTTGGTGGCAATGAGCCACAGCAGCATTTTTAGCTTTTTCTTTTTCATGGAATGTTAAGTTTTAACCTTGTTCTGAGATATGATCAGCTACATGATACAAATTATGTTGGAAAAGGATAAAAGTGAAACATCTTCTTTCTTGGTTTCCTTATTATTTTGTTTCAGAAAACACTAAGGTTCATGCCTTCCTTACTTAATAATTAAGTTTACTGCTGCTTTCTTTCTAAGTGAGATAACCACATTCTATCTAAGCCTTTGAGTCAGAACAGGTACAATTAAGCCTGGAATGTATTTACAGCAAGGGGTATTAATTATGATTAATCATATCTTCTTTCTTCTTTATTTTGTATTATAAAACATTTTATGTTGAATTAATGTCAACATTCAGAAAATGTGCATTTAAAACCTGGACAGATGGGAGAAAACTGGTTCCACATCTATTCATTTAGTTGAACTGCTTGATTGATTTCCCAACCATCTGGGCATGTATGGCCAACTCAAGGTGGAGTTTATATAGACCATCCTGAGATTCTATCTGCTATGCTTCATCTCAGAAGTCGGCACCTGGATGGGGCATTGCCTGATAAGGAAGAAATAGTGGCTACAGATCCTTCTCACTTTCCTCTTGGATTTTCTCATTAAGGATATCAGCTAGAACAGTGATCCCTAACAAGTGGCTTGCAAGCAACATGTTGCTCACCAGCCCCTTGATGTTTCTCCCAGTGGGCTCAAAGTGTATTCTTCAATTCCTGGCTTGGAGGCAAATTCTGGTTGCAAAAAAAAAAAATGTCCAGCAAAATAGAGCCTCCCATTTGCTGCCAGTCCACAAAGGGCCTACCAAATAGCCAATCACAGCCCTTATTTGACACCCTTGGGAACTTTCTCGTGCATGTGTTGCTCCCCAGCTCTTTTCACATTTGAATGTGGCAGACAGGTAAAAAAAGGTTGGGGAACCCTTGAACTGGAACAAGTTCATCAACTCATCCTGGTTGCCAGACATAATCAGTTGGGCAAATCAGTTGTATGTTACAGTCAGGCAACTTATTATTTTTTGTTGCTGCTGTAGAAGGATGAGCCAAGTTTTATGGCTTGACTGACATATAAACAGACAAAGAGAACAAGACCCTATTTGCCTCATCTGTTGGCCAGTAGTTGTATTTCATCTGTGTGCATGTAATGCATAAAACAGGATTTCCGACAAGAAGAACAGGGCTGTCCAGCACTCAGAGGAATCCACAAGGCCAAGAAGTATTAGTTAAAAAATGACTTTATTAATCAAAGTTAAAAGCATGCTTGCATCTGCATGAGCCCTACGCATTTCGTACCAACGGGGTACTGAATCATGGGCCCACAGAAATGAACCACTACTATTTATTTAGATTGTAAGCTTTTTGGGAAAGTTTCTGTTTACCAAACTCCCATATTTCTCCTTTTAGATTTTCAGCATGACCTCCCTGTATTGCTACATATTTTAAACTATTAAATAGCCTTATGCCAATCCAAAATACTTAGCATGCCTATATACACTGCTAAAAACTGTAAAAAAAAAAAAAAATTGTTGCTTTAAGACCAATCCATTCATATTATGATTTTCAAAGATCAAATGTGGAATGCTGCTTGTCTTGACAGAATAAATGGCATGTCACCAAAGAGCTTGCAAGGTCTGATCCAGCATAAAGCCTCCTCTTTTGTGTTTTTTATTTAAAAACTAAGCCCCCCCGTGCTTCCCTGGCAGCTGAAACATTCATTCAGATCTCCTGCTGCTTCAGATAAACAGTTCATTTTCCTTTTCCAGCCCATTTGGACAACAAGATGGATCCAGGGGATTTCAGTGGGACGCTTCCCATTGTGAGGCATTTTTCAAATTTTTGGTCTGGAAAGTCTGTCCTCCAGATTCCTGCAACCATGCTTGGGTGACCGTTACAAAGTGAGTGTGGAGTCCTTCGATGGGAAGGAGGAGCCCAGGGCCTTCTGCTGGATCTCCCACTGGTTCTACATTACTCATTATCTTTCTCAGGCCCTGTATGAAACATGAGGCTCTTGGATGGCCCTGACAGCATGCAGCGTATGTACCATTTGTTATTGAACCATTTTTTTAACTTTGTTTCTTCATCAAAGCATCTGTATTACTGACTAAATCTCTAATGTAAAATGCAGAATGGTATAACAAAAGAGTAAATCAAGAACTAAGTTACAGTGAGACTTGTTCACTTATTTCTAATCAAAGAAAAATATCTATTTTCTTGTGCTTTATTCCCATTCATCTGCAGTGATGTACAGAATAATGAAGGAAATAGGCATAGTGACATCAAGGGCTCATGGCACACACAAGGACTTGCAGCATTTGACAACTGTTTTTGTTCCCAAAAAGTGGAACCTGCTGTTTAAGTTAAAAGGAATTATTTGAAAACCCGGGTATGGTGATTTTAATGCAAATCAACACCCACGTGGGTGTCTTCAGGCAGGAATCACGTGAGCCAGTTTAGTCATGGGAATCCCCTTGACACCAAAGAGAGGTGATTTGTAGCAGTTCAAAAACAAAAAGTGAAAATTGCTATATATCCAAATCAATTGTAATAAACCAGCAAGAACAGGGAGAAACTTTGTTTTAGGATTTGGCCTTATTTCAGTATCGCAGCTTGATTCTGTTTTTATCAGTCCTTGACATTTGATCAGTTTGAATTTAAACCTTTGTGACTTTAGTGCATTGAATATCTTCAGGTATCACTCTTTAGAAGAAAGACAAGACTTTCATTGATTAGGAAAACTGAGTTCATGTTTCAACATAAGTGGAACGTAATGATCTAGATCTAATGATCTAGAGATTCTTAGCTTTCCCCAAATGAGTCCAACAGCTATATATTTATAAAAAATTATATGTTCTCCACTGGAACCTTATACTTTTGGTCTTACTTTAAATATTCAAAGTTTTCCATATTCAAAGTATCGTTTGAAGGTAAATATAAAACTTGGGGGACTATTGGTCGAATTTCGTATTGAAAAAAATTCGACCATGGGAATAGGTAGGGAAGTAAAATCCTTTGAATTCGAATATCGAACAATCGAATAGGAGAAATTCAATCGATCGTTTCTAACGATTTTTTCGATCAATCAAATTTTTTTTATTCAATCAAAAATAATGATACCCAATTTGGTAGCTTGGATCTGGCCAACTAGGTGGTCGCATAAAAATTTAAAGGGGAAGTACTTCGATCATCGAATAGTCGAATATTCGAATAAAATTGAATTTGAATATTCGAATTATTCGAATTCAAATAGTCGATAGCCGAATTTGCCTAATTTGCATATTCGAAGATTCAAATTAATTTTTTTTTTTAAATTCGATCAAACTTCAAATTCTTCATGTGGATTTTGTAAATTTGCCCCTGTGTATGGCAGCTCTTATTTGCTGAGTTTCATTTGGAGGGGTTGAACTGCATAACTAACTATATGCTTGAATATAATTATACAGAAAAGGATTCACATTCCAGCATTTTAATGAAGGCAAAAGATGGGAGATCTACAGGTAGGGCATACGTTATTAGAAACCCATTATATGGAAAACTCCAAATTACAGGAAGATCCCATTTTGCTTCAATGAAAATTTCCTATGAAATTCGTGAAACGGCGAAAAATTTGCAGGGTCAAAATTGATGTCAGTGACACTTTGACTCAAGTCTATTTTACTTATTGTATTGGTCAATGTGCATGCGTCAAATTGCCGATGGCGTCATTCACTGCTGGTGAATAAATTCACCCATCACTACTCATTGAGTCCAATTAATCAAATAATTCCAATTTTTAAGAATTATTTCCTTTTTTCTCTGTAATAATAAAAAAGTACCTTCTACTAGATGCTAACTAAGATATAACATTAGTCCTTATTGAAAGTGTTTGAAATTTTTTAGTAGAAATTACAAAATGACCCCTTATACGGAAACCCGCAGGTCCTGAGCATTCTGGATAACAGGTCCCATACCTGTATTCAGAAAGCTCTGAATTATGGGAAGAAACATTTTAAATGATTCTGTTTCTCACTATAATAATCAAACAGTAGCTTGTACTTGTTCCCAACTAAGATATAAATAATCCTCATTGGAGGAAAAACAATCCTGTTGGGTTTGATTAGTGTTGAATGATGTTTAGTATATTTAAGTCATGTTGATCCAATTTACGGAAAGACCTCTCGTCCAGAAAACCCCAAGTCCCGAGCATTCTGGATGACAGGTCCCATACCCCTACTCTAGTAATAATTGGTTTTAATTTGCTTTCAAAGTAGCACATACCAGAAGTGGTACATTATATGATAGTATGGGCCAGATTTGACAATTACAATCACATAAATATATGCAAATATTATGTAAAATTGTGGCATGTATGTATGAGACAAGAATAACGTACACATCCATTTACAACATACCCCATTTTATAGAAAAACTGTTATGATCTCTTGAAGTGCTTTGCGGAAATCTCTTGTGTCTATACCACTAGTTATCTTAACATAAAAGCACATTCATTTATTTGTGATGGAATTCCAAGTCCCAGCTGCTCAATGGCAAATCATTCCCCAAAAAGGCGGTGTGTCCATGTATTCAAATATTTATATGACCCTGTGTGACCTGCCCCATTTCACCCCCTCCTCACTGACGTATCAATGAGTGTGGCTATAAAAATGGAGGCTGCTGTTATTATGCTGTTTATTGCACTTTCTCCTCCACTGTCTCCTTTCTTAGGGCCCGGGGTCCACGTTCGGAACTTGCTAACTTTAGGTACTGTATGCAGGTTAAATTTCAAATTGCATTTTAGTTCTGTAAGTATCTTTCCAACTACTTGGACCAAAGATCTGTTCTTCTTGACACATGATTAATTTTAGGGGAAATGAGAATAACACCAAAATAAAAGGCACGTTTGGGAGAAGCATGCAGTTGAAGAAATCAGCCTATGTATCAAGTAAACCTTTTTTATGGATTAAACATATTATTAACAATGATACTGATGGGCAAAAGACCCAATTCAGTTTAATTCATAGTTAAAAAAAGTTGATTTTTTTTTTTATGCAGGATAATGACACAAGCCCTTGGAACCATATGACATTGATATAACTGCACTAGAAATAAGAGGCACAGTACCCACCATTAGAATGCAGATACTTTGGTGCATCATCAGCTGTGTGGTACCAGGAACTTCTGCAGTCATTAATATCCCTTCCACAAGTTGTTTAGGGCTTATTCTTATTATGCTAAGCCAGGCAATTTTTTTTTTCAAATATAAATAGTAGTTACAGGGTCATTACTGGAGTGAAAAGTATTGTTCTAACTGGTGCTTAGAGAGGAACCCCAATTTTTTGTTGTTTCATACCTCCAAACATTAATAAAATGTAAAGACAGACAAAAAGAACTGCTGCAACAAATTGTATTTACCATGCCCATTTTATAGCCACACACTCTAAGGAACATGCCATTTCGGAAAATTTGGCAGGTTATGAAAGTTTCAACAGGTCTGGGAGTTTTAGGGTCATGTTTTATGTGCTATAACAGTTTTGCTAATGAAGGTGAAAGTGCCCTTTCAGTTGTTCTCCCAAGAGACTTGTTTATCTTAAATAGTTACAATTGTATCTTTGCTTACATTAAATATTTACAAATGTATCTCAAAGCAGGTGCTGAGTATTCTTTTCTCTCTACCAAAAGCCTCTTATTCCGGAAGCTTTGCATCTTTTTCTGGCCTCAGTGCAGGAGATCAAAGAGAAACTCTGGAGTTTTTAATATAAATCCGATACTTGTGGCTGAGCTGTCACATTCAGGGCTCTCCTAAAGAAAATGGAAGAGTTGGAAGGTTGTTCTTGGTTATTCTTGTCCAAGAAGATATCCAAGCCAGTTAATGGAGTCTCATCATCTATCATGGAGCCAAAGGCATTAATGATCACATCATCACCTTGGCTGGGTATTCCACACCCTCAAAGCCCTCACTGTGAAGAACCACAGGTCCTGTTTGCCCATTGTGGGCAGAATCAATTATAATCAGAAACATGTTGAAAAACACATTTGGACAGAGCAGGTTGATAGAGGTTGTTAGAGGTTAAAAAGTCTACAACCTACTTTCACAGTTTGCCTAACCAGCATTAGAGGCAGAAAAGGAAACACATTTAAATCTGTATCGTACTGATTATAAGATGATAAAAAAAACAAAGTTTTGAAGCTTGGTTGCATATGTCCTGATGAAATATATTCAGGGATTGTGTTTCAGGTTTCTGTATATCTTTTAATTATTCAGTGATGTTTTAGCATTGATTGATGTTCCCCAAGGGGCTGCACAGAGATTAAATTGATATTAATAAACATTTGTATTTACGTTTTTTAAATTATTAAGTAAACATGAGTATTTTTGCTGCACCCTAAGGCCCCCGTTTGTGGGACACTCTGACGGATCTCCCCTATCGATATCTGGTCGAAAGTCAGGATCACGGCTCATGTTCGTCCTGCGATCCGACCACATGTATTGGCTCTATTCTGCTCCAATCATTGGGCCTAGGGCCCACGATCGAATCAGCCTGATATTGCTCACCTCAATGTGGGCATATCAAGGAGGGATATGCTTATTTGGCAACATCGCCAATTGAGTGGATCTCCCTGTGTATGGCCACGTTTAGTCCATTCAGATTCTTACCTGAAAATAATTTGTATCATGTGCTGGATCATGAACAAGAGTTACAAGGATTTTAAGTTTAAAATGTATATAATAATAATATATATAATAAGTCTAGTTTTATGGAAAATGACACAGGTAACCATTCAAGGAAATTTGTCACCTACTTAATTAATCTTTATGCAGGCCAGCTACAAAACATTTGGAATCACTCCCCAATAATTCACCTGGAATCACAGGCACCCCCATGTTTTTTCGGTGAAAATTACTCAAAAATGTGCAGTCAGTGTTTCTGAGCAGAGTTTCAGTTTTAAGTGGACACCACTAAGAACCCTTGTGTGATTGAAGAACATAACATTTACAACTACTCTGTACAAAATCGTTTATCCAGTTATGGTAAACAAACAGCAGCACCCACACCAACAGACCTAAAGCTGGCCATAGACACAACAATTCGATGGGACCGTGTGTGTGGAGAGTCCCAACATTTTTCATCTGGCGGAGATCGGTTGTTTGGTCGATTGGACAAGTTAGAAAATTTCTGTCGGCTGCCGATAATATCTCTGTGTGTATTGCTGATCGTACGATTTTCAGTGGGAGACTGTCACTAGGTTTTGTTGGACATAAACTTTTGTACGATCCCTGTAGGGGCAGAACATCGGCTGATCTGTTCTTT
This sequence comes from Xenopus borealis, assembly GCA_024363595.1. NCBI lineage: Eukaryota > Metazoa > Chordata > Amphibia > Anura > Pipidae > Xenopus > Xenopus borealis. The sequence goes on from CM044440.1 coordinate 108,496,848, forward strand.
TACTACTTTATTTGATCTGAAGGTTAGTGGCAGGCTGGGAGATGGACACAGGACCGAAGATCGTACGAACCCTCGATTCGTACAATTGGATCTTTGCATCTATGGCCAGCTTTAGTTTGGAAAGGAAACATTTAGATGCCATGGTATGAAGAGGTTGCACAATCTAAATTGACTTCATCTACAGCAAACTCCTCTGTCTAAGTTACAACCTCATAAAAAGCAAGTAAATGATCTTGTTCATAAAACCAGGTTGAATACCACTTATAATGTCATTATCCAGGACACAAAGTTATCTCTTTGCAAATCTTCACAAAACTTGCTCACTATAGATGTCAAACATTCAGGCTTAGAATTGTGGTCATGATTTATTTTCTGGATTTACACCAGCATTCCACCAAGTTATAGGTCATTGTACCATAACAGATAAATGGCAGCTGTAAAAAAAAAATCAGAAATAGCGGCTCAGCTACAACGGAACTATTCTCACTAAGTAGTCAAGGGCGTATTCTTTCTGGCCTAGGGCCTTGTTCATAACAACCTTCTGAATTCTGTTTCATCTACTTGCTGTAATTCTGGAATCCTCTGTTTTATAAAGAGAAGAATGAGAAATCATTAAGCACATTTTCAGTGTCTTCTGTAACCAACATGTGTCCATGTCTCTACAGAAAAACATTCTAACTGACTTAATATAACGATCTTGATGTGCTAAAGCTTGCTTTTCCTAAAATATTGTGCCTTTATAGACTCAGTGATTTGTAAATGCAATACAGTACATATTTTCAAACAGGAACAACATGATTGCAATATATATATTTATACAGTTTAAAGTTTCATGTGCCTTTGGCTTGTAGAGTTTAAAATCAAAGTAGAAAGGTAATTTACAGGCACAAACAACAGAGTCAGGTTATTTACAATGGTTGGGGCATTGGGCCATAAGTGCCAAGGTTAAACCAGATTCAGTTTATGTTTGTGAAAATTTTTTTTTGAGTAGCTGAATGTTTAGGGTGCATAAAATAATTGTGCTGTGGGGCCCAGGATTTGGTGAAAGAGAGAAGCCCAAGATAAAGGTTCCAAGATCAGTGCAGGGCTATGTGGAAGAGGGAAACCTCTAAATAACAGCATGGGTAGATTTAAAGTTAAAATGAGGAAAACTACATGCACTTCAAAAGAAGGAACCAGAGGGAATGAGGCATAGGGATGTGTTTGGAGCAAAAATAAGAAAAAAAAGCTTAACCTCCCACCCCCCCAATATTTAACTTAATCTTTGATAACTAACCCTATGCTTTGAGAAACATTTTACAGTACACTCTAGATATGTTGAAAGTTCGAGCACTTGGTGGGTTTCCTTTACAAGACAACTTAACAGAGTGTTAGAATTTTCAGAGGGACCTGTTCCTTTTGCAGTCAAAGAGACTTTGAAAAGCAAGATTCACAACTGTTATTCCTTTACTAGAATTAAGAATAACCAAATCCTTCTTTATCGCCTACAATTCATCCATCTCTGCAAATCATAGAGTGTTATCAGGCAAAATGTCAGTTCAGGAGAGGGTCAGAAACCAATGGATTTACAATGTAGTCAAGTTATACGCCTCAGAGAATTGTAAGCCACTGCTTGGACCTCAAATTTCTGAATCAGCTCCTTTGTGCGCCTTAATATAATGCTGCCAGGGACTGTTTATTCTTCTCCTTTTATATCAATGCTGGCAATGTCAAGATTATGGCTGACAAATTGCCCCCACAAATCTATGGAATAATTTCCCCCCCTCTTGTAAAAAAATGTTCAGCTTAACTAGAATTCCCAGGCCACTAATACTCATGAAGCTCTCATTACCCATCAACCAGATCAGTAAATACAAAATACCACAGAGCCCTGCAAGGCAAACGCTTTGCCTCTGCAGCACCTAAAGAGCAATTTCTTCCATCCGAAAAAAGTGTGATTTACATGACTTACAGATTTTATTGAGAGGAACTGGATGGATTTTCTCCCAGTGCCGTCTGAGTTTTATTAGTGTGCTGTTTCTCCTAAACTCTGCTGTCTAGGCAGTTACAGACTAACAAATATTAACTTGTACATTACTAGAACAGCTTTAGCAGAAACAGAGTATAAGGTGCAGAAATGTAAAAACATCTTTAATTCACTTACACTCCCTACAAATTTGTACGTTGTATTCAGAAAGTCTGCTGGTGTGTGCTTTTATCTGTCTACAGCTGCAAAGCAAAAAACATCACTACTCTTCTCTGCAGACAGAATATTAATATCTTTCAAGGGAAATAGTTAACTAATTAGCCATTCCAACAAATGACAGACGTTTATTCGTATGAGGAGTTGGCTTAGAGGCGTCTACCTCTCATATTGGTGGGTGCATTTATGATATCTGGGCAATATGCATGTAAACTTGAAAGCCCAACAAAAATGCAATAGTGCTATTTTATAATATAAAACCATCACAAATGTTGTATTTAGTATTCAATGCTGTGTGCAATACTAAGACCCATCATTTCTACATGTTATTAACAAGATATTAGGCCTCTGACACACATGGAGGCATCTTGCCCCACAATTAATCGGCTAGTGTAGGATGACTTATTTTCTCTGTAATGTAAATTGCTGGTGGGAAAACATACATGTCATTTTAACTTTCCAAAGTCACCCAAAGTTTCCTTGCTAGACAAAGGAAAACAGTGCTTCATGGAAAGAAACATGGTACAGTACATAACACCACATTTTACCCTTTATGAATACTCTTAAAGAGATACTGACACCTGAAATTAAATTCTTTTTTACATCTATTGATGCTTTTACATTACCGGTCTGATCCCCCATGTTCCTGTATGAGGGGGCTGCCATATTTGTGCAGCAGGAGTCAGTTAGCATTAGAAACTGTAACTAACAGGCTGAGATGGGACAGTCAGGTTGGCAAAGTCAGAGTGTCAGAGAGTCAGGCTTAGGAACTTCAACTAACAATTATATACAAAAACAAACCTCTCAGCAAAAAATGATCAACATGACCTATAGGTAACATTTAAGGGAAAATTTACAAAATTCACATGAAATGATCGAAGTTCGTATGAATCGTATAATATGAATTTTTTGTATATTCGGATATTCTAATTTGGCTTCTTCGATCTTCGAATACCGAATTATCAAATAGATCGAATGATCGGATATTCGATAATTCAATCATTCGATGATCAAAGGAACCTAAATTTTAAAATTGTTCAAATGCCTACTTCGCCAGATTGAACCTACCAAATTCTAATAGAAGCCTTTGGGAAACCACCCATAGGCTTCTGAGGCTAAGTCCTGCTCGAATACCATTCGGACGATCAAAGCGTTTGTTTGATCGTTCAAATCGTACGAAGTTTTTGGAGGCTCGAAGGAAATGTCACGATTTTTTGTGAAATCGAACGATTGGTATCCGTTCGTACGAATTCATCGAAAAATCAAATAGCGAGCAAAATGATAGCCTAAAACAATTCGATAAGCATTCGATGGTCGGATGCTTATAGAATTTCGAGTAAAATCGAGGGGAATTTTGGGGAATAATAGTAAATTTGCCCCATATGTACATTCATATGTTAAAAAGTAATTTTGTAGTTTCTAGTAATTTTCTGGTGTCTTGACATATTTAGTATGGCTATGATGGCTGCCTCAAATGCCACATGAGAATGGCCCAGCTAAGGAGATGATGTTTCCTTGGAAACACCTTCAAAGTTCTATTTTAAACTAATGGTAATTAATGGGAAATAGTAATAACAGGTGCAACATTTTCTATTGATCTAATCATCTATAGCAGTGATCCCCAACCAGTAGCTTGCAAGCAATATGTTTTTCACCAACCCTTTGGATGTTTCTCTCAGTAGCCTCAAAGCAGGTGCTTATTTTTGGATTCCAAGCTTGAATGAAACTTTTGGTTGCAAAACATCAGATATACTGCGAAACAGAACCTGTAGGCTGCCAGTCCACATAGGGGTACTAAATACCCAACAGCTCTTATTTGTTATTGCAGGAACTTTTTTCATATTTGTGTTGCTCCCCAATTTTTTTTACATTTGAATGTGGCTTATAGGTTAAAAAAAAAATGTTGGGGACCCCTGATCTATAGCAACCATGCAGCAGGAAGCATTTAATGGTCCCCAGTTTAAAGGCAGCCTTGACATCTTACTGGTGCCTTTAACAACATATGAGGATATATATCTATTTAATTATGGATCATGGAGTAATGTTATAAAAGATGCAATGTTTGCTATGAGTCTAGACAACTGTAGTAACCAACTCACAGGAAGTATTTACTGGTCATCTGTTTATTGCTATGGGCTACTGCACCTGGGCAAACTTAGTGCTCTTTAATACATATGGTGGATGAGATGATTGTAAGACTATTAGCAGATAGCTGCCACATTGTCCAAGTTTGTCTGTGACAAAAATGTAGTAGAAAATACAAAGGGGGGGATTTAATTGAGTTTACATTAATTCAGTCTCTGTTGTGTAGAGGTGTACTTCTTGATCAAGGCCCCTTGGTGTATATCAAAGTCATAAATGTAAGAAGAATGACCATAGAATTCACCATCCTCATACAGTATCCCATGTATTACCAGCACACCGGAGGTTGAATTCACTCTTCAGTTCCACCCTAACAAGCCTACAATCCAAGCCCCACTTCCACTGCTTTGGCTCCTCTGGGAGGGCTAAGTCCACAGTTCAGCAACCACTGCAATAGACCAAAGGAAAACTGTATATTGGCTGCTATCGATTACTGTTCATAAATTGAGTGTGTTCAGCTATTTTCCAGCAGGAGTAAACATCAAACAACCCTTGAAAGAAACCATCTGGAAGTGTTAAAATCATTTTACCAAAGGTGCTTACCCCATTTATATTTTCTATAATATACAGTAAGAAAATCATGAAAACAGAGTTCCATGGTACTGGAACACAGCTGGTCATATACTGAGATCATAGACTCACTCCGATCTGATGGAGTTTAATTTATATCAAATATATTCCTTTTTCCCCAAAACTATTCTTAATTAATGGGATCTGCTTTTTTTCTAAACGAATGTATGATTGTTTATAGATTTTAAACCCTGTACTATCTTGAATTGAGTGAAAGTGAGAAACATGGAACCTGATGTGCTTCAAGCTGTTGTTCCAGAGCTCTATGAGTTTTGATGTTATTGGAATATATCTTATATCTTTCTGGTTTTATCTTCTACATCTTAGGCTCAGCATTCATAAGAGTTTTAATTTTTTCTAGTAGCTGGAAGAGCCAGAATAACCTATGCTCTTAGACTGAAGACAGACAAAAATAAATTGAATGTAGAAGGTGACCCAATTATAACTAGGGAATATTTTCCATTGAAGGTTAAGGCCAGACAGACGATTGTAAATGGTATTTAATCACCTCTCCAGCAGTGAAGGTAATAGAGCTTCCCATTCATGGCAGACAAGTTTGGTTGGAGCGTTATGAAATGGAAAAGAATATTTCTAGCAGCGCACTACCAAATGAGTTCATCCAAATGCAATTCTAGGCAGTCTGTATTGTGGTGAGATAAATCCTGCTTCATATTCACTGCAGCCTACAATGTTTAGTCATAAAATAAGTAAATTTATAGATCGGAGGGGTGAATCCATGCTAATTTTTACAGACATTTATATGGCATTTGTAATAAAAATTTGATGAAGTCCCTGACAACTTGATGCGATATAGGTGAGATAAAAGGAAAACCTGTTTAGAATCCAAGGACAATTAACAAATGGTACACATCTGGGGGTTCTGGGGGATGATAGAGGGCAGCAAAGTTTCTCAAGCAGCAAAGAAGCCCTTCTAATGTGTGAAGGTGTATTTACTTGTGTGTATTCGCACCAGAGCACAGCTTGCTCTAAAGCAATCCTTTCTAATGAGATCATACTGGAAAAGGTCATAATAGTTTGTGTTAAAGAAAAATAGTCATTTTGAATAGTTAATTTGGCAACCAGATCGCTGCATCCTTCACCCTAAATGTACCCCATTAAACAATGCATTGGCAATTAAACTGATTAGGTTATAGCTCTTGGGCCAAAAATCTGTTTATTTAATTGAGCTGTACTTGCTAGAAGCCTTTTTAAATTAGCAGTTCTATGGGAAGGAGGGGATCCAATTATAGCAGGCAAGCTGTACTCTTCATTTCACGATGCACCTTTTGTTGCACAGCCAGTCCTAGCTACTCTTATTAAATCTACAATACATGCGTGCATAAGGGGTTTCCATTGATATCTTTAGTATATTTCCTTTGCACAAATGGGGAGTCAATGTTGCAGATATTGTTTAACCCAGTTCAGCAATTAACAGATAAAGGAGGCTGATTCCTATTCTTGCCCCCAAATATTGGGTATAGACAATAGCATGGGAAGCTAGCATTTTATACGAGCAACATAGCACGAACTAAAGGTACAAGAACAAGCAACTTGGTTGGTGTCTCCATTTAAAAATGGCTTTACGAGTTACCTTAGGTGCAGAGTTATGAACACAGAGTACTTTAGGCAAACTAGTACTGATTTTGGTATTAATGTCTGAAAGGTTTTGAGCCTGTGTTGTGGCCTTTCTAAATATACGGTCACTTCTCAATACTCATAACTGGCTAAAATGTGATAAAGGCATTATGGTAGGGTTCTCAATTGTAAGTGCTTCCAAATCCATTTAGAGGGCAGGGATACAGACACATTCAAGCCCCCTACAAGCTCCATTAATTTTATCTACATCTGAGGGTACTGGGAATGGAAGTTCAAAAACTGTTGGAGAGCTGTGGGCTGCACATAGTTGCTGTACAGTATATGCACCAGTTTGTTGCATTGTCCTGGCACCTGCTTCTATAATTCTTACATTAAATACACATAAGCATGCCCTGGAGGCATGGAATGAATTGTGTGAATCAAGCCATCAACACTATTTTTAAAAATGATTTCACAATATTGGCATAAAAAAGTCTTCCTCCTAATTATTGCATCTAGAATTTAATGTCTGTATCATTTCAGGAGAGGGAAGAGCCCCATTTATGTATTAGACCCAGTCTAACATGCTGCTTCACTAATAGTAATGAATAATTTGAAGTTGAGGATCTTATTTATTATAGTGACGGAAGTTCCTATGGTTCTTCCCCCAAGAATGTATTAAAATGTGTCTGTGGGTCATCAAATTATTTGGACTCACGGAGGTATTAATTACATTACAAGTCTATTGTTTTGTAAAAAAAAAAAAGTGTGCAGTGTGTTCTATGTCTTCGTATCTGTAACAGACAAATTAATTTTAAAAGGGAACTATCGCAAAATTGAAAATTTAATTTAAGCTTCATCATACTGAAACTTTCTAAATACAATCAATTCTGCATCATTTTTGAAACAATCTCGTTTATCTTCACTATCCCTCTGTCAGCATCTGTTTCTCTTCATTCTGTCTTGATGTAGCAGTTGGGTGTCAGATATTCGTTGACAGTTAGATCCAATATATCACATAGCGGGGCTTCCTTTCCTAGCAGATGTATTAGAGCTCACTCAAATAACCGATTCCAGTACAAACAAAATCTAACACAATAACTGCCTTTTGCTCAAATTCTGCATGTAAAGAGACATGATTTCTGGTGATCGAGTGAGCTCTAATACATCTTCTAGGCAAAAGGAGATATAGTAGATCTAACTGTCAATGATACCCAACTTCTGCATGAAGAGAGAATAAAGAGAGACATATACTGAGAGAGGGATACTGACAATATACTTGATTATTTCTAAAACAGTACAGAATGTTTAATTGATTGTATTTAGAAACTTTTTTATTTCTGTATGATGAAGCTTATATTACATTTTCATTTCCTTGATAGTTCCCCTTTAAAGAGCAAGCAGAGTCATTGTACTGTTTAAAATGTCAAATAAAATGGTACAATGGCCATTGACACAGTTCCAGCCTATATAAGTATATGGAGAATATTTCCCTCTTGCTACAGTTTCATGCAACTCATTATTATTATTATCATCATAATAACTGTTTTCTTTAAAAAAAAAAAAAGTAAAATTTCACTGGAAGAAATGGGAATGCAAGGCAAGGCTCTAAAAATAACCATTAAACTACAAAGACATTTACAAACCTTTGGCAGTCTTCATACACAGCAGAAAATATCAGTGTTATGGATTATTACTCATTGTAGGTTTCATATTTTGATTTGGAAGTGCTGTGGCTTGGCAAACCATGTGCCTTTACTCACACCGCTCTCCATTCATCACTGCATATCCTATTATCCACCCCAGGGAGATGTCTTATAGTTGGCCCCAGCCCTGTTAACATAAGGTCTTTCAATATAGGTGTCTGGGTTTGCATGACAGCTCAAAGAGGAAGTTTCTCTTTGTAGGGTACTGTCTTTACCACTTTCATCTTTGTGTAGAGTAGATTTCCCCCTTGAAATAACATCACATGGTTTGACCATAAACACATACATACTGAGGTGAAATAGCAAAACCTTGGCCCTCCATGTCAAGTGAAAGTCAGATGCAAGGGCCTGGTTTGAGCATTCCAGGCAAAAAAATTACCCCATGCATGCCAGCTGCCACTACTATGGGTGCCTCCCAGTACTATAGGTGACATTATGGCAAGTTTCCTTGGCACTGAATTGCCTGGTGAAATATTAGAAAAGCGAGAGGAAATAAATACTCTGAAAATGCTACATCAGAACAGATTCCAATAAAAAACAAAAAGATACTGTAATCCCAAAAATCTTATACAATGTTAATGCGCCAATTAAGAGCAAGATTACAGGGTTTATATACAAACAAGTGTGATGTTGGATACAAATCGCTATTTTGTTAACTCGTAAAGCAGCATTTGTTGATAACTCCAGCATAACTGTGGCTGTTCTTCCAGTTTGCTCTGCCACAATTGCACCCTATGCCTATTGCATCCAAAATGGACACAGTTGTGCCTACATTTGGATGCATTTTGGTTGCAAGTTGAGGTTGCATCTCTACCACTGTACAAAAAGCATTTGCATCAAATTCACTGGGCACAAATATATGCTTATGCTTATTGCCCCAACCTGCTGTGGGGATCCTGGAGCTGCTCTCTGGTCTAGGGTGGCAGTAGCTACAGGGTTCTACAGTGTCAGTAGGCACCATAGGCAACCTGGCCAGCCCCATCGCCGGCTGAGCACGTGTATGTGCAAATAGGTGCTCACACGAATGCACGGAAGCGCAACAGATGCCAGATAGGGGACCTGGTGTAGGTAACAGAGAAGGTACGTGCCTGGCACCCCTCAGCTTTGCACCCTAGGCATGTGCCTACTCTACCTACCCCTAGTTCTTGTTCTGTGTTTGGCACAAGTATGATGGTGGATGCACTTGTAATTGAACCCTTATAGCTATCCAAAGTCAAAATCGTGAAACCTTAAGGTGTAAATACTAAAGCTCTCAGTTCCTTCTCTTCCTCCCCCCATTAATATCCATTGGCTTAGAGCAGTGATCCCCAACCAGTAGCTCGTGAGCAACATGTTGCTCTCCAGCCCCTTTGATGTTGCTCTCCATGTCCTCAAAGCAGGTGCTTATTTTTAAATTCCAGGCTTGAAAGCAAGTTTTAATTGCATAAAAATGAAGTATAGTGCCAAGTAGAGTCTCCTGTAGGCTGTCAGTCCACATAGGGGCTACCAAATAATCAATTACACCACTTCTTTGACACCCCAGGGATTTTTTCATGCTTGTGTTGCTCCCCAACTCTTTTTACATTTGAATGTGGCTCACGGTTAAAAAAAGTTGGGGACCACTGGCTTAGAGTATGAAAAGCAGTATGCTCTAGTCCAGTTACCCACACCAGCTCTCAATTGTTGTTGAGAGAAGGGGCTTGGATGGTAAGAATCAATGCATGCATGTGAATATAGAAACTATAGGTCAATTCCTTCAATTCCCTGAAATCTTTCTCTCGCTAATGAAATTATCTTTATTCTGTATTGCTTAAAATTAATTCTCATCCTCAAATTAAAATTGGAGAAACTCAACTTTCCCCTTCCGATAATTGGTCCATAAAGAGACTGGCTGGATGCATAAATAACTAGTGTTTAACGACAAGGAGCTAAAACAGAAAATCTGCAATGATGGATGAAGGAACATTAAGTGATTTAAAATATAATTGGAGATTCGCTTTACTCTAACTCTTGCTCTGGAGATGATTCAATGACCTCAAAAATTAAAATGTAAAGACTTTACTGGCTGTCCCCAGCAGAAAGTTTGATGCATTACTTTTTAAGTTATAAAATTAACAATTTCCCAGCCCTGAAAAGACACCAGTTTGTCTAATCTCACACTCCTCCTACTTTGTGTGTCACAGAGAAAGAATTTGGGTATTATAAAAATGACTTAAATGAACATAAAGGCAAGTCCAAAAACCTCACAATAGCATTGTGTATTGTGCTTCCTATAAATCCAAGGATATTGGGACATGTCTTAAAACTCAAGGTTTTAAACTCAAGGCCCAGGTTGTGTAGGGGCTCTATGAGACCCTAATTCATATACAATTTCAATAAATAATGGTAAATATGTCAACCTCTAGACATTCTTGGGGCCTGAAAAATAATCTGTGAGTCCCAATAATATCTAGTTACACCACTGTCTTTCAGGTTTCCTTGTTTAGAGCAAATTACTTTTAAGGCTTTCCATGTGTTCTAGATTCCTTGTATCAGTGTCTATAGTATCCAGTCTTTTCCATCTGCCTGTCCTTTTTGTTGGTTAAATTAAATGTGTTCCATTATAATCCTGCATTGGGTTGTGTACCCACGGGTTCCTGCGTAATACCAGCAATGTGATTATGTCCCCTTCTAGCTCTTAAAATTGTATGCATTGGTTGATACACTTATTGTTGGGGATTATTGGTTGGACTGTGTTTTGTTTTGTTGTTTTTTTTCACTATTATCTATAAATGTATTTATAGATATGTATATGTATTTAAGTTAATTATGTCCAAAAAGCGTTCCTAGTAAAAACAAATACTAATGCATTCCTATTTCTGACATTCTAGGAAAGGTCCTTGTACACACAGCAGGCTGTTACTGTGAAAGACCATAGTTACTAGCGCAAGGGTTCTCTGTCAGGTTTTGTTATATCAAAAAATGCTGATGAATAAAGCAAAATACTCCCATTGGGGGCAACGTGAACTTTATTATTGTTTTTAGATGTTTAGCTATTACTTTCCTTAATTCCAAAGACTAGGACAAAGTGAGGGTGGGCACAAGGTAAAGAAAACACATGGAAAGTAGTGTAAATAGTAATATGATTTTATTCTAAATACAGAAATAGGCAAATGCCATATATATATATATATATATA
>CM044440.1:108511361-108529226 GCA_024363595.1 Xenopus borealis
CTGCATGGCTGGTAAGTAAGGCAGGGGCTCCCTCTGCTGTTCATAAGTATGATTGCTTCCTTGCCAGAAGTTAGGGAACGTCTGACAATTCCTATCCACAGCACTAAACGAAGGGAGAATTTCACTGCATACAGTCAGGTTTCTTATAAAAACGGTACACATTTTTTAATAAAGTATGCTGGAGATAGATTTCTTTTTCATTAAAGAAAGTAAAAATGGGATTTTATTTCTTTGCCTTTCCTTGCCCTTTAAGGAAGAGTTTGCCTTTAAGTTTAATTTTAGTCTAAAGTAGATAGTTATATTCTGAGATAATCTGCCTTCTTCTGTAGAATTTTAATTTCTTGTTCAGTAGCTCTCTAGTTTGGAATTTCAGCAGCTATCTGGTTGTTATGGTCCAATTTACTATAGCAACCAGGCAGTGGTTTGAATCATAGATTGGAAAATGAAAAGAGGAGCCTGAACAGACAGTAAAGTAATTAAAGGTACCAATATCATAAACCAAAAAAATGTATCCTAATAGAGCAACAGTTTCTTGGCTGCCAGGGACAGTGACCCCCATTTGAAAGATGGAAAGAGGAAGAAGAAGACGAAGAAGAAGAAGGAAAATAATCCAAAAATTTTGAAAATGACCAAATTATTGAATGAAAAGTTACTAGGGAAATTCTATTCAATTACATACTAGAAGTTATTTTAAAGGTAAACTACAACAAAAATAGCTTTACGAGCATTTTTCTAGCTGCCTACTGAATTCAAATGGCTCTTTGGACCTGTGGCTACGCCCTCTGCTTTAGGTCATAGTTACTGTGTAAGGGGGCCTATCAGTACCTCTTTTACCTGAGAACGATGACTTTCCAAGTGTTTGGGAAAATTAAGATATCATCAAGGTACACAACCACAAACTTCCTGAGGAGACCCCTAAAGATGTAATTCACAAACTCTTGGAAGACGGCAGGTTTATTGCAGAGGCCAATGAGCATCACAGGGTATTCATAGTGCCCATCACGGTATTGAATGCAGTCTTCCATTTGTACCCTTCACAGATGTGGATGAGGTTGTATGCCCCATGTAGATCCAACTTAGTGAAGATTTTAGCCCCTTTCTGATGGTCAAACAGTTCAGAGATCAGAGGCAAAGGATATCTGTTTTTAATTGAGAAGTAGAGGGATTAATAAATCCCCTCTGGAGATCTTCCTGGATATAATCTTTCATGGCGGAAGTCTCAGCAGAGAGAGAGGATAGGTGCGACCTCTAGGGGACATGGTTCCAGGAAGGAGATCCATGGGGCAATCGTAGTAACGATGTGGAGGGAGGAATTCTGCAGACTTTTTACAGATGACATCAGAGAAATCCTTGTAGAAGGACGACAGAGGTAACAGTTCAGTGGAAGTAGAGTAGCAGGAAGACAGTGTTCTTGACAATAAGGACTTCAACGAGAGATTCCCCCAGAAAACCAATCAATGGAGGGATTGTGTAAGCACAACCTTGGCAATCCCAACACCACAGGAGAGGAGGGACAATAAATAATGAGTGAGAGTTTGCTTGAAATGAGTGAGAATTCGCTTGAAACTTAGAAGAGACGCCGCAAACAAATGACACTCCAGGATTGTCCACCACAGTACAGACACAGACCAGCCACATGCCTTCGAAGTTTCTCTTGCTCAGAGAGATGAGCCTTCCCAACTTGCACGGGTTCCTCCGAAGGAATAGTTGGCGGCTGTTGGGTGGGTGAAGGTAACAGAGGTCTTTGGAAGCGAGGTGCCAATGCTGCTTGAAATTCCTTGCTGTGCTCCTTGACGGCTCTCTAATGTGAGTGTCCACTTTAATAGTGAGAGCAATCAAATCCTCCAACGATTCAAGAAATTCTCTGGAGACTAGGTCATCTTTGAGTCGACAGGCCTTGGTAGAACACAGCCTTGTATGCCTCATCATTCCATGAGGTCTCTGCCATTAAAGTTCTAAAGTCAATAACATACTCACTGGTACTGAGACTGATGGATTTGCAGAAGGTGAGATGAGGCATTAGTGACCCGACTAGTGGCATCAAAGATGTTCTGAATGACTGAAGGAATTCTTTTGCATCAAACGTCAACAGAGAATTCTTCTCCTAAAGAGGTTTGCCTTTCAAATAAGACATCACACAACCCACTTTCACCCATTCAGAAGAGCATTGTGAGGGTTGGAATTCAAGTTGAATAGGACACTTGGTGACAAACCCTCAGGCTTGCAGATCCCCATTGTAGCGAGGAGGAGGAGGAAGTGTGGCTCACAAGCCGGAGAGTCTGCTAGTGGAGGAGTGACATCAGCAGGGGGAGGAGTGGAAGGCATACGTGAAAGAAGCGCATCAAGTACTTGCCCAATACAAACTTGCTGAGTCTCATACGTTTCCATGAGGGACGCCAGCCCCCGGAGGGATCTTCCATGGTCCAAGCATAATGTAAGGGGGCTTATTGGTTCCCAGTGGGAGTTGTTGGGATCTAGGAGGAAACCTTGGGGTCAAAGTTCAAGTTCAAGGTACAGACAAGGGTTAAACAAGAGACGTGCTCAAAATGCAAGCAAAAGTTCACAAGGTAGGCAGAAAAGGATCAAGGTCAAGTTCAGGCAGGGTCAAGTCCAGAAATCAGTAGTATAGAGCAATCTTAACACCCAGGAACCTATACTTGGGTAGTGTCATGGAGTCCAGGGTCGTCCTTTTAAAACTAATTTGGTGGCAAAATCCGGCTCGGGTGCCGTGATGCGAAGACCAATGCGTACGTCGCTGCGCACTGACGTCACGGGAAGTGCCCCGATGCCGCTACCCACATGGGTGCCGCCATTTTGGGAGCGACGTCGGAGAAGATAGACGTGCCTCCCAGTGCTCCAGGTAAGGCTCCGGGTAAGGCTCTGGGCATCGTTCGTAACACACTGAAATGAATAGAAAGTAATGATGAGCTGTTAATTGCCCTTGTGACTAAATTCCAAAAATTGGTTGTGCCATAGCACCATGTCCTACCAGTAGTGATGGGGCGTTTCGCTTCGCCTAAATTTTGTGAATAAAATTCACAAAACACTGCCTTGCCTCATTTTGAACGCAGGCATCCGTTTTTTGGACGCAGGTGTCCGTTTTTGGGCTCCCGTTGCCTGCATCGAAAAAACGGACGCCAGCAATGGGTGCTGGCAAATCACACGAATTCGCCCCAGGCGAATAAATGCGCCCATCACTACCTACCAGCTCTCATTCATAAAAGCGACTACAGTATATCTCCTGCCCCAGACCTACATTCCCAATAAAGAGCTAAACAAGCTGCAGTTTTGTTCGATTTCTGCACTGGGAGGCTGATAAATATTTCCAGCTCCCTCATTTCTCCTAGGACCCACTTTTCAAATCTTATATATTGTTCATGCTTTGGCTCCAAGTGGGATTTTGTTTGCAGAACCTGAATTAGAAATGCTATTTATTAGATGTCGGACTGGGGAGCTGCAATACTCTCTATTTAAGGATTGCCTTTGATGCTCAGCCAGCCACGGAATGTGTGAAATAGGTAATGGTAAATCAGCTACTATAGTTTAACTCCATATCATGAGAAAGATCAACAGGAATAGAGTTTTAACTCTTTCATAAGGAATAAGAATAATAATAAGCCTGCATTATATATACCCCAATTTTATATAAGATCAGTCAAGTTGTTAAAGGAAATTATTATACCCCCAAAATACTTAACCAACAGGTAATGTTTATTAAGTGGCATTAAAGAATATTACCAAACTGAAATATATATGTATATCAGTAAACATTGCCCTTTAACATCTTTTGCTTTAAGCCCCCATTTTATGATATTCTTCGTGCTGCCTCAGAGATCACCTGACCAGAAATACTGCAGCTCTAACTGTAACAGGAAGTGTGGGAGTAAAAGACAAAGCATTGCCAATTAATTGGCTCATGTAACCTAACATATATGTGTGCGCTTGGTTTGTTTGTGTTCACCGTGAATCATATGGTGTGGGGGCCCTTAGTACTTAAAATGACAATTTTTCCATTTAGGATTACTGAATGGCACATACTACTGAAAAAGTATATTTTAATAAAACTGGCTTATTTAAATGAAGCCCGGTTTTACATATAAAATATATATATCAGTAAACATTGATCTTTAACATCTTTTCCCTTGAGCCACCATAATATGATATTCTCCGTGCTGCCTAAGAGATCCCCTGACCAGAAATACTGCAGCTCCAACAGGAAGTGTGGGAGTAAAGGACAAAACATTGTCCAGTAATTGTCTCATGCAGCCTAACATGTATGTGTGCCCTTTGTTTGTGTGCACCGTGATTCATATGGTGTGGGGCCTTTAGTTATTAAAATGGCAATTTTACCATTTAGGATTACCGAATGGCACATACTACTGAAAAAGTATATTTTAATGAAAATGTTTTTTTAAATGAAGCCTGGTTTTACATATGAGCTGTTTTGTGTGATATTTTTTGTATTATGTGAGATTTTGGAGGATTTGTTTTCCCTTTAAATAGTTATATATGCCATTTAAATAATAATCTTTGCACTTATGCATATTTCTATTTGGCATGGCCTGAGAAGAAACCCTACTGTCATTATCAGAAAAAATAATTCAGTCCCACCACTATTCCATTGGTACACACAGAGAACATTCAGAAAAACTCAAGGGCAGATTTATTTTACACTGATTCATTTTTTGGGTTTGATCTCCTTTAAAGATTGAGCTGGGAAATCCACAAGGATTTTCTTCCCAGTTTATCAACGCTTTACTGCCTGTCAGGGAAGTGTTAGCAAACTGACATATTTATCAAAGCAAAGAGATGTTTCAGTGTGTCTGGGTGTATTTGACCGCTTTGAGCACCAAACACATTGCTTTCCATATGAGCTCAGAAAAAAACACTCTATCATGAATAATTAGCGCTGAATTTATTTAGGCCCAATGTGAAAAAGTTTAAGAGCAATAGA
The DNA here is from genome assembly GCA_024363595.1 of Xenopus borealis. Taxonomy (NCBI): domain Eukaryota; kingdom Metazoa; phylum Chordata; class Amphibia; order Anura; family Pipidae; genus Xenopus; species Xenopus borealis. Next base: position 108,516,316 of record CM044440.1, read on the forward strand.
GTTAAAGCTGAGTCTCAATTCTACTAAAAAATAGATGCGCAGTTACTGATGATGGGCACAGATACAGTAATTGGATACATATGGAATTACCCTCAGCCTAACGAGCATGGATTACACTGGGCAACCAAGTGAGCATTTAGCCAATTACAAAATCAGAATGGTGACAAGGTGACTAGGGATGGCGCGAACCGCCGAAAAAAAGTTCGCGAACATGCGAACTTCCGGAAATTTGCGAACGGTTCGCGAACGGTTCGCAAACCCCATAGACTTCAATGGGAAGGCGAACTTTAACAGCTAAAAATATATTTCTGGCCAGAAAAATGATTTTAAAGTTGTTTAAAGGGTGCAACGACCTGGACAGTGGCATGCCAGAGGGGGATCAAGGGCAAAAATGTATCTGAAAAATCCATTGTTGACACAGCGCTGCGTTTTGTGCTGTAAAGGGAAAAAAGTCACTCAGGTGGTTGTGGACACTGTAATATTATTGATATTTAGACAGAATGTGAACAAGCTCACACAGCTAGATGGCAGTTGTTTGAAGAACACACTGGGCAAAAAATGCCTACAGGGCAAACAATGCCTACAAGGTCAACGTATACACTACTACAGCGGTGGATACGGATTACGTAAAAAATATATTATGGCTGCTTGAAAAAAGTCACTCAGGTGCTTTTTCTGGAGAGGGTAATATTATGGATATTTAGACAGAATGTGAACAAGCTCACACAAGATGGCAGTTGTTTGAAGTACAGTAGATTACTAGCCAGCAAACTTACTATCCACTGTCCCTGAAATCACTACCAGCTCTCTCCCTACACTATCTCTTCAGCACACACAGGCAGAGTGAAAAAACGCTGCAGGGCTTCGGTTTTTATAGGGAAGTGGAGTGGTCCAGGGGGTGTGGGGGTGGTCCAGGAGGGAGAGCTTACTGATTGGCTGCCATGTATCTGCTGGTCTGGGGGAGAAATGGCAAAATAAAAGCGCCAACTAAGGCGAACCCAAATTGGCGAACGTCGTGAGACGTTCGCGAACTTCCGGCGAGCGCGAACACCCGATGTTCGCGCGAACAAGTTCGCCGGCGAACAGTTCGCGCCATCCCTAAAGTTGACATCCCACCTAATAGGCAACGCTTAGGGATCTTTATTTTATTACTGTTCTGGGGAGTTTCTTTTTAAACTGCCACTGTTTAACTACAGTAACTACATAGTACTACTGGAAGAGCCGGTTTTCTTGTATGATAACAATACAATGAAGAATAGTATCGTTCCTCTGTGTCAGGGGTAGGGTTGCCACCTGGCCGGTTTTTTACCGGCCTGACCGGTATTTTAGATGTCCGATCTCAATGTTATTAATAGGGAAAAAAGCTCAATATATAGGAATGTCGGTATTTTTTTAAAGAAAAGGTGGCAACCCTAGTCAGGGGTCCCAAACCTTTTATACCTGTGAGTCAAATTCAGAAGTAAATTTGGAGAGCAACACATACATGCAAAAGGTTCCTGAGGTGCCAATTATGGGTTTTGATTGGCTATTGGAAGCCCATATGTGTACTGGCACCCTACAGGGGGTTATGTTTGGCAGTACACATTGGGTTTATTTTGCATCTAAAGCATGCCTTCAAGTTAGAAAATCAAAAATAAGCAGCTGCATAGTGCCAACTGGGTACAACATTCCATGGATTGGAGAGCAACATGTTACTTGTGGTGGGGCATCACTGCTTAAAAGTATTTACTCCCCCCATGCCATCACTGTGGCAGCCACTACACACATTTACTTTTCTAAATTATAATTATACCGTTACTCCTACAGAATATGTGGGTCATTACAGGCCTGGATTTGTGGAGAGGCCACCTAGGACCGGGCCTGGGAGAGCAGGATTTTAGGGGGCAGCATGCTAGTGCCCAATCACATCCACATTGGTCTGTCCCAATGATGAAAACTTGAGCAAATAAAAGGGAGGGGACAGGGGTGACAAACGACAATGGGCCTAGGTGTGCCTGCTATGTAAATCCAGCCCTGGGTCATTATTTAAAATGACAGAGGTTGCAGCACTGCTGTTAAGTATGGTGTACATTTAAAGAAATGGATCCATAATTTCTAAAGCAGTCACCTTTGAAGGCATATGTCAGCGTGGCTAATAAATGCATACTAGGACTAAAAAGCTCAAAATGTTTTTGATTGTCTGAATGGACTAGAATATCTTATCTCATTGTTAGCTTTATTATTGCAATGTACTTTTTACCTTTGTATATCCTCAAATGGATATTTGAATTGTCATTTGATTATTGTGTTTAATACATTAAAGGACTCCACAATTTTTTTGCACTTGGCCATTCTAAATATATATATATATATATATATATATATAAAAAGAAAGATCCGCACACTCCTTGTTCAAAGTGCTCAATTGTGTTTATTTGTTGAATTCACATCCAACGTTTCGATCCCTCTCGGGGATCTTTCTCCTTGAAAAAGATCACCGAGAGGGATCGAAACGTTGGATGTGAATTCAACAAATAAACACAATTGAGCACTTTGAACAAGGAGTGTGCGGATCCTTCTTTTTCTATGTAATTCTCCTTTGATCCAGCACCCCCGACTCGTTGCAGAACCAGATGTGCAGGCACTCCGGACAATATATACAGTATATATATATATATATATATATATATATATATATATATATATATATATATATATATGGATCCTCTCAGAGATCCTGTATGTTTGTAGGCTGTAGGCTTCTGCGTTTGTAGTATATACCATAAGCTCAACTGGTTTATATATCTGTTTTATACCAATATCTGAATACATCTGATTATAAATGGATCTAATACAGTCAATTTGGGCCTATAAGTACCTTGGCAAAAGTCTCCCTGCCCAATTTCCTTCAGAAATAGGGTTGCCACCTTTTCTTGAAAAAAATACCGGCCTTCCTATATATTTATCTTTTTTTCCAATTAACAACATTGGGAACAACCATCAAAATTACCAGCCAGGTCGGTAAAATACTACTCAGGAATGTCAGGCTTACTATCCAGTCTGTTCAAATAAATATATGTTCCTATATATCTGTGCACCCAGATGTCAACATACATAAATTTATAGGGATACTGTCATGGAAAAGATGTTCTTTTTTTTCAAAATGCATCAGTTAGTGCTGCTCCATCAGAATTCTGCATTGAAATCCATTTCTCAAAAGAACAAATATATTTTTTTATATTTCATTTTAAAATTTGACATGGGGCTAGACATATTGTCAATTTCCCAGCTGCCCCAAGTCATGTGACTTGTGCTGTGGTAAACTCAAATCACTTTTTACTGCTGTACTGCAAGTTGGAGTAATATCACCCCCTCCCTTCCCACTCACCCCCAGCAGCCTAACAACAGAACAATGGGAATGTAAGCAGATAACAGCTCCCCAACACAAGATTACAGTTGCCTGGTAGATCTAAAAACAACACCCATTGGTAAAAACCCATGTCCCACTGTGTTCCATTTAGTTACATTGAGAAAAACAACAGCCTGCCAGAAAGTAGTTCCCTCCTGAAGTGATGGCACAAGTCACATGACCAGGGGCAGCTGGGAATTTGACAAAATGCCCCATGTCAGATTTCAAAATTGAATATTAAAAAATCTGTTTGTTCTTTTGAGAAATGGATTTCAGTGCAGAAGTCTGCTGGAGTAACACTATTAACTGTTGTGTTTTGAAAAAAGTTTTCCCATGACAGTATCCCTTTAGGAACATATGATGTTTAAATCATTCTAATAGATACTGTAGCTATACTAAGGCCAACACAATACCAATGAAGTGAACATCCTTTATTTTTCCCACCGATTGAGCGTACCTGCTGCTAAAACATTTTACTTTTCAATAAATGACCCCCATTTTACTGTTGGCCTTCTGCACAGTTAATTGGAGCTTCATACTCCAAAAAAAACTGTATTCAGCAAGTATAAGAAGAACTATATCTGTACTTTGTTTCTTTCCTCTCCATTCTGTACAGCAGGTTCATAAAAGCTCAAGGATGTGTTTTTCTGTCTCCGCAACATAATTAGGAACACATATTATTTTGTTTTCTGAAAGAAGCACTGCCGGCCTCCCGCTGGCTTTTTGATTATCCTGTTATCTAACTCTTCCTTTCACAACTTGGTTGGCTATCATTTATTTATAATATTTGAGTTTTCTAAAACCCCAATCATTTTCCTTTCTCCGTGTACATGTTTGAGCTATCTTTTCAGAGGAAGGACGCTTAGATAACCGACAGAAAAACAGCTGTACAATCTGATTAGAGGGAAATGGGAACCATGCTATTTTGTTTCGGTGTACTTTCAGCTTTCCTGGGGCACACATGTTATTTATGCACATTTAAAGGGGAACTTACATTATTCAAAAAATCCAGCAGCACAATGATTAGTTTTGCTGCCTTGTATGGGTTAAGAATCAATTCAATACAGAGAACTATATTCAAGGAGTTTGTATGTTCTTCTCATGATTGTGTGGGTTTCCAAGTGGTAATCAGGTTTTCTCTTAAAATTCACTTACAATTTCAATAAATATTTGTAATACAGTTCAGCCTTTAGACATTTTGGGGGCTTGAAAAATTATTTGCTGAGGGGCCCAGTAATACAGCAATGTCAACCTTTTTCTATTAAAGATTGCACATAGTCTCCCACTGAAGCAGTTGATTAATAGCAAATTTTTGGGGTTATGTGTTCATGTTTATATATTAATTCTGGTTAGAATGAAAAGAAAATAAACCTGCTGACACATTGATCGATAGCTGTTAGTTATTAGTTAATGTTATCATATCTAGTGATGGGCAAATCTGACCCACTTCTCCAAAAACTCACCAAAATGCATTGAATTCTATGGGTGGCAAATATTTTTTTTTGATGTGCCTCAGTTTTTTTTCTGATGTGCAAATTTTTTTTTAATTTGATCTGCAATAATTTTTTCACCCATTGAAGTCTAGGGGCATCATTTTTAAGGTGAACTTTTTTTTTTAGCTCATCACTAATCATAACCCTCTTCTATAATAATTTTATTTCTTATTGTGTACGCTTCCAACAGGTTCTGTTAATTTTTCATTAAAGGAGAAGGAAAGTCATCCTGCACTTGGGGGGGGGGGGGTGAGAATGTTAGGCACCCCCAAGTGATTGTATTGACTTACCTGAAATCCTAGACTCCTATCAGCAGAAAACTGCACTGGGCTGGGGTTATACCAGTAAGCACCAAGGAAAACCAAACTTTAATTAAAAAGTTGGCTTTTTGAATCTAGAAAAAGCAGGAAGAGGATAGCTCCGTGGAGCTCACTGGTATAACACCAGGCCGGTGCAGTTTCCTGCTGATAGAAGCACTGGCCCAGGGTTTCAGTTAAGTCAATACAATCACTTGGGGGAGCCTAACATTTGGCACCACCAAGTGCAGGATGACTTTGCTTCTCCTTTAAAGGGTAAGGAAAGTGTAAAATAGAATAAGGCTAGAAATACTGTATTTTGTATACTAAAGATAAACGTGAACTTACTGCACCACAAGCCTAATCAAACAAATGATTTATGCTTTCAAAGTTGGCCACAGGGGGCTGTCATCTTGTAACTTTGTTATACATCTTTGCCTGACACTGGCACTGCACATGCTCAGTGTGGTCTGTGCTGCTTAGGGATCGTCATAAATTATAAAAAAAAAAATCTGTTTGAGTTCTGCATGGCTGGTAAGTAAGGCAGGGGCTCCCCCTGCTGTTCATGAGTATGATTGTTTCCCTGCCAGGAGTTAGGGACCGTCTGACAATTCCTATCCACAGGGAGAATTTCACTGCATACAGTCAGGTTTCTTATTAAAACGGTACAGATTTTAAAATTAAAGTATATTGGAGATAGATTTCTTTTTCATTAAAGAAAGTAAAAATGGGATTTTATTTTGTTGCCTTTCCTTGCCCTTTAAGTATTAACTGCAAAATACTACCCATGCCTCATGTTATTGATTTGTCTCATCCATAACTTTTTAATATGTTTTGGGAACCTTAGCTAATGTCTGTGTAGACTTGGAATCATCTTCTTCGAAGTATCCAGCTAAGATACATGATTTACAAGCAAGTGTCTCCTTTGAGAAAGCCGATGTACTGCAGCTTCAAGGGCCTGCAGATAGATGTAACAAACCAAAGGTTATGCAAACATGCAGATGAAGGGCAAAAGTCTAATATTTTGGCATGTGGGCCCTTGAAACACACTGAAAATATAAACACTTTATTTTAAGATTTTTTTCTTTCTCTACTTCTCTGTTTCTCTCTCTGCTTCTCTCTCTGAAGTGTTTCCAGAAATCTTTGGTTGGAAGGGAATTGTTAGAAAGGCCTCTTATTTTTGAACACTTGCATGAGAGCAATTCTGTGACCCTTGCTATTCTGTATGCTTGCAATACATAATATTTTTTCCATTTAACCTTCCTCACTAAATGAATTATGACCTTCATTCGGCTTTAACTTCCATAAACATGAACAGTATTACATTTCCGCTGTCCATATGCTCACGCAGTAGTGTTAAGTGACTTGGGCTCCTTGCCTATCATACATACAGCAATTATCTTTGGATTTTAATTATTCATCCAGCTATACTTAATGTTTATGAAGCCAAGGCACCTTTTAAGGAACCATTTTTTACAAAAGAGGGTTTTTAGGAAAATGTGCTATGTGAACGTTTGCTGCCTAGCGTGACACTTTTATGGATCTGCACTTATTTTTGTGCATTTACACTGGAAGAGAAAGAAAATGTGCCTGATCACTGCAGACCACTGGCTAAACAAAGATCTTAAAAATATCCAAGTATTTAGGGTTACTGCAAATTATAATTTTTCTTATCTCATACAATTAAAAGGACAAGAAAAGAAAAAGAGCTAGCCTTAATCAGGCTTCAGCATTCAATGTTGAGAAATAGAAGGGGTTCTGGCTAGGGAAGTTAAATTTATTGGTGAGTAAATGTTATTTTTTTTCAGTATAGCCAAATTAAATAGTAATTTAAAGGGGAATTGTAAATGTACAACAGAGAAAGGCCTTTATTCATGTTCCTTTCTTCGAAATTGGCATAATGCATTGAGAAGAGGGCAGCACATATAATGTTTCTGAACAGATGGCAAACGTTCTAAAATGACTTGCCACTATCTAACGATATTAGCATTAATCGTGAAATAAGGTTTTATCTGAAGCCTGAAAGATCTGCAGGCAAATTATAGTATGTCACCAAAACCTAATCTACTTTTATTATATATTTCCAACATCTGACATAGACAATTGGAAAATGGAGCCTACGTAGGAACAGTGTCTCATTCCATTCTCCAGCTATTTAGTAAAGTTGGCCATTCACAGGGATATGGTGAGGCAATGCTATCACTTTCAACTACAGGTTATAAGCAGGACAAGGTTTTTGTGGTTAACATTGCTCCCTTGCACTTCTGGGGTCCTAGGTTGGATTCCAGGCAAGGATCTGTTTCTCTAAGGAGTTTGTATGTTCTTCCAAGGCAGTTATCCCCAACCAGTGGCTCACAAGCAAAATGATGCTCACCAACCCCTTGGCTGTTGCTCCCAGTGGCCTCAAAACAGGTGCTTCTTTTTCAATTCCGGGCTTGGAGGCAAGTTTTGGTTGCATAAAAACAACCAGGTTTATGGCAAATCAGAGTCTCTTGTAGGCTCTCCAAGGCAACCAATCACATCACTTATTTGGCACCCCTCACAACTTTTTTCATGCTTGTGTTGCTCCCCAACTGTTTTTATATTTGAATGTGGCTCACTGGTAAGAAAAGGTTTGGGGACCCCTGTTCCAAGAGTTTCCATTGAGCCCTGTAGTTTTCTCCCACAATCCAGAAACATACAGGAAGATTAACTGGCTCCTGATAAAGCTGACTGTTGTCAGCTGACTCATAGGAATGAATGGAAGTGCTAAAAGGAGAACCAAACCCTTATTCATAAAAAAATCCCTACCCCCACCCTACATAGTCCCCCACCCCAGCCCCCCCCCGCCTAGATGTATACTTCGGTAATTGCCCCTAAGTCTTTACTTACCTCCCTATGCAGATTCAGTGCAGTGGAGCTAACGGATGCCATCTTCAGCTCTTTGGTCTTCTTCCTTCCATTCAGCAATTTAATTCACTTTTGGCGTATTCACAGTTGTCAAAAACCATAAGACTGCGCATGCACTGATACGTTGTTTACTTCGCTAAGAAGACTTAAGAGCTGGAAGAGCTCCTTTGTACTGTATCTGCAAAGAGAGGTAAGTAAAGACTTAGGGACAATTGCCGAAGTTTACACCTAGGCAGGGGGGAAACAGGGGGTTCTATGTAGGATAGGGGGGTAGGATTTTTATTAATAAGGATTTGGTTCTCCTTTAAAGGCTGATTTTCATAAATCCAACAAGGGAAGAGTGTAAGCTGTGTGTTTCAGAAGAGACAGAACTGTTCACGGGTCTGTAGATACATTTTCTGGAAACTAGTTATCCACAAAGCTCGGAATTATAGAAAGTCCATCGGCCATAGACTCCATTTTGATTAAATATTTCAAAAATCTCATTTGAACCTTTGGGACTTTTTAATATCTTTAGATATCACTCTGACCACAAATTTCAACATAGGTGGGAAATAATCATCTAGGTCTAAAGTTAAAGATCTAGAGAGGCTTAGCCTTCCCCAAAAGAGTCCAACTGCTATATAGTTTTGCAAAAGTATGTTCTCCAAGGGAGCCTTCTACTGGTGCCCTCCAAAAGAATATTTAAAGTATTTCATATTCAAAGTATCATGTGAATGTTAATATACAAATTCAGTATTGCAGACCTTCTTCATATGCTTAAATACAATTATGCCGAAAAGAACGGTTTAGTGCCAGCTTCTTAAAGGACAAGGAAAGCCTAAAGTAGAATAAGGCTAGAAAAGCTGTATTTTGTATGCTAAACATAAACATGAACTTACTGCACCACAAGCCTAATCAAACAAATGATTTATGCTTTCAAAGTTGGCCACAGGGGGCTGTCCTCTTGTAACTTTGTTATATATCTTTGCAAGACCAAGAATGTGCACATGCTCAGTGTGATCTGGGCTAAGCTAGGGATCATCATAAATTCTAAAAAATATATTATCTGCCAGAAGCCGATACAACAAGACTGATTAATAATCAGAATATACAGACTGCACTGGGTCCTGTGTTGTCATGTAATCTAGATTTTATAGTTTTTGTATTGTTTAATACAAACTTTCTCCAACTCTGCAGAACCAGTGGTTGCAGCAAAATAATCCTCCAAATTGAATCCCAGTTTATCTGTTTAAATCTGGCTCCATGATCTTTGTCCCTGCAACTGGAGTTACAAACAGTAAAGGGGGTATAAAGGCAAAAATAAAATCCAGTACAAATCTCAACACAGTCGCCAACTGTAAGCTGCTGGAGTTTTGGATGGATGGGAAGTAAGGTGGGGCTCCCCCTTCTGTTTATAAGTATGATTATTTCCCTGCAAAGCAGTTAGGGACTGTCTGCTAATTCCTATAAACAGTAGTATATGAAGGGAGAATTTCACTGAATACAATCAGGTTTCTTATAAAAACGGTACACGTTTTTAAGTAAATTATATTGGAAATAGATTTCTTTTTCATTAAAGAAGGTAAAAATTTGATTTTTTTTTGCCTTTCCTTGTACTTTACTGAAGGCAAAAGATGGAAGATATAGTCTAATTTCAGTTGGTTATAATTTGCTTTAAAATTGACAAGTACAGGTATGGAACATGTTGTCCAGAAGCCAGTTATCCAAAAATACTCAGAATTATGGAAAGGCTGTCTCTAAGTAACAAGTTAGGGGCATTTGCCCAAGGGGGGCAGGTAGGCCTGGGGGAGGGAGGAATGAGGAGAAATTCTCCTTTAAAGGATAACTATACCCCCCAAACAATGTAGGTCTCTATAAACAGATATTGCATAAAACAACTCATATGTAAAACCCTGCTTCATGTAAATAAACCATTTTCATAATAATACACTTTTTTAGTAGCACGTGCTATTGGCTAATCATGAATAGAAAATGGCCATTTTAAAAAATAAGGACAGCCTCCTGGGATCCTAGGATCCAACGGTGCACACAAACATACCAAACAAACTATAAAGTTAGGTCACATGAGCCAATTAACAGAGTTGTGTCTTTTGCTTCCACACTTCTTCCTGTTACAGTTAGAGTTGAAATATTTCTGGTCAGGTGATCTCTGAGGCAGCACACAGACCATCATGAAATGGTGGTTCAAGGCAAGAGATGTAAAAGGGCAATATTTACTTAAATATATATACCAGGTTGGTAAGATTCTTTAATATGTCACTTGATTTGATATAAACTCTGTTTCTCAAAAATTCATTTTCGGGGTATAGTTTTCCTTTAAGTGAAAATGAACAGTATAGAAGCAGGGGAGCGGAAAGAAACGTGCAGGTGCTACAGTTCCCTCCTCCCCACCTGATTCTGCAGCTAGAGTTGCCACCTTGCCGGTATTTTACCAGCCTGGCCGGTATTTTTGATCGCTGACCCCAATGTTATTAATAGGAAACAAAGATAAATATATAGGAAGGCCAGTATTTCTTTCAGGAAAAGGTGGCAACTCTATCTGCAGCTCTCTGACAGGAACAGGGGCCCTGCCACAGGTTGAGTACAGCCACTCCCCCAAGATCCAAAAAGCACTGGCAATGTTACTGCAGGTACTGAGTGGAAACTTTTGTCTTGCCACTGTAAATATTCTAGAAGGGAAATAAACTTGAATTTCTTTTTATTTATTTATTTTTTAACTTTTGGGTTGAGTTCTCGTTTAAAGAGAGGTTGTTGTTTAACATGAATAAAATTGCCTTAGCATTGTGTGAACATATTTCAATCATCCTATATATATTTATTAGGGGGCCCCGGATAATTATGTTGTGTTTTATGGCAGCCTTGTATGTGCTTTCAGAAAGAGCCAGTACTTTAGGATAGAACTGCTTTCTGGCAGGCTGCTGTCTCTCTTATGCAATGTAACTGAATGTATTGCAGTGGGTCCTGGCTTTTTCTATTGCTGTTCTTAGATCTACCAGGCAGCTGTTATCTTGTGTTAGGGAGCTGTTTTCTTGTTACCTTCCCATTGTTCTGTTGTTAAACTGCTGGGGGGAGGTGTGATATCACTCCAACTTGCAGTACAGCAGTAAAGAGTGATTGAAGTTTATCCGAGCACAAGTCAGAGCACTAGTCACATGACTGGGGGCAGCTGGGAAACTGACAATATGTCTAGCCCCATGTCAGATTTCAAAATTAAATTTTAAAAAATCTGTTTGTTCTTTTGAAAAATGAATTCAGTGCAGAATTCTGCTGGAGCAGCACTATTAACTGAGCACTGTGGACTTTGGAATGTTTCTTAAAGTGATACTGACACTAAAAACTGAAGTTTTAACATATGAATGAATAGATATAACTGGCAAACGAACAGGCTAATAGGCGTTTGCTTGAGATTGTACTACACCAGCTTTAGAAAATATACCTTAGGGTTATCTACACAGCCTTACTTATCTTCATATATATGTATTACATAATTAGCAGGTGATGTTTCAGTTGCCAAGGAGAAAAGAATTAACCCACAGAGCCCAATTAAACCTTACCCTGTAGTGCACAGATTATTAAATTACAACAAAACGTCGTACTGACTTTAAATATGTGAGCTCACGTTACTGCGCACATTAATCACACTGTGAATGGAGTCCCTCTTTTTAATATAAAGATCAGATTTTGAAACTATTCATAATTGCTTAAGTCCCCATTCCCTTAATTAATTTGGTTTCATGTTGCTAAATGTTTTCTAGCTGCCATATGCCTTTCTTTATAGATGTTTTCTCCTGTACTGTGTGGTGCACAAACAGAGGCATAATTGTGTTGGCTTCCCTTGAATTCCTGCGTTTTATGCAAGGAAACATTTTTAGTTGCTATTGCAGTGTCTGTTGCATTGAATACCATTTCTATTTTACTATTAACTGCAATGCCTTTTATTTACAGAAGAGGTATTGTTATTTCTTTGGATTCACTTAACAGTGCCCACACTTTGTAATTTACAGAAGATAATATGTGCATTTTTTCTGCTGGAGTCAAATGAATCGTGCCTGGGATACTGTAGGGCAGTGATCCTCAAACTTGGCCCTCCAGCTGTTAAGGAACTACAAGGGGGACTTGTAGTTCCTTAATAGCTGGAGGGCCAAGTTTGAGGATCACTGCTGTAGGGTGAGTAATAGCAGTGTAGGATGGTGTCACAGCTTTGCTCCAACATGACACGACTGTCGGAAGCAGACGCTGCACTCTGTGACACCATCCAATATTTCTATCTCTTACCTTATTTCTTATTTCTGTCGAAACTGACGTGACGCCTGCATTTTTGCATTGGATCTCGCAGAATTCACCCGTGAAGTTCTACCATTAGTGATGGGCGAATCTATCCCATTTCACTTGGCCTAAAAATTTGCGAATTTCCAGCAAAATTCGCAAAACGAGTCGCAGCACATTTTTTATGCGTGTTGCAACGTTTTTGACGCGTCGCGATGTTTACGATGCAAGTCACATCATTTTTGGTGCGTTGCGTCGTTTTCGCCACAAATTCGCGCCTGGCGAATAAATTCGTCCATCACTATCTACTATTACTGTTGAGCCATCTAAACCAAATAAAGCATTCCCTGGGATTAGTGTCCCCCTAAATCCTTGTCCCTTTCTTTGACTGGAAGGTTCCATCTCTAAGGGCTCTAACCCTTACTGGCATGCTAACATCCAATAAACCAGCTTCTAGAGCTGGCTGCGTAGGAGAAGAAATATATTAAAGGAATCCTGTCATTTTTTTTCAAAATCCATCAGTTAATAGTGCTGCTCCAGTAGACTTCTGCACCGAAATCCATTTCTCAAAAGAGC
>CM044440.1:108531155-108544636 GCA_024363595.1 Xenopus borealis
GTCCCAGATGAAAATGCATGGATGCACATTGCCGAAGAATTCCAACAAAAAAACAATTTTTTGTAAGAACGCTGACTTTATGAATTTTGTGATGTGTTGATCAGTGTCTGGCAGAGTTTAGAAATGCAGAAAATTTGCTTTAAGAGTGATGTATGTTGGTAGTGTTAATTTAGTAATGAGTGTAGCAGCATACATACAGGCAATGAGGTGCCATCCTACCAAAAACAACCAAGGCCGGTGCCCACCGAAAACAACATACTTCTTCCACTATGCTTGAAGGAGCATTTCCTATGGATCTCTCTGTTACTTCTAAGGTTCCAATATTTCTCTGAGGGGTTTCAGCTCAATATACTAGCAACCGAAGCCTCATTGCATTATTTCCAACAATATGATGACCGGGCATTTTTACAGGCTGCTTTAGATTTTATATGCCCACCGGAGAACTCAGCAATAATCTTAGATAGAACATTTTGAGTCCTGATTATTAGGTAGTTATATCCTTTCTCCATTAAAGTTGTAGACTTGAATCTTGAATTTCCCGAGACATTTAATTACAAATCAGAATGCATTTACTCCCAGCATTCTGTTTGCTTGCAATGAAATTACCTCCGTAATACCATTTAAAGCCTTTTCATTGTGCAATCAATAATGTATTCCCATTACTTCCGTTTTCTTGATGCCCATTTATATTAGAAGATACTTGGATGAGTTTTTAATGTCTCTCTGACCATATCCCGTTTTTTTTTTGTTTTTTTTTAAACGTAATGCAGGATACAATGCAGTACAGAAGATCAGGGATAATTAGGTTTGAGGGCTGTTCTGCTTGATTAGTATGCTGTGCATTTTCCTTTTATGCTATACAGGGAAATTTATAGAAACTTTTAAATGAAGTCTATTAAACTTCACCCCTTCAACCTCTTCTGCCAACAGCAAAGAGATGTAAAAGTTCAGCTACAGAGTCACAAGGCGCAGATGTAACTTTTATGAGTGTTTTTCTTATCTAGGTACATGTAGGAGTGAGTACAACATATGTTCAGATATTTCAATAAAAAAAGAGCAGCTTGGAAATATCATTTCATTACTAAACCGCACAATGCGTTATTAAACATGGGACCTTACAAGATCCCAGGGAGAAAATGCTTTCCGACCAATTATAAAGGGTATTGAAAACAAAAGGTTTATATTGAAAGTTGTCTATTTTCTTGTAATCTCTAAGTCTTACTAATAATACTACTGCAAGCAATTTGATTTGAATTAAATTTTAGGCTCTATGCATAAATACAATGAGGACTTGTGATGTTTACATTTTTGTTGTTGCTGTTGCTAACAGGTTTGTGTTATAGACTTTTAGACAATTATAATTACCATGGGGCATTTTCTAATAAATATACATATGGGCGTTACTATGTATTGTTCAGTGAATTGCTTTACTGTTAAACATTGAACATGCACAGGGGGTTGTTGTTAAATGATGAATCAATTATCCATCACTCGTCAATGTTTCCTTATTACCCATACAGGATAAAAACAAGTAGATACCTTCATATTAACTAATTTAAGAATTCTAAAAATCACTTTTCTGACCCATAGCATTACCTTTAATACTTTAATTCATGGATAAGAGGAATTCTGTTTATCCAGACCAACGCCAAGTTTCTATGCTTTTAGAATGCAGAAATGGAGGGGGGAGAAGCTCATCTGCTGGGAGAGAAAACTAGGTTGCCTTATGATTGGGGATGCTAAAGGGGAGGATGAACATTTTGAACATCTTCACTTTATAAAACTGGTCACTGGTCATTAGTAGCACACAGGCTGTTTCTCAGCAAGGATAGGGATTTATTTTTAAATGCATTTTAATAATGTCCACAGTGTACATGTATTGTCCAGAATGGTCAGGACCTGAGGTTTCCAGATAACAAATCTCTCCATAATTTAGATCTTCATACCCTAAAACTACTAGAAATTCATGTAGACATTAAATAAACCCAATAAGCTGCTTTTGCCTCCAATTCTATCTTAGTTTGAACCAAGAGCAATGCACTGTTTTATTATTACAGAGAAATCATCAAGGAAATCGTTTTTAAAAATGTGGATTTTTTTATTATAATACACAAAACTCATGAATATTTTGTAAATTATATCTAAGTGAGTAGTGATGTCATTTCTGTCACATGACTCACTAAAACTTAGGTTTTATAATAAATAAAGTACCCCTTGTTGGAAAATATTAGGATATTATAAGTAACCTCGGAGTTCTATGACCTGTATAAAAGCACTCGGCCTTTTGTTTTTATATTGTCATGTAACTCCTCGGTGACTATAATATCCTTAGATTTTACAATAAGATTTATTCACTATAGAATGGAGTCTTTGGGGCAAATTCACTAAAGCTCGAAGCGTCTAAAGCTGGCGCTAATTTGCCACCATGACGTCAATTCGCAACTTTGTGAATTTACTAAGTTAGACTCTGCCGAAAATTCGCTAGCGAAGTAGATAGACTAGCGCAACTTCGCACCCTTACGCCAGGCGAAGTTGCGCAAGGGACGTAACTACGCTAATTCACTAAGATGAACATGTTAATGAACGTTACCTCTTGCGCTAGACTTTACTTCACCAGGTCAGACTTGGCAAAGTTCAATACAATAGATAGAAGTTTGAAATAATTTTTTTTTTTTTTTTTAAACTCTGGCGTGATAGTCTGAAAAATAGCGAATTTTTTTTGAGGGCTACCCTCCTTCCCCCCTACATTTCCTAACATATGGCAACTCAGCTATACATTGGGCACATGTTTAGGGCAATAGAACAACTTTATATAATTTATTAAAGGTTTGTTTAAAGGCTGTAACATATACTTCTATGATACGTTTAACTTCGCACCGTATGAAAATTAGTCATCGCTAGCGTAAATGCAATTTGTCTGGCGAAGTAACAGTAGTGCAACTCCGCTAACATTCGCCGCCCTGAGCGCAAATTCGCATTTTAGTGAATTTGCGGCGGGCTGGTGTAAATTTGCCTGGCGAAGTGCGGCAAACGCCAGTGAAGCTGTCGCTAGCACATTTTCACGCTTTAGTGAATTTGCCCCCATGGGTGATGGCTGGTGCTCCCCTTCCATGAAAAATGTACTAGGTTGGGAAATTTACAGCAGGCCATGTAGCTTCCCAGGTACAGGTATGGGACCTGTTATCCAGAATTCTCGGAACCTGGGGCATTCCGGATAATATATCCTTTCATAATTTAGATCTTCGTACCTTAAGTATACTAGAAAATCAATTAAACATTAAATAAACCCAATATGCTGGTTTACTTCAAAAAAGGATTAATTATACTGTATCTTAGTTTGGACCAAGAGCAATGTACTATTTTATTATTACAGAGAAAATCATTTTAAAAAATTTGGATTTTTTGATTATAATGGAGCCTATGGAGCAAATTCATTATTGCGTGAAGCGTCTAACACTAGCGCTAATTCGCCAGCGTGACGTAATTCGTAACTTCGGAAATTCAGTTAGGCCCCCGTGAGTAGCTTCAGATGTCCTAAATTGTGCTCTTGTACCCAGTTCAGTGGAAGAGACACACTAGACACAATGGTGCTTTGTACAACTACACAGGAGTAGAAGGAGTTTGTTTGGGGGCAATAAAAACATCAAAAAGAAAAATATTTGCATCCATTCTGTATGACCGACTGTGTTTTTATAAATGGACTCCCCTCATTAGTAATCTCTTGCAAGTTAGCTTGGGAGAGTTTATTCATAAACTACAACAATTAAATGTAAACAAATATATATTCTTTGTTTTTGGATTTTTTTTATAACTCCCCTCTTCTGTGCTAAAGCAATTCTTATCCACTGAGCTCTGCATTGTGGTTAAATTAATTCCTTTATTTCCAGTCCAAGGAATGCTGGGGAATGGATCTCCATTGATGTCTATATTTTTATAGCAAGTCTATACAGAAGAAAGCCAGTGAATCTGTTAGGGTTAGACCACATGGGGAGATTCAGGGAGATTAGTTGCCTGGCGACTACTCGCCGCTTCCTTGGGACGACTAATCTCCCTGAATTGCTTGCCCATGTCTCGCGCCCGCTAACTAACTAAAAGTCGCCTGCGCCTATTCACACGCGGCAATGCGTTTTTCCAAGTTGCTCGAAATTGCCTCGTGAGGCAATTATGAGCAACTTAGAAAAACGCATCGCTGATCTAGCCCTTAAGGTATGTGGAAACTTCATTGAGAAATTAGCTGAGATAGTTTGTTGAGCATGGAATATATAGTATATATATATATATATTCTCTTTTCTAACGTTTCAAATTCTGTAGTAAACAGGAATGCTATCTGGTCTCAGATGCATTGGATTATGGTGAGATTATAAAGAAAACTTCATGTGGAAACTTCATTGAGAAATTAGCTGAGATAGTTTGTTGACTATGGAATATATAGTATTAGTGATGGGCAAATTTATTCGCCAGGGTCGAATTCGCGGCGAATTCCCGCGACTCGCCACTGGCGAATAAATTCGCGAATCACCAGCGAAATTTCGGCAAGCGAAATTTCGCCAGAAAAACGAGTCGCGCGTCGTTTTTGACACGACGCGACACGCGTCAAAGTTGACGCGACGCTCGTCAAAAGCGTCCCGCAACTCGTTTCGCGAATTTTTCGCCGATTCGCGAATTTCTATAGAAATTCGCTAATTTTTCGGCGAAGCGAATCGCGGGAGATTCGCCCATCACTATATAGTATATATATATATATATATATATATATTCTCTTTTCAAACATTTCAAATTCTGTAGTAAACAGGAATTCTATCTGGTCTCAGCTGCATTGGATTATGGTGAGATTATAAAGAAAACGTCCTATTCAAGCATTGCTATGATGGAGCTGGATAAAGACCTATTTAACGAGCGCTGGCACATCACTGCTGAACAAAACACATTATAATAATACTTCTGTAATATTGTGTCATTCCCACTAATCTCTCCAAATCCCCATAGATCTGCCTCTCCTCAGCCATAAATGTGTCGCAGATTCCTGGTGATGAACTCTCTAGCGGGATCTATAAAAATACTCATATGGCAGGAATATAAATAATAAGTGGGACCGGCTCTTTCCTAGGTCTCTGAATAATCCAGGCACCATGTGTACATTTTAAATAATATGTAGTGAGAATTCTGGGAGAAACAAATCATAGAAAATTAGACTTTAGAGACCAGAGTGAGACATAAGAACCGAAACATGAGAGGTCAATGTGATTCCAGTAGTAGAAAATACTGAGTACTGAATTGCAGGGAATATTTTCACATTGTAAAGTAATTGATTAGTCTAAAGCCTCTATATCATCAGGAACAAATACAATTAAAATGCAAATAATATTAAAAACATTCTCACAGTTTCAAGCAACAGTTTGTATCAAGTCTTCTTGGGGGCTCATCCTGTTCCCATTAAATAACCTTTTAATAAAGCATTTACAATACATACAACCTCTATAAAAATACCTCTTTTAATAATAACCGATACATCACTTAAAAGCTCCCTTCATATGCGTATTCAATTCAGGTCACTTCTGCCATAATTAGCACAACTGAACATTACAGTAAGAATTTACATTATTACAACATACAGGACACTATTTATGGGTGAGATGGGTGAGGAGCTGTATGGAACAGAAATATTCAAGAAACTCTTGGGGGAAAATTCACTAAGCAGCGTAAATGCGCTAGTAATGGCTTCGCCACAATTTGCCAGGCGAATTTTCGCCAACCACCGCTAATTCCCTAAAATGCCAATTTGCGCTCAGGAAGGCAAAAAGGAGTGAAGTTGCGCTACCGTTACCTCGTCAGGTAAAGCGCATTTATGCTAGAGATGCCTATTTTGCATACGGCGCAAAGTTGAAAGTATAATAGAAGTATATGTTACAGCCAGTACATTCCACTACACAAGCCCAGGAAACATTTAATAAATAAAATAAAGTTGTCCTATTGCCCTACATGTGCCCCCTGTATAGTTGTGTTGCCATATGTTAGGAAATATAGGGGGGGAAGGAGGGTAACCCCCCCAAAAAATAATGCTATTTTTCAGACTATCACCCTAAAAAAAAGTAAAAGACGCCAGCATTTTTCAGGTTTTTTTCAAACTCCTATCTATTGTATTGAACTTTGCCAGGTCTGACCTGATGAAGTAAAGTCTAGCGCAAGAAGTAACGTTCAGTAAAATGGGCATCTTAGTGAATTAGCGTAGTTACATCAGTGCGCAACTTTGCTTGGCGTAAGGGTGCGAAGTTGCACTAGTCTATCTACTTTGCAAGCTAATTTTCACCAGGGACACTGTTAGTAAATTGACAAAGTTGCGAAATAACGTCAGGCTGGCGAATACGCGCTAGCGTTAGACGCTTGGGCTTTAGTGAATTTGCCCCTATGACTAGAACTTCCCACAAACTCCAGATAACTGAGTTCCTCTGAAATACGCAGGTCTTTATTGAAAGAAGAGAGTGCAATGGGAGCGCAACAAATAGCTCTTTGGCTAGTGCATATTGTAGAAATAATGACAATTAAATCACCATGTGTGGCATAGCCCTTAGGGTGTGCATTTTATATTGGGATTATCTGGAAAGCTCAGAATCCCATTTTATCCAAATAATCCAAATTTTTAAAATGTATTTTCTTTTTCTTTGTGATAATTAAACAATGCCTTATACTGATTTAAACTAAGAAATAATTCATTCTTAGGCAAAACCAGCTTATTTGGGTTTGTTTAATGGTTACATCATTTTCTAGTAGACTAGAATATGAAGATCCAAATTATGGAAAGATCCCTTATCCAGAAAACCTCAGGTCCTGAGCATTCTGGATAAAAGTATGTATATATTTGGTCAGTTTCTATCTAACCAATGGGATCTTTGCATGTTGAAGACTGATTTGTGTTCAAATTAGCATCCAGTTCACATGGTGCAAGTCATTTGATGCAAGAAGAAGAAAAGACAGGATCACTGGGGTTGCCAATTTAGGCACCCCAAAGTGACTATAATCCATTACTTCTTACCTTGGGCTGGTGCTTTTCTTCCAAGAAAAATGTACTAGGTTGGGATATTTACAGCAGGCGATGTAGCTTCCCTTGTACTACAGTACATACTCTGTATTCAGATACTGGTCAGAAAAGATTTCTGCTATAGATGGACATCCCTTGTTTTCTCCCTGATAATGCCCAATAAATCACATAGGGGATTCCATGAATTGTGCCTGTTGTTTTATGATATCTGTTTCAGTCCTTTCCAGGCTACACACACCCTTGCTTACAAATGGAAACCATCATCGAGATGATCTTGAAAATCTGGACAATTGCTAACACAAGTTTTGGCGCGCTTGAGATTTTTTCTAGCTGAGCAAATTGATGCCAGTTTGCAGAGACTGTTTATGGCGTTTGATGTGTTTGACTAAATATTTAAACAGATGCGTTCTCTGTGAAACTAACATACTCTAATTGCCTTTTCTCTTTATACGTTGTCACCTCTCGAGTGCTGAAAGGTGTGGACAGAAGTCTCCAAGATGGAATGTAACAGAGCAGGGTGGCATTAGGATGAAGAGTGGGATCCAGGCCCGGACTGGCAATCTGTGGGTTCTGGCAAATGCCAGAGGGGCTGCTATAAGTTCCCATAGAAAGTCAGTATTTACTGGGCTGGTGGGGGCTGTTTGGGCCACTGCGTCTACTGATTGGGCCTCTGTGTACCTGAAAAGCAAGGGCCTATCTTAATTCTTAGTCCGGACCTGGTGGGATCTTGAGCCAAACTAAAATCCAAGGGTCGAGGAGCCAGAGACAGACAGCTGTGCTGTGATTTCATTGCTGGGCAAGTTATCTCTTTTAAGCTTAATGCCCCTTATCACAGAGCAAGTTTACAAAGATGTGGCACCGACACTCTCATTCCCCTGCTCGTGACAATACTTCTGCCAGTAATTCAGGCTATGCAATCATTTCTAAATGAATAGACCTGCTGCATTACCTCTGCTCTGCTTTCCTTAGGCCCTTAAGGGGAATTCCTGTTTACATAAAGCATAACGTAGACAATGATACAGGTTATAGACAATGCAGTGCAGCTTTGGGGGTTGCATATTTTTTTCTCCCTAGCAAACAATTAACAGCTTCCTTGAATAAGGACATTGACCTTTCTGATCAAGGGGTTTCTTCCTGGGTTGGGTACCCTATCCAACCTAAAATCAGTCCTGGCAGAACATCGCTGCCATAACCATTAATACATACATGAAATACTAGAATAATTTTAACTAGTGGTGCTATATAAAGTTTATACTTGTTCCAAGACAATTTCTTCCCAAGAAGTACCACCCTGTCTAGAGTCCCAGGGTAAATCTTACATACACTTAATCCTGTCCTGCAGACTCAGATGCACATTATTTCATTCATTCTAAGGAGCAAAGAATTCCTACATTTAAAAATGTTTCCCCAGGCAGACACTACTGCCTTTGCTCTATTATAATCACATGCATTTAAAAAATGTTGAGCACATTGCACCTAAATGCATGAAATTCACTAATAAAGGGGGTCAAACATGGGCAGATAAAAGGTCCTGAGTCTTTCCATACCAACAAGTCTGCAACTTATTGGCCTTATGTGTGGATGGCCAAATAGGTCCTAAATCTGCTATCTGGCATCCTTGCCAAACAAACAGATCTAGCAGTGTATGGTCATCTTCACTGGGGCATAAATATATGTTGAACCATGTTAGAAAAGATGAAAGATTATGACAATTTTTCATTTAGCATTTTTGTAAATGATCCTCTAGTGAATCCACAGCATATGTTGGTTATTTGCTTTTGGGTGGGTGGCCCTGATATTTTTCATAATTTAGTACTGGTTATTGTTGTTGTGGGACTTTGCATTGCCCATGCCCCACTGATACCCTCTGAAGGAGTCATTCAAAATAGGGGAATGCTCTGAATCTCGAATACCAAGCTTCGTCCAAATGGCAGATATTTTGCAAGGCTGAGATTTGGTATTCAGAATTCCTCCACTTCTGCTATGAAGGAGAATGTTTTATTTGATGCATTGTTAATTAAAACATCATGACCCCCCCATCCAGGTTGGAATTTGCAATTACTCAATGTAGGGACTCCTGACTCAGATGTTGCTAAACTGCTACTCTCATCATAAACAGACATGGATGCTTGAAATTTTAGCTCAGCAGCAGCTACAGAAACACTGGTTGGGTGTCTGTGCATTGTGTTATATTCTATTCATATTGTTCTCTAATGTTCAACATCTTTGTATTCCATATGCCCCTTGGACACGGTGTGGGTGGGTAGGTGGGTGTTTAGGCTAATCTATTGCCTGCCTGCCATTTACATGTCTATAACGGAGAACAAAAGGCTATGGTTTCCTTGCCTGTTATTTTCCCAATCTAATTACCAAATGAGAAAAGGGTGCTAGGGTCACAGAGCTACTTGATGGCACAGGAAGACATGGTTTCCATCATTTTGTTTGCAAAAAATAGTCGTGTTGGCAAGAATGACTAATATCGGTTTCCCTAGAGAAATATGTAATCCAGTCTGTTGTTATTTCTGTGTTTGCTGGTGGGTGGGAGAGAGAAGAACATAAATATTTATGCGCCAATTTAACTGTTTCAATTTCATAACATCTTTGATCACTGTCGTGTATTTAGTGAATTATTACTGCAGGGGCAAAAAAACAGTTTTAAATAGAAGGAACGACTGTGCAAATGAGAGGCATATGTTACTGTAGCAGGCAAGGAACACATTCTTGTTGTTTCAGGAGAATTCAAGGCGATCTGAACAAAAGCCAGACAGTGGGCTTTGCACCATTATTTAAGGGGAACAGTTTATTAAGATCTTATCCTTAGCACCACTTTTATGGGGGGGTCGAAATTAGGGCAGCACCTCTAGGTATGAAAAGTGCAGTTTAGGATTTATATCATTGGCAATAGCAACCTTTTATATCAGAGTTGTCCCATCTTCTTTCATTTTGTTGTAGCTTTACAAATTCCCACATCCATCACATATAGACCTTCTAATAATACAGTGTTGTATTCTACATGTGAGTTGTATGAACTTTATTGGGCAAGTGGGTCCCACCATTGTTTTTTTGGAGTTGGTAGGATGGATCGCCTTAAAGCAAAAATAAACTGGAATGGTGACACAATGCGCATTAATACTGTCATCAACTTCGATCTCTTCCACCCAAGTGTCCATTGACATATGGGAAATATATTCTAATGAAGGAAATGCATGTAGACTTATAGAACTTCATTCTGTCATGATTTTTACGGAGTAGTATTTATTACTAAATTACACTGTTTACACTGCAAATAATTCACTCTACCATGTCAAATGTCATTCCTAAACTGACAAGTGTATTCTTAGTTGTAATATTCTTGTGAAGGCAGCCATCTCAGGTCATTTTGTCTGGTCATGTGTTGTCAGAAAGAGGCAATTCTGCTTTCTGAAAGGTTATTGTTTACTCAATGTAACTGAAGGAGTCACAGTGGGACATGGATTTTTACTATTGAGTGCTGTTCTTATTACTACCAGGGAGCTGTTATCAGGTTACCATCCCATTGGTCTGCTGAAGGGCTGCTGGCAGAAGAAGGGAGGGGAGGTGATATCACTCCAACTTGCAGTGCAGCAGTAAAGAGTGACTGAAGTTTATCAGAGCACAAGTCACACGACTGGCGGCACCTGGGAAACTGAAAATATGTCAGATTCTAAAATGAAAAAAAATGGATTGCAGTGCTGAAGTCTGCTGGAACAGCATTAGCAACTGGAAAAAAACATGTTTTCCCTTGATAGTATCCATTTAAGAATTTAAGAAGAAGATGGAGAGTTCAGGATGGGAGGTCAAGTCCTTGGACAATGTATCTTGGATGTTGCTCTCAGTGGCCAGGTGCTTATTTTTAATTTTGGTGCTTATTTTTAATTCCTGACTTGGAGAAGAGTTTTGTTTGCATAAAAAACAGATGCACTACCAAACAGAACCTCCTATAGGCTGCCAGTCCACATTGGCTACCCAAATAGTCAATGACAGCACCCCATGTACTTTTTTTATGCTGTTGCTCCCCAACTCTTTTTATATCTGAATGTGACTCACAGGTAAAAAGGGTTGGGGATCGCTGTTGTAGGCGTTTGTGCACAGGACCAATTGGTGGACTTGCCGGATTTGGAGGTAGGTGTACAGCTGGTGATATTATATGGTTTATCTAGTTTGTATATCAGGGAATGAGGAGACTGTTCCAATTTTATAAATCTCCAATGAACTAGATAATTGCCTGTTTCCATGTGGCAAGCGATAGGTTGTAAGAATTACTGTATATCCAATTATTTTAATAGGCTGTGTTTGGCATCAGTGCTGGTGTTTCCTTTATCTGTTACATACAGTAAGAAAGTTCCGACCAAACTATTTCTCTGTACATTTCCATGAAATTGGTGAGTTCAAATGAAGTCTTTGGGTGGCTAAGCCTCACTAACAACACCAATAAATTTCCTCCAGTACAAAACAAAACTATTGTACATGGAGTGATCACTGTATTTTTTATTTGTGTTTCTAGGCTTTCAGTATTAACATGGCAATAGCAACATAGCATGGGTCAAGGGTAGCAATGCCCCCCACTCAACAAATAGGAGCAGTGAGCCTTTGCACTGCAGGTGGGGGGTGATCTCATTTGATCACTCTGATGATGCAAATTTTGGGAAAAGCAGACCATTATGTGCAAATGAATATAAAGAATTTAGATTTTCTGCTATTAGTGTCCCTTAAATACACAATGAAAGGCATGCCATTGATTAAGAGCTTCAGCAACTGAAGCAACATATTTGTTGACAGCTGTGTTACTTATTGGACATTTGTCAGGGATCACTGATAATTAGTTTGCACTGTATTTATGATTGCTTCTCCAGACTGATTGGCCCAAGGTTGCAAGGAGCGGACATGGGAATCAATACAATCTTACCTACTTTAGAATTCAGTGCTTTTACCATCAGTTACGCTCTCTGACCTTGCTCAGTATTTCACTGCATGAAGCATGAAATTGCCACTGATGGGCACATTTTTTAATATGCTAAATGCCATCTGACCATCTGCCACATTGTATTCTTTGCCCTAAAATCTGTATTGTATTATTTCCTAAAGTATTATGAAAGTTACTGATTTTTAAAAAATATTGAATGTCATTACTAAATGGAAGTGTAGCCTCTTTGGTGTGTTGCACCCCCCATGCTCATCTGGAACCATCCACTTTGTTTTTTGATATCCGTTTGAAATCTCCCCCAATCTCACAACAGGCCTCCTCTTATGCACCTGCTGGTCTATGGAATTGCCTTTGTGGCCTATTAGGCACCTACCTGCAGGGAACCTTCAAACGCTTACTCAAGGATGTCTAAATAAAACATTCTAATGGTATATTCAAGAGGATGTTCGACCAAAAAGTGCATTTGACATGTAACAGACTGTAGAACTTTCACTGCGGCTTGTGTGAAATATATTTAGAGTAGATCCCTTGACCCTGCTGTATCATCACATAAGTAGGACTCTCCAAAACGCCTGTTTATTCTGTGATCCGAGTTTTAAGATGGAGCAGACCCCATGCAAAGAAAAAAAGCTAACATTTAAAATGGCTTTGTTTCTATGTTTATGAAAATCTCATATCTGCAGGAGGTCATCCAGGGATATAGTTACTGTTGATGTTATTTGCCTTATTTTTTGTTGTTTGTTTTCTATCATATTTTAGATTTTTAGCTGTTTGTATTCTATTACTTGAAAGTCCCCCTTCAGTATTTTGAACAATGCCTTACATAAGCAATAACGATGCTGTAGAACAACAGTTTCTATTAATATTAATATGATCTTGGAGCTTGCTACACTCAAACTAGGGCACTGATGTCATTTTTGTTACCATCACCTTCACTTGGCTAAGTGACCCGAATTTCCACTATATTCTTTTTTCTTTTGTTTTCTTTACTATGTACTGTAGATGGTTTTATATCTTTTAATTAAAAAAAATGACATCCAAGGGCTTAAGTGGCCATTGAATGTAATTGAACTGGCTTTATAAGTGATAAATACCTTCATATGGAGTCTAAAGTCCCAAGGATCAAATAGTACAGTTGTGCATTTCTATTTTTCATCTGTATAGTGTTTTAAAAATGAACATCTGTGTGGGTATGCACAAGTGTGTCTGCAATCACATATGATCTCATTTTGGGCTGATAATCGTGAGTGCATGCCAAAAGCACCACAATTCCCTTCGACTATAATGGGAAGCAATTTGCGGCTGTTTTCAGGGTTTTGTCTTAATATCTTTGCCTGAGAAAATATGCTGATAAAATGCCGCATGTACCATTACCCAAATTGTCTTTTATATTTATGTTATTTATTTTGTAGCCAGTTTATTTGGGAGAAATCCTACAAGACTTTTTTTTTAATAGATTCAAAACAGTTAGGGGCCGATTTACGAAATTCACGTGAAATGAT
>CM044440.1:108586882-108598660 GCA_024363595.1 Xenopus borealis
GGTGGGATTCCAAACACTTACAATCCACTTCCCTGCTCCTACAAACACACACATACACAGGTCCAAGCCCACTTGCTGCTTTAAGGGGAGGTCTTTTCCAATTCCAACTTGGAGCTTTGGGTGCCAGAACATCAACTTTTTCCTGCCAAACTGCTTTGGAAACAGCATTTGCACATTTATCCAGAAATTAAGC
This sequence comes from Xenopus borealis, assembly GCA_024363595.1. Taxonomy (NCBI): domain Eukaryota; kingdom Metazoa; phylum Chordata; class Amphibia; order Anura; family Pipidae; genus Xenopus; species Xenopus borealis. The sequence continues at coordinate 108,587,076 of CM044440.1, forward strand.
CTGTAGGAATTGTGGGCAGAGGCAAGCAAACATCACCTGATAGCTCTGTGCAAAACTGAGCTGAGTTATAAGAGCAGAGAGAAGCATAGATTGTGAGCCAAAATTCCACTTGCTTTGCAGGGTGCCAGCAGTTGTGGTTCATTTAATTTCAAATGCTTTACAGGGGCTTCCCATAATCCAAACCAATATACAGTATGTATATATATTTTCTTATTATAGAGTTCTTTCAGAGAGATCTTCTTTCATTCATGATATCCCCAGGATTGGATCTACACAAGGTACAGGCAATGCACTGGGTCCAAATGCTTAAGGGTCAGCCCACACGAGGAGATTCAGGTAGATTAGTCGCCCCATCGACAAATCGCCTCTTCTTTGGGGCGACTAATCTCCCCGAACCGCTTCCCCCTCTCTTGCGCCGGCTTAAATGAAAATCTCCTGCGGCAATTCACACACGGTGCTTCATTTTCCGAAGTTGCCTCATGAGGAATTGCCACAGGTGATTTTCAAAATTTTAAATTTGCCCTGCTATGCGCAGCAACTTTTTTGTCCCTCTTGTTATTCAAACTGTTGGGAGAAATGCACTATTGTATTGGACAGGGATTATCTGTTATGTGCTATGTAACCTGTGCATTTTCTCCTTTTTGCCAGCTTGAATGGCTGCCCCCATGGCTACACAGCAGCTTATTTACTTAAACTGTAGTAGTCTTTCTGAAGCAAACACACAGCTTTTACCAATGATTGCTAATAGTATAACATCTGTTAATTACTTTAAAACTATAGCATTTTTAGCGTGATACTGCCCCTTTAAGGCTAGGGCCATGATGGCAGATCTCGCAGGCTGAGAATTCAATAACCCATTGCTCTTCTGCTCCTGCTCTGCCTACACTCAGAAGCATTGATTCTCCACCTGTTTAGAATCCACGTCCGTAAGGATTGTCTGGCCCTAGCCTTCAATGGGACCTGTCACCCAGACATAAAAAGCTGTAAATTAAAAGAAAATTTCAAATTAAACATGAAACTCAAATTCTTTTTTTATTAAAACATAGCTTTCATATCAATAGGTACAGTGCAGATGCACCAAAAGCATTGAGTGCACATGTCATTCTTACACCGAATGCCAAAAAGTGACGTCTCAGTTTTCGTTGCATCTGCATCAGTTTCATTGGCTGCAATTATGTCAATCACAATTCCCCCATGAAATGCAGAATACTTGGAAAAAAGGTTATTACGGGTATAGAGTATCTCAGTTGTATCAGAAATGTGGGAACATAAATGTTATAAGGCGGGCAATAAAGTAACACTGCACTTGTCATACAATTTTTTAATTTTCATGGGAAAATACTTTCCACATGCCAGAATACTGAGGATCCACCTTGCATTGACTTCTATAGTGGGGTTCTATTTAGCTCCTCATTTTTTTTAACATTTTTTCTTTATCTCAACTTTTTTAAGATTTCCTCAATCTTATGGTCTCAACTGGCCAAAATGGACCCCCTTGTGTAAAGGATAGCTGAATGTTTTGCCGAGAGCACTCCAGGCTAAGAAATGTGCTCATACAACTCCTGGACGATCCTCCCTGTACAAGCCTTGTTTATTTTTTCAGCCGGAGCTATTTAGACAGATTTTAGAGTGTATAACACTGATCTACAAGCTGCACAGATGTTTATGGTTTGCATTAACATAAATAGTAAAATTGTTGAAAATGCATTAAAATCCTCTGCCAGCTTCAACACACTGAGTGATGTGACGGGAGGGGGCTTTGTGAGTTAGTCAATGTGAAAAGAACATTTCTGGATTGAGAGAGCTACAAAAGCCGTGGACTGCTGCGCCCCACTATTACTGATCCTTGGCACACACCTCTGTGCTTGTTAAACAAAACAGAAAAACATGGAGTGCTGATCGTTGACTTGAAGGCTTAATCCTGCGGGGGGAGCAGAGAACTATTATGTACCAGCACTATTGTACGTTTTCAGAATATTTACATTTGAAATAAAATTGCATCATCAAGGAGAGGCCACACGAGGGGTTAAGGGTAAAGGGTACAATTGTGAGACACATTATTCTAATTTTGTTTGCAATAAAGTAACAATTATAGAAATATTGTTTCCAAGATGATCTCCTCCCAACTACTAATTTAATTCGCAGAACCTTTTCGAATATACATTCAGTAGTCACTTTCAGTTGTTTGAACATTATATCTAAAGTGATTGAACTTTAAATTTTTAGGTTCTGGCTCCTGAAGCAATGTAGCAGAATGTGAAGTCTCCCCCCGATCAGTTAATCAGCCTGCTTCTGCTTCATTGTTTCAGCAACCCGGGGATATAACAGACATATATTGCTTTCAATAACTTTAAAGTTACCAATTACTTTCGTAAATATTGTATTTTGGAAAGTTGCTTCAAAGTACATTTTTGATCCTTATGCAAAAAATAGTTTTAGGCGGAGTTCTACTAATTGCTATGAACTTCTCCTGTGGTTTTTCTAAGGGCAAACAACATATTTAACGTATGCTCTACAGGTAGAAGGGGGATACCGACTGTATAATTTTAGATATGGTTGCACCCATTTGGAAGTTGAGAAAATTCTCCAGGATTCTGGCAGGGAATTCGAAAAAGTGGAGTTTGCCCAAATGGGAGTTAAATGTCAATAGAATTGTATTTACAACAGAAAATCTGCAAAGGTTCAGTCAATTAAACAGTGTTTTGGCTCTCAAACCTTCATGTTTGCAAACAGGATCATGAAATCCACAGTAGAGGGTAGAACCTGCATTTGACCACCATTTCTGAAAATGCTGCCCGGCATTAATGGACATATATTGTCTCCATTTTCCCTTTTATTTGCCTTCGGCTTGTTCCTTTGGATATGGGGTGAGGTTTTGGTAACTGCTCCAGTTAATTTCAGTGCACATATGTACCTGCCTTGGAAGTAATGGCAACAAAGAATATAACATTAGTTTACTGTTCAAAAACCCCAAGAATTGGCCTGAATGTTATACTCTATCCACAGACCGAGTGTCCCAAGTAAAACAACATTATCTTTTACAACCACCCACTATTCTAGTTGTTTCGATACCATACCCCCTGAATCAGTTGTACAGGCTGATACATTAGATAGCTTTAAGAAAGGGTGGATGGCTTTTTAGCAAGTGAGGGAATACAGGGTTATGGAAGATAGCTCAAGTTGATTCAACTAGGGACTAGTCCGATTACTTAGAGTCAGGAAGGAATTTTTCCCCCCTCTGAGTCAAATTGCACAGGGGGTACTGCTGTACTGGGCCCTGAAGGGGGGCCTAATTGTGTTGTACATTTCAAAATAGTCGAGCCCCCCTTGACAGTGCCGAAGCCAACCGCATCACCTTGCCTTTCCTGAAGTCCTGAATTTTAGATGCAGTTGCACCCATTTGGAAGTTGAGAAAATTCCCCAAGTTGATCCAGGAACTAGTCTGATTACTTTGAGTCAGGAAGGAATTTTTTCCCCCTCTGAGGCAAATTGGAGAGGCTTCAGTTGGGAGTTTTTGCCTTCCTTTGGATCAGCTAGCAGTTAGGCAGGTTAAAATAGAGTTAAAATGTTGAACTTGATGGACATGTATCTTTTTTCAACCTAACTGCAAAAATTATATCCTTGTTTAAAAACTCTGCATACTACATTACTTTAGGGCTCTCCACTGCCACTGCACCTCTTAGGCTTAGAACCTGAGAACATTAGGTGCCATTTTTGCTGCTTTCCAGGGGCTGGGCAAGGGCTGACACATAGCAGTGTCAGAGTCATGAGACTGGCTTCAGAAAATAAAGTGAACTTCTAATCTCTAGCTGTACAGAGCATTATTGAATGTGTTTTCCTTCCAGAATAAAATCCCTCCTTAGCACCTTACCATCAGTTAAACAATATCAGAGCTACTGTATGAGAACCAATTAAGAATTTTAACCTTTATGTCAATCTTTTGAAGATAAGCGCTTCACATAATTGCCTAATCTGTACTTACAAACAGTAGATTTTATGTTCAGTGGGAAAATCCCCATCATGTCAGAAATTAATTTGTTTTTAGTGATATAACGTATACATATGAACACTTCTAGCCTCCGGGCTGTTTTGCTACAGATAAAACTACAGAGTCTTTGAAATATGTTTATTCTTGTCTCCATTTATTAACTACAGAGAACCAGTGTCGGGGGTTCACTCTTTGGTAAGGCAGCAAGCAGTCTTGCACAATCCTTAAGGCAAATAATGTCCTCTCTGTGAATGATCGTTTCAACTGACATAAACATTTAATCATTTGTATATAATCGTAATTAGTAGGAATAAATATGGAAAAACAGAATGGGTATAATATTTAGCACAGTCACGGGCAACTGGGTGCCCTCCAGATGTGTTATAACAATTCCAGTCTCCTGCTGACAGCCAAAGGATGGATGGATAGATGGATGGATGGATTGATAGATGGATGAGATTGCTTAAAGCCCCACCTATGCATCAATCCAGCTGCCCATGACTGGCTAAAAGGCAAGACAACTACCCTGAGGCAGTCAGGACCCTAGATCATGCATTCTTGTTACAAAGAGCCTGTAACCAAAATGTAATAATCCCAGGACCATGTACATTACACAGACAAACAATATAATACATACTTCTTAACTGTGGTTATGTCTCTTTGTAAAAGGAAAAGCAATACAAATGTTTATTAGATGACGCCACCATAGGTTTTCATAGTGTAAAATGCTCTTCACGAAAGAAGAACTTACATGAGAGGATGAGTTAGGAAAAGGTGAATAATGCTCAAGGTGGTTTTGATCTGCCACTGTATTGAGGTGGGTTCCCTGTTTTAGGATCCAGTTAATACATCTGCCCTTCTAAATGGGTCCTTGGTCTTTTCCACTATCCCCAAGCCTGGAATAGCTCCTACATGCTTGAATATGGAAGCCAAATCAAAATGAGAGTGCAGCACTACTGTTGTTATGTTGTGTATTGAAAACCTTACAAAATATGATTAATAGAGCTAAGGCCAGCATGGCTGAAGAAAGGGTCTTAGATATAACATGACTATAAGCTAGCCTTGCTATCAGGCTTTCAACTGATTTTCTTGTAGGCGAACTAGACAGATATTGTGCAATTTATAGGATTCACATTTTGGCAGGGCGGTCTTTCAGTGGGTGGAAACTGCTATCTACAATATTCAGACAAGCTAATACACTGCTTTTGTAAGTGGACTACTGAAATAACTGTAGGGCAGGGGTTCACAACCTTTTTTACCCATGACTGAAAAAACATTGGTGAGCAGCACAAGCATGAAAAAAGTTCTTGGGGGTGACAAATAAGGCGCAGTGACTGGCTACCTGGTCGCTCCTATGTGCACTGGAAATCTAAATGAGGCTCTGTATGGCAAAACCCTGGTTTTTATGCAACTAAAACTTGCCTCCAAGCCAAGAAATCAAAAATAAGCACCTACTTTGAGGCCTTTGGGAGCAACATCCCTTTGTTGCTCATGAGCCACTGGTTGGGAATCACTGCTGTAGGGGCATATCAGTAAGGAATTACAGCATCCTTACACTCATGCTGCACTAGGAATAACCTGATGGCTGCACATCCCCCAGAAAGACAGCTATTTCACATAATGTTCATTTTATTTACTATATAGTATTTCATGAAAGGCTATGCAACCAGCAAAATGGCAGATCTATATCTCCAACTTAACTAGAAATCAAAACATATGTGAAAAGGGAAAGATTTGAGATGATTCAGATATTTATTTTGCAGTCGTATATATCCTCACCCCATCTGGAATAAACCCCAGAGTTAATACCTTCCATTGTTTGAGAATCCATTAAATGTAATCCCAGAGTGCTAGACTGGATTAGAAAAATGGTGTGTTACATGGAACAATGTTAGACATAAGATATAAATTTGCAAAGTCGTAGCGCTATTGTCTCTACTCTGTTTTCTTCCTACAGACTGCCCCGCAAAATAAACAGAGGTAATCCACAGGTGCCTAATTCACACTTTCCGCTACATGCTTATTAAAGGAGGGGCAGAGGGACACAGGAATGTAACTAGGTGGGGGTGGACCCTGGTATGGGTCGTGCAGCCGGGACCCCCCACCCCTCTCTGTGTGGAATTTCTTTGCGGCTGCAGCTAGCAACAGCGGGGCGCGATCTGCCGGGGGGGCTCTGCATTGGTGCGGGCCCTGGTCCAATTGCACTCCCTGCTCCCCCGGTAGGTACTCCATTGGAGGGACAGCATGTCAGAATCCTCATCCTGACACATGAAACATGATCAGGTAATAAATTGCTGAAAAAAAACAAATACTGAACTTACTACACAATTCCCAAAATATAGGTTTCACCTTTCCATAAATACCTCAGTTTTAAAGGGGAGCTCATAAATGTTATAATTTCTATAGGCCTGGATTTTTCAGATTACCAATGTTAATGTCTAATACTGTCAACTAATTGAAAAGAGGAGCTTCCTCCAGTGTTTCTAGGTGGGCAGTTTGAAATATCATATACAGGCAAACCAGTTGACTAATACCAGTCTCAAATACTGAATTACCAGAAGCATTCTCAGTGACACAGAAGGCAACAAAACATTATTAAACGTCACCTAGTGTGTTGTTTCATTCACAGGTGCTTTGTAAACATTTCAATATACAAGACTTGTTATGCATAATACTGGAAGCACTATTTTCCAGCAGGCTTGAAGTTATCTTATTTGCATTCAAATGCCATGTATAAGAGGACAAAGCATACAGAGCTGCTACATGAGCTTCTTCATTAAGTGTGGCCAGTTTAACAATTCAAACATATTTCTTTAACACCAGAGTTGCTAATCCAAATGATAAACTGCACAGACTCATTATTCATGTGGGGTCACTGGCTGACATGGAACAGCCCTGACCTGCATGTCATCATATTAATTTCATTGGTTAGATTAGTGCAATTTGGCCAGGCAGATGTGGCCTTCAAAAGAAGATCTTCTCTGTTGGCCAGGTGACTGTAAAATTCACAATACAATATTACAATACAATACAATATTTTTTCCATGCCCAATATACACCATTCAGATAGTGACAGAAGAATGATTCTATAGGAACCATTAGATGAAGCTAACTATCTTACAGCAGTTACAGCCAACAAGAATCAAAAAGGAAATAACTGTACTTATTGGGAATGCCATGAAATCCAAAAAGAACAATTCAATTCTAAAGAGTAAGGATACTACAACTATACAGTATACAGAAGAAAACCTCCCTTCTAACGGCTAGATGTTCTATAATGCTTGAGATATTCTCCATCTATTTTGTCTTGTTCTTGAGCAGTGATCCCCAACTAGTAGCTTGTGAGGAACAAGTTGCTCTCTAAGCCTGTTGCTCTCAGTGCCCTCAAAGCAGGTGCTTGTTTTTGAACTCCAGGCTTGGAAGTAAGTTTTAATTGCATACAAACTATAGTGTAGGGACCCATATGGGTTAGACTGCCCTTATGGCTTTAAATCCCTTCCCTTTTTTTGTTGTTTCTAGGCAAAAGCCTGTGTAGTTCAGTGTTATTGGCCAGAGGTGTAATGACCACTTCCTGCCACATGGCAATATAGTGTGTGTAGGTAGTGGCCTCTTCCTCTTTGGCCTCTGGATGGTGATCCAGCTGGGTGTGCCCAGGGGGGACCTGGGTACAGCAAGGCCCAGAAAAGCCATGTGCCTAAATTGGCCGGGTCCTCTTGTGCCTTGCATTACAATAGCGTCAAGTAGAGCCTCTTGTAGGCTACCAAATAGCCAATCACAGCCCTTATTTGGCATGCTTGTGTTGCTCCCAGATTCTTTTTACTTTTGAATGTGGCTTACGGGTAAAAAAAGTTGGGGACCCCTGTTCTTGAGAATAAAAATTGCAATTGTTTCAGTAAATTGTAGTTTGAAAAAAACTTGGGAATCCAATCTGCTCCTTACCACCAAAGTTCAGTGAGACATTAGTGCAATTAGGTTATCCACATGTCATAAGAGAAGTTGTGCTGATTCCACAGATCAGCCCTTTAGTGATCACTTGGTGGCAATCTATTCAGTTCCAAGTCGGCCACTGACATAACATAATTCATAGCAAATACTCTGTTGACCCTCAACTGACCAAATTGTTTAAAGCAATCTGTGCATGTGTGGCAGGCTTACAGTACATCATAATAGTCTATATACACTGGCCATTCTTATTTTGTAGTGTAACATGGCCTGGAACAGAATTCATTTGCTAGATTTATGTGCAAACATCATTCTTTTCATCTAGATATTCGGCAATATTACCGTCTGACCACAAGACTTTACAGAACATTAAGGAGTAAGAGTAGGGGCTCCTAGCTGCCACCATAGAAGGCTCAAGAGGTTGGATGGCTCTTTGAAATCCTGGGAATCCCCCATCCTCGGCAGGAAACCCAAGCAAATGGTAAAATAGAAAACAGACATCTCAGGCCAAAGAAAATGTTTCAGGAATGTCAGGTTTGCTTTGTTGTTTAATCTGTATTTGTAACAAGCTGCCTATTGGTGAGATCTGCAGCTTAGTCGTGCACTGGATTCATGAAAAAACCATTACCTGTCTGTGTGTGACAAAGAAGCCCTGGGGGCAGGCAGCCCACAGACCCTTTTCACTCTACATAGGTGACATTTGTGTCTTTTTTTCCATGTAACCCTTTCAGTGAGCTGGATGCAGTTGCTGCTATTGCCGACCTTACAATAAAAGAAGCTACAAGTATATGCTGCCCCATACCTACATCTGCATCATGCAGAAGTCTAATATATAAAATGGGAACTCTGCCCATCGTATATTTCACAATGCCATTCATCATGCAGGGATTCTGTGGGGCATCTTAGACTATTGGCAAATAGGCTGTTGGCTCCAGCTGTTGTTAGCCTGTGTATTTTTGCAGAGAAGAGAAGCACTAATGTAGCAACTGAGGCTAACAAAAGCCTTGATGTCATGCTTTACCTATTAGGGTTGGGGCAGATGGGGAGATTTAGTCACGCAGTGCTTCGATTTCCGGAATCGCCCGAAGTTTCCTCGCAAAGGCAACTTCATGTGATTCCGGTAATCGAAGCGCAGCGAGTGCATTGGCGCTGGAGTTTCTTCATTCATGCAGGCAGTGGACAGGGAGCAGGCAGTTCGGGGAGATTTTCGCCTTGCAGAAGAGGCGATTAATCGCCAAGTGACTAAATCTCCCCGAATCTGCCTGTATGTCACAACCCTTAAACTCAAATATAGAAAAAAAGTTTCAAACCACAAATGTAATTTTTGTCCTCCAAAAACAATCGCAACCAGGGCTCTCTCCTTCCCTCAAAAGTGTAGTTAAACAGATTTCCAAAAGAAACGTTGCTGACTGTGCCTCAAAGCAAAAGGAGACAAAAACAGGAAAAATAGAAACAAAAATATAGTGTAGTATTCAAAAAAATCGAGTATTCACCCAACAGCTTGGACTAATTACACTATCAGTGTGTCAACCAAATCTCCCATAGGTGAATTCTTTCTAGTGAATAATTAAATTAGAAGTAACCTTCTACCACCATCAAACAGTGTATGTGTATAGAGAAAGGGTTTTTTAATGAGATTTGAACGGTACCCACATGGTATCGGTCTGAATCAGATTATACTCACAGACGTTTATATATGGTATGGCATTTGTCTATAAACCGAATGATTCCATCAGATTTCCGATCTGGGTAAGTAATAAAATTAAACATGTGCTCTTTGTATCACTTGCCGCTATTGGAGCATCTTGGGTTAAGTTTGAGCTAGGGTTGCCACCTGTCCGGATTTGTAGAAGGCTGCCCGAGACAAGACAGTCTGCCAAGTTTTCCAATGGCAGATCGTCACGTCATTGCCCAGCCTCATGATGGTTCTCCCAGTGCCCGCAGTCTCCCTGGCCCACCCCTCTGATGTCATGGCTCCACCCCTGTCCGGATCATGGGCCAAGGAAAGGTGGCAACCCTAGTCTGAACAGTGGTGATTTCATACACTCAATAGATAGGAAAGGATTCTTTAAAAACTGTAAAAGTTGTCAATCTCTCACCTCCATGCATATACATTTCTTTTAGTTCTAGAAGCTGTTCAGCATGAGGAGAAAGTGGAAGGCACAATTCCATGTATTCAGCTCCATCCTCATGGAGATACCTCCAGTATTTTAAAATATTTTATTACTGAGTTTAGCATAATTTATTGATATTATAATGTTATTCTATTATTAGTTATAATATAATAATAATGTTATTATGCTATTATATTATTAAAGTTATTTTGGGGATTTATATAATATTTGTAATTTAATATATATATATATATTTACATATACACTATAGATACAATATTTATATTATAGGGTAGTGAATTTAAATATTGATAGTTCATGCATTTAATTGAATTGCTTTACTACTTTTTAGATTTAAATATTGATATTTAAGCAGGTAGTATAATAATATATTACAATACAATAATTTAAAATGGTAGATTATTTTGTGTAGGATCTGTTATCCAGAAAGCTTGGAACCAAGTGAAAAATCTTTCTATAATTTGGATCACCATACCTCAAATCTGCTAAAAATAATTTGAACATTAAAGAAAACCAATAAGATTGTTTTGCCCCAATGTTGATTCATGCAGCTTAGTTACCATCAAGTACAAGATACAGTTTTATTACTACAATGAAAAAGGAAATCATTTTGAAAATAAGAATTATTTGCCTATAATTAACTCTGTATGAAATGACCTTCCCCATTTCTGGATAAGGGACTGCATAACTGTATTCATATTTTGATATCTGTTATTATAGCATTTTCCTTCTAAATGTTTATATATTATTGCATTCATATGCAGTTTTACATTTAAAGGTTTTATATTTTAGTGTTTTATATTTAAATATTGATAATTCAGTATACAATGCAACAAGTATAGTAAGTTTAAGCACAGTAATAATTTAGTACTGAAATTTTCATATACGTTATCATTGAGTTTTACTTTTTTATCAGGCTATTTTAATATATATGTTTCATTTGCAGTGTATATGCTTTCATATGCAGTTTTACATTTATTGGCTTTATATTTTAGTGTTTCAGATTTAAATATTGATAATTCAATATATTCTAAAGTGAAAGGAGAAGGAACATTGAAGCCATTTTCAACACTTAAACGAGTATTTATACAATGGCTAACAGTAAGTATAGTGGTGTAGGCATAGCAATAATTTAGTACTGGTCTGGTATTTTCATTTATATTATCATAGAGGTTTTCTTTTAAAAAGCTGATATTTTTATATATGTTTAGAACAGTTCTAAATGGAGTTTTAAAAGGAGCACACATACAGTTGTGCTCATAAGTTTACATACCCTGGCAGAATTTATGATTTCTTAAGAATTTTTCAGAGAATATGAATGATAACACAAATATGTTTCTTTCACTCATGGTTAGTGGTTGGCTGAAGCCATTTATTGTCAAACAACTGTGTTTAAATCATAATCACTACACAAACTACCCTAATGACCCTGATCAAATATTTACACACCCCAGTTCTTAATACCGTGTATTGCCCCCCTTAACATCAATGACAGCTTGAAGTCTTTTGTGGTAGTTGTG